>VXAD01000591.1:1004584-1016170 GCA_013399195.1 Dicrurus megarhynchus
CAGGGGATGGTGGGCACGGACAGGGGATGGTGGGCACGGGGAGGGGATGGTGGGCAAGGGGAGGGGATGGTGGGCACGGACAGGGGATGGTGGGCAAGGGGAGGGGATAGTGGGCACCGCATCCCCGCACGTGCCCGCACCCCGGCTGGGAGCATGAGAAAATGCCTCCAAGGGGGTGTCAGACACAGTTACAGTGAAACACGATATTTATAACAAAGTGTGGGGGAAGGTGTCACATCACATTACGCTGATGCTCCGGCGCCCGAGACGCGGGGACGGCGCTGCGGAGCCGGGATGCGGGGAGGGCCGGCAGGCAGCAGGAGGAGTTGGCTCTGCGAACGCTGATTCCTAGCTGGAGCCCATCCCCAGCAGGGTTTTCCCGGGGCAGGAGAGGAGGGCAGGTGTCTCTGGGTGCTGTCACTCGGCTCTGGGAGCCACCGTGCTCTGCTTTCCCATGGGGGAAAATGAGCTGCAGGTCTCTCCGGTGACCTTAAACTCTGCTCCATTGTAGCTTCTCTGCATGGGCATCTCCGGCTTGTGCGTCAGCTGGCTGAGGAGCGCAGCCTTGCTGATAAACCTCGCCTTACCAAGCCGAGATTAAACGCTGTAATCTTTTGAATAAACAGATCTTTGGAGAAAGCTGTGTCCCTGCACGCAGCTGAGATTGCACAACTCCCTCCTTGGGTCCGGGACTCTGAGAGTGCCCAGCTCTTCCCAAAGAAGCCAAGGGCAGGCCTCAGAGCTGCAGTGTCCCTGGATCCTGCGTGGAAATTCCCTCACGCATTGCTTGGAGAGCAGTGGGAGTCCTACACACACACACGAGAGTATTTCTGTGCATTCATCTCCTGCGCCTTCCCCTGCCCCGGCAAGGGCCCAGCGAGGCGTGGATGGGGTGCAGCACAGCCATCCCAGCCTTCTCTCGGGGCTGATTGCCCGGGAACAGCTTTGGGCAGCTGCTGTTCCCCCTCCTCCAACACGGCAGCATCTCCTGAGTGTCAGGAAAATTAATCCACAAACACCAGAGGTTTATGTCCAAAAAGGAGACAGAGGAGTCCCTTTATGTTATTTGAATAAAGGGAGAGGCCATGGGGCATTCCCCTGGGGTCTCTCGAATTTTTGGAGGTTGCAGCCTCCTTTTTATCCCATTTTCCCTGGGTTCCCCACTGCATTTCCCTCTCTCTTTCCCCATTGGCTGAGGTACTCAAGAGGTACAGACTTCCCGGAATGCCTGATATCTAAAAATTCCCTTCTAATGTATAACCCCCCTTTATTTTTAGTTTTTATTGAATTCTACAGTTTTCCCATAGTTTCTTTCATTTCTCAATATCCGATTTTCATTTATCAGCAGAGCAACAGTTTGTTTGCAGAGACAAATCTCCTTCCATTCATCGATCAGTGGAACCCTTTTCACTGTTCCTTTTTACCTCTCAGTGCTAATTTCATCAACAAGCAGGCCCAGAGCTTGTTTGTAAAGACAAGTTCTGCATTCCTCTCATGAGGGAGCAGCCAGCGCACGGGCAGCCAGAGCTGCTGCTCGTCCCGTGAGGGTCTGCTGGCAGGTCAGGGCTGTCCCCACAGCGAATGGTGCTGTCCCCACGAGCCCAGGCTCAGGGCAACGTGCAGCTGAGCCCTTCCACCCCTCTCTGCTCTGCCCTGTGCCTCACTCAAAGTCAGCCCCGCTGCCCCACAGCCCCTCGCGGGCCAGCTCAGCCTCTGCCCGCCCCACACCAGCCCTGCCCTTCCCCCCGTTTCTCCCCCCATGCAGTTTCCTTTTCGGGGGCTCAGCTGCCTGCAGGGAGCAATGCTCTCTCCCAGGGTGGTTTGAGGTCAGCTGGAGCATCACAGCTCTGTCCAGAAGTGGAGGCCTCATCACTGCTGGCGTGTCGGTGCCAGCTTTGATTCTCCTGGGAGCGCCACTGACGGCTCTCACTCGAGTGCCAGCGTGGGTCGGGGTGACCTTGGCCCCGTTGCCTGCCCTTCTGAGGCTGCTTCCGAGTGCCTGCAGTGCCTGGAGGGGGATGGCAGCCCTGGCTGCAGGAGGGGGCTGGGCTCTCCCTGGGAGGGGACATTCCCTGGGAAAGGCACCAGCTCCTGCCCGCTTGGCAAGGAGAAAGCAAAGAGTAATTTTCCCAGGGAAAGGCGTGCTTGGCCTCAGCCCTAAGCTGAGCCCACCCTGAGCTCTGTCAGGTTCCACTGTCAGTGGTGATCATCGGCAGGCACAGGTGACATCCGCAGGCACAGGTGCCATCAGCACATGGATGTGAGATGCCCTCCTTAGGTTGTCACTCAAGGCTGGCCTCCTTCACTCCTGGCATGAAAAAGAGCCAGGAAAAAAGAGGGATAAGAGCGAAACTGGCATTTAAACCCTGGAGGGGGAAGGCTGGAGCACCCTGACAGGTGTGGTCTGTGGCTAGTGGTAGATTTTGGCTGCTTTGGGGAGGGAAATGTGCTGGAAATGTTCAGGGAGGGCCTTTCAGGAGTTGTAGACTGTGTGTTACTGTACAGGGGTGTGCTGGGCACATTTTAGTTGTGTTGTATGGTCTGGATAACACATCCCTGTTACTCCCATGATCTGTATGGTCTGGATAACACCCCCCTATAATTTCCAGAAGAGGAGTGCCCAAGCCAGCTGTGAGGGATGCTGGAGTGTGAGAACCTGGGGAAACCCATCTGCACAGAGGACACTTCGCAGGGGGATCAGAGAGGGACACAGCGTTCAAGCACAGCCAGGGGTCCCTGCTGGCTCCCTGCACACCCCACAGCGCGGGTGGCACGGGCGGCACGGGCGGTGACGGGGCTGTCTGAGCGCAGATGTGCCCTCTGAGGAGGGCTGGCTGTGTCACTGCCAGCTCTGCGTCACCCTCGCAGCCGCGTGGCACCGCACAGCCCAGACACAGCACGCCTGAGTCACTCAAAACTCGGCGCTGGGTCCCGATGTGGGGGTGGCAGCAGGGGACACGTGCGTGCCCTGCGAGGCACTGGGTGGCCCTGTGCCAGCCCAGCCCTGCCCGGGCCCTGCCCGCGGCCGTGGCACGAGGCCACGGCGCGTCCAGCCCGCGGATGCGGCCGCAGCTCCGCTGGCTGCACAGCTGAAAGGAGGTCGGCCTCGTCCCGCTCCACGCAGTGACTAAGGCAGCCTGGCATTTACCCAGGGTTTATTTGGACACTCCTGAGCCAGCTGCACACATTTTTTTTCATTTGCTTTTTGTCTGACTTCATGCCCTTTTGGTGATTGCTTATAAACTCGGCGCGGAGAAGGGACCAGCGCTTGCTGCTTCCAGGGGAAGGAGGCTGGTGCAGCATCCACCGGAGGCAGACGGACCAAGAGGGGAGCAAGCTGAGAGAGAAAAAAAAACCCCGTGCATTATCTGTCCTGGAAACAGCGTGTTCTTTTTACAATTCCCTTTGACTGCTTAGGGAAAGATTTATTCTCTCCTTTCTCTGACAGCAGAGTTTGCAGTGTTCCTGTTAAGTTCGGGCCAGCCTGGATTAACTGTGCATCCTCGGTGTCTGATTAGCTCTGTTTGCTGTGTTTTTATTGACCTATGCAAGAGGAAAATCTAGGTCAGGCCAGGCTGATGAGGCTGGAGCTGGCTGTGTAATATAAATCAGTACAAACGAGGCCATCCAGCCGCTGAGCCATCAAATCACGCTCTGGGGTGGGTCACCTCCAAAGTGTCCAGGGGACATAATTAGGAACTTTCCCAAGCTGTCAATCAGCCAGGAAGCCTGCTTTGGAGGTGGAGAGCAGGGAGGGTTTTTTTAGGAGCTGCTCTTTGTTTCTGGATGAGGGGCATTTTATCGGTGAGTGGCTGGAGCGCAGGGATGGCTGCAAATAGAAACAGCCCCTGCCTGGCTGTGACTCCGTGATTCTGTGCACAGAGGAGGGATGGAGACAGCTACAGGAAGCCTGCAGGGCCGAAACGAGTTTTTCTATGGAAGCAGGAGGGGAGAGCAGAATCTTTTACTCAGCTGCCTTGCTCACAGACCTCACTGATGGCTTTTGCCACGCACAGCCAGGGGGGAAGCAGTGAAGACCGTGTGCTCCTGGCAGTGCTGAATCTGCTCTAACATTGCCACTCTTGGTTTGGTTGGATCAGAGCAGGCATCAGCCTGTGACCCGACCTGCAGCTGTGTTAGTCACCCTGCTCTGGGGGGAAAGAGCGGGCGCCGATGGCTGCGACAGGCTGATTTCAGCTGCCTCACCAAACCCCTCCACCGCTGGGAAAGCTCTTTGCAGGGAGACAAAGGTGTCTGGTGCTGGAAGTTTCCAGGCTGGGAAGCAGGGAGCAGCCTCAGCTGGTGCTGTCTGGGGTGTGTGATGTGCTGGGAGTGCGATGTCACACAGCATTAGCTTCACTTTCCGCGGGGCCGAGGCGCCGTGACAGCGCAGGGGACCGCAAGGGAGGGGACAGGGGAGCAGCACGGCCACGCACAGGGGCCACACCCCAAAGTGGGCACCCAGAGAGGGGGTGCTGCGAGCACAGAGGGCAGGGCAGGATCTCCCTGCTGTCAGGATGCCCTGCAGGGCTGCCACAAGGCGCTGCTGGCTTGGCCTCAGCTCCGCAGAGCAGCCGGCGCGGGAGGCGAGCTCAGGTCAGCGTCACGTTGTGCTGCCAAGAGCCACACATGCGATGGCCAGGCAGCGCCCTGGCCACGGGGAGGTGGCCCTGGAGAAGGTCACCTGGGTGGGGAAGCTGGCTGGGATCTGCTTTTGGAGGAGCAGTGGTGTGGGCAGAGCCGGGCAGGGTGAGTTCAGCCCTGGGAACAGAGCAGGGAGTGTTCAGTGCCCTGAGAGGCAGAGCTCCCGCTGTCTGTGGGAATCTCACACAGATGCCAGGCCTCAACGACCCTGCAGTCCTTTCCCACCTGGAGGGACCTGGAGGGATTTTGGAAGGAATGGAGCAGGAGCACCTTCAGTGGGAGTGTCAGGAAATGCCCTGTTAGGAACAGGGACGGCCCAGCAGCATCTGAACAGCAAGACCCCCAGGCACAGCAGCGTCCAGTGCTCTTCCTCGGGGGAAAACCTGGCCAGAAAAACAAGAGGAACATCAGCTTCTGTGGAGAGAAAGAGAGAAAGATCTGCTGGAGAGGCAAGGTGTCCTCCACTGAACCCATCCAGCTGAGTCCACTTCCAAGGAGATGCTTCCTTGGGTGAAGCTGGTGGGATCCAGGAGCATCCCTGCAGCCCCCGGAGCCGCCCGAGCAGCCGCCCGGGGTGAGCGATGGCCCTGCCTCCCCGAGGCATTGGCATTCCCTCCGCACGCTGCTCCTGCCTCCCCTGCTTTATGGCTGTGATTTACTGACGTCACAGGCACAGCATCGCCGAATTGAATTTACGGGAGGCTGAATATATGATTAGAGAAATTAACCCTTCGCCGCCTCGTGCCTCCCCCAGCCCCTTCTGCGTGCGCCTCGCTCTGCTCTGCAACACTCAGACCCTAATTCCCGGAGGATAGCTGCTCCTCTGGAATGAAGGGATCAGGGAAAGGGTTCTATGGGAAGCTGGGCATCCAAAGTTCCCAGGCTCTGCCCACAGACCTGCAAGCTGGCACCGCAGCCGCTCCATCAGGCTCCTGTCTGCTCGTTCCATGTTAACAGTCCTCTCCATAATGATGTATTCCCACTTCTGGGTGACTTCCAAAACATTCCCAGCAGGTATTTCTCAGCCTCACCATCCCCTGCCCCTCCCCTCCAAATTTCGCCCTCTCTCCAGCTGGATTATTGGATAAACTGCAAGACACAGAAGCCAAACAAAGGGGGAAGGGGAGCAGGAACGAGAGGCATTTTACAGGTCACAAGCCAAACTCGCTACGGGACACAGCTCCATGGCTGAGTTTGTGGCTGGGGGTGTTGGAATGGCTCCATCCTCAGGAGCTAATTTGGGACGTCCTCTGCTCCCTGCCTGGGGAGGAAATGGCTCCTGTGCAGAAGGCACTTGTCTGTGACAGATCTCTTGTAAACAGCATAATAGCTCCGTGTCAGACACGCCGAGACATCTCTATCAGGTGCTCTGCCAAAGCCCCAGGGGAAGCTGGAGGACAGAGCATGGTCAGCAGAGATTTTTCAGGCACAGGCTGGCTGAGATTCCGGCTGCAGGGGGCCCTGGCTGAGCCAAAGGCTGGGGCAGAGCATTGGCTGTCCATGAAAAAGGAGCTCTGTGTTGTACCTGCAGCATCACACGCCCCGCTGGCTCTCAGCTGAGCAGCCTTGCTCAGGTATTCCCATCAGAGGCACCAAAGAAAAGATGAGATCAGAACTGGAGCAGGTAGGAGAGCAGGATGGAGAGAGGGTTTCCTGTTCTGGGGGAAGGTCAGAGCCTTTTTTTTTCCCAGAATGAAAATCCTGGTGCTTTTCATCAATCATAAAAACCCATTTTTATCTGGGCTGAATCACAATGATTCATGTGGGCCTTTTTATATTTTTTCCTACTCCTGAACGTGTATTCACCACTCTTCCCCTCGTACCTACAGTCCCCAAAACCCGAGTTTCAGATTTGGATTCAAAGTGCTGCTGTGTTTCTTTTTCCCTGGCGTTGTTGAGTGAGGGGATCTCTCTTGCTTTCAATGAACCCTTCGGGGTTTCGCTTTCTGCTGGAGGCTGAAACCAGAACAATTTTCGTGGCCATCAGCATTCCTCTGGTGAGGTGATTTTTTCTCTCCAGCCTCTGAAAACCCACACCCCTGTGCCTGTGAGTCCATCCATCCATCTGTCTGTCCATCCATCTCCCCATTCCCATCCTTCCCCGTGTTCCAGAGCAGCCCCTGGCTACGCTGAGCCATCCTGAGCTGCAGAAATGCTGCTCGAGGTGGGGAAGCTGCAGCAGCAGAAGGAGCCTTTTCAGCAAATAGTCTTTATTGATATTTTATTATGCTGTTTAGCAGGACCCTGGTGCCTGTAATAAAGCATTAAGGAAGTGTAGCAGCACATTCCCATTGATCCCGTTCAGTGCTGTGATATTTCTGGCAGGACCAGGCACAAAGAAAAGGAATAATTTTGCTCCCCTCCCCTGTGCTGAGTTGCTGATGGCAAAATGTCCCGGGAGCCGGAGGATTAATTAGATTTACTGTGACCCCCAACTGAATAATCACAAACCACATGGTAAAAAGGAGAGGCTTTGGGGGTTTTTGATCTGTAGAACTGCACAGTGAGGGATCGGGAGAAATCCACGATGACTCAGGAGAGCTCAGATCTGCCCAGCCTGGCATTTCCTGGCCGAGTATGGAAATGCTCTGGGCTGGTCCGGGGAAGGGACGAGCTGGAAATCCCTCTGTGTGACAGAAGCATTTGAGGTTCTGTGTGCTCTGGGGGTGGCAGCTGCAGCCTGGCTGGGTTTCAGCACAGGGAACAACTGCTGAGCTCTGTACTGGCAGGCACAGGTCCCTCTGTCCCCCAGGGTGACCCCAAACCGCCTGTGCCAGCAGAGAGCGAGCCATGTGAGCCCACCAGTGACAAAGCACGGCGCAGGTGCCTCCCACAGCCCTCCAGGGGACACCTGTGACCTTCCAGAGCTTGTACAAAACCACAAACCAGAGGAGAACAGTGGAAAACGGTGAAAAAATGGCGAAAATGGTGAAAATGGTGCCAGTGGCAGAACGGACACAAACTGCCTGGCCACTGACCCCCAAGCCAGAAACACCAAGCGAGTGAAAGCCCTTTTGTTTCTTCCTCCCTGGTGCTTCCAGTGGCTCTGCCACGGCCAGGCTGGAGCAGGGACCCCATTCCCAGAGCCTGCCCCGGCTCTGGGCCAGCTGTGTGCCCTGCAGGGAGGGCAGCTGTGCCCCAGTGCCAGCAGCCGCGGGCTCCGTGCCCCTCCCGGCCCCCGGGGATGGGGTTTGGTGCTCCTGCTCTGCTTCCTTGCCGCAGACAGGGCTCAGCAGCGCCAGGGATGCTGTTCCCAGGTGGATCCCCGCTCCTGGGCAGCCTCGCCTGGCTCTGTGTCAGCTGCTCCAGGTTAACCTGCCCCCGCGGATCAGACAAATGGCCTTTCCAGAGGGGTGCTCCAGGAGGATTTAGCTCTGTTATCACCTGGACAGCTGCGGGTCCTCACCCAGCCTGGTTAAATATTCACAGGGCAGGGAATCCTGCACAGTCCTGTCCCCATCCAGACCTCGGGGAACAACTCCAGCTGCCCTCCCAGCGCTGTCCTGCTGCTCACCAGCACAGGAATGACCCCTGGGGTCTGTTTGCTTCTCTACAAAACCCCTCCCCAGGCTCTTCATCTTCCTTTTCCTCTGAAAATCGGGGTAATAATCGCAGTAACCCCTCGGATGGCTGGAAGGAGATGAATCATTAGCTCTAATAATGATCCCAAAGGTCTGAACTTCTCTTTTTGTGCATCCTGGTGCCCACATCGGTGTGAATGTGCTTCTTCTCCTTTCAGCACCCTCTGCACCCCCTCACTGTGACCGTGGGGACAATTAGTGGCTGTAATCTCCTGAGCAGTGTGTCAGGAGGGGAACATCCCGTAATACCAGCCTGGGATTTGGGCTGGGTTAACGAGCTGCCGCTTGCACAGCTCTCTGAAGCCTCAGACCTCTCCAAGAGCGGAGTGTTATCATTACACAGTGATCCATTCGTTCTGATCGTTGGCTACAGCCCCTCCAGAGCCTCTCTGGTGTCATTTCCCAGAGCGTCGCAGATCTGTCTTTGCTGTTCCAAAGACAATAGCCACATTCTTTTAAGATGTGCAGCAAAATTGTCCATCCGCAGTGTGGGGTTGGTGATTAAGCTCCCAGTAGCTGGGTTAGAGCTGAGCTTAGCAGTCACAAGGGTATTAAAACCCGCAGTTTTCTGCTTCTGGGTCACCTGAGCACCAAAATTCCTGAGCAGGCTGTGTCCTTCATGGTGACAACACAGCACCTTAAACCCCCTTTCAGCTGGAGTTTTATCTGGCACCAAAGCTGGGAAAAAAACCTCTCCTCAACTGGAATTTTAACTGGCACCAAAACTGGGAAGGAAACTCTTAGTTCAGAGCTCAAGGAAAGCTTTCATCCATCCAACCTCGTGTTTGAGACCTTTCTGTGCCCCCCTGCTGCTCCTGGACAGCGTTTTAAGAGCAAAACCTGCTCCCAGGTGAGCTCCAAAGGGCAGCTTTCATTCCTGCATCCCTCCTGGAGCTGCTGGTTCTCACCCCTGGGAAGAGCTCGGAGCCTCTGGCGCTGCCATGCGCATGCAGGCACATATTTCTGTCTGGAATAGAGGTTTTATTCTTGTAAACATTGTATTTATTATTAAAAGAATACATATATATGGGCTGGCGAATTCATATTGCACCAAAAAAAAAGTCATAAAGCTCCCACTAAAGAGGCAGGAAAATGCTGTGAGGAGAACAAAGCAGGGATTTATCACCGGGTTTGGGCAATCTCAAAGCCAGGCATGGCATTGTAAATAAAATACACAGTGCTCCTTTCACCACAAACGTGCCCTCAATCAGGGAAAGAAATACAAATAATGTGAGATCTGATCCGCTCCTCCATCAGGATGTGAGATATGCTCAGGAATCAGAAAGATAAAAAATCGGGGCGATTTCTAAATCACTCAGGTCTTCAAATGCTGCGTCTTCAACTGCTGTTGGAGGGAGGAGCTTTGGGGACGAGCAAAGTGGGATGAGGAATTTGGAATGCCTCACATTTTGAGGTTTAATCCCAGTTTTTTTAAATTCCAGCACCCCACAAGTGAAGGCAGCCAATGTTTCTCATCTTTTTTGAAAAATTTCACTGAGTTCCCCACACGAAATGTTTTGTCCTTATGGGGTGATTTGCTCTGCTTGGTGCAGGCTGAAAAATTCCAGGATGGGTTTAAACCCAGAATTTCATGCCTGAGGTCCTTTTAAAGGGTCTTTGGGAGGGATTAAGGAAAATAAAGCTCACAAATACCAGGCTTTAATTTGCCACACTGGCTCCACGCTTGTGCTGGTGGATTTGTGGGGCCTGCAAATGAAGGTGAAAGCTTTGTAGGCACTAAAACCACAGTGGCAGTGACTTGTGGAGGTCCTGGCAGGGTGTAAAACAGCAGGGAACTCCCTGGCTGGGGGAATTTCAGCCCTGTTTTAAAACACAGACAAGGCAGAACCCGGCCCTGTGTGCCAGAACCTCCCGATGATGCCGCAATGCAGAATTATTTTGTGCCTTAATGCATCTGATACTGCTCCAGAGCTATTTAAGTCCAGCTTAACTTGTTCTTGATCCCTTAATTACATCATTAGGGCCATTTCCAAATCGGTTCTGTAAAATATCTCGCTCCTGAGTCTGGGGAGAGCCATTATCCAAGCTCTGATCCATTTCCCTGATAAGACTGATTGAGTTTTAGTGAGGCGCTGCTTCCTCTGGGTGCTGAAGGGGCCAGAGAGAGTCTGTGCCTTTGGGTGACAGCCTCTTCAGGTGACATTCAGGTGTTGGTCTGCGGGCTTTTGAACACTCTGGGGATGTTTTGGTGGCCGTAGCAGCGTGGTGGGGGTAGCTCAGAGCTGCTTTGTACAGACAATATTGGGGGTTTTATCGAAATCCCAACCCGTGTCCTGTGGTTTGGGTGCTGCGCGGGCACCCAGGGGCTCAGAGGGGCGGGCAGGTGAGGGATGAGCAGCAGGAATGTCATTCCATGCCTCGTACAGCTGGGGGCTCCGAGG
This sequence comes from Dicrurus megarhynchus, assembly GCA_013399195.1. Lineage (NCBI taxonomy): Eukaryota > Metazoa > Chordata > Aves > Passeriformes > Dicruridae > Dicrurus > Dicrurus megarhynchus. The sequence goes on from VXAD01000591.1 coordinate 1,015,212, forward strand.
CACAGCAGCACTGAGCGCTCTGCCCTGCTGACCAGTGCCCCGCTCCTTTCCCGTGCTGGGAGAGCCCTGCGGGTTTTCCTGGTCCCCAGCAGCCAGAGGATTCCGTCTCCAGCTGGAATAAATCCTCGCAGCACCACTGGGCAGTGCTGGCTCTCACCACCTCGGCTCAGTGTTCCCCTGTGAACACCCAGGGGAACTTTTCCTTCCCAAATTCATCCATCTCCTGCGGTGGGGTCATTTATTAGCCTGGAAATGAGGCCGCACCTTCCCTGCTCGGCCTCGGAGGCCCTGCCACCCCCAGCGGGGTTTCCACACGAACGCAGCCAGCCGAAAACCTCTTTATTCGGGGAGCAGGGGTAAAGCTCGGCGGGATAAACACGGCTCCGTCAGGAGGGGAGCGCGGCCTCGCTGCTGCCTCTCAGCCGCTGCCGCTGCGAGCTTTAATCATCCCGCTCCTTGTGCGCCGCAGAGGAGCCCCGGCGATCCGCCAGGACTTTGAATTCCGCTCGTGGAAATGGAAATGGAAATGGAAACGGAAACAGAACAATTTTTTTCCGTCTGCCTGCTGCCGCCGTCCGTCCTTCCACGCGCCGCGGTGACCCTGAGCCGCGCCTTGGCCTCCCCCTCTCCCCACCGCCTTCCCCGGCAAAGAAATAATAAAATAATAAAAAGCAGGAGCAGAGCTGCTCCCTGTTCTTCTCCAGACGTGCTGGGCCTGCCGCGACACGAAATGTTCTCCTAATTAAAAATAAAGAGGGGGCTCAAAGGGAGAATTTTGCTGCTGGTTGGGTTTTTTAGAGAAGCTCTGGTTTTTGACAGGAGCAAGGTGTGTTCAGCCTGCTTCTGTGTGGGTCTGCTGTGCTCCTCTAATCACTTTATTGTCCCCCTTCCTCACAGGAGAGAATTCCCTGAGGTCTGATGTTCCCACAAGTCTCAGAAAATCCTCTTTTTTTTTTTTT
>VXAD01000591.1:1022033-1099324 GCA_013399195.1 Dicrurus megarhynchus
CCTTCCCTTCCCTTCCCTTCCCTTCCCTTCCCTTCCCGGGTGTTGATGCAGAGCCCGAGGTGAGGTTTTGTTCACCAGAATCCCACAGACCAATTGAATTCCCACACCCTGCTGGGGCAGGATGGCAAAAATCAGGACTCTAAAAGCCGGGACAAGTCCATACCTGTGCGTCAGAGCCACAAACTGTTTGGTTTTCATGGCAGAGCTCTTTGCTTTGGCGGGGGAAGGGACTTGCCACTGTCACCAACCTTTCCCCAGCTGCCTCTGGACACTGAAAGCATTTCCCAGTGGGATCTGCTCGCACAGCTCGTGCCCTCTGGGGCTGGCACCAATGCAGTTTATTCTCCCTGCTTGGGAATCAGCAGAATCCCTTGTCCCGGGAAACTCTGGGTCTGGTTTTATGCCTTGAGCTTCTCCGCAGCGAGATGCAATCCCTGTCAGTGCTGACAGCTGCAGCTTTCCACATTAGCTGGGAAAACATGCAGGAATAAACGGCTCGTGCGTCTCCTCCCTGAGCCTGGCACGGCTCTCCTGTCATGTTTTCCCCCAGAACTCGATGTTTTAAGTCTCTCTGCTTTAAGTCAGATCAGCTCCAGGAACAGAGCACACGAGAGCTGCAACTTTCTCTCGCTCCCTCTCCCTCCCCTCAGCCTGAGTGTTTAATTTGCTCCCGACTCTGCTTGAGCAATTTTTTGAGAGCACAGTTTATATTTGCCTATGCAAATCAGCTGAGCAAATATGCTAAGGAGCTCCAAAGATAGATCAGGACGTCTCAGCACATGCCCAGCCCACAGGAAAATCATCCCAGGCCATTTTTGGTCTCTGTTAACCCTTCTACTTTCACTGGTTTGGGGTTTTTTTGGCAGGGAGGTGCTGTCCCCCACCCTTAGGAGCCCGTGGTGTGGCTGTTGTGCACCAGGAGCACACACATCGTTGTGTATTCAGAAATCAGCTGTCTTTCATGTCCTTTTATTGGAGAACAAGCAGTTCCAGGAGCTGCAGGAGTCACAGCCAGCTTTCCTTCAGCCCCGTGATTTATGTCAGAGTCTCTGGTGCCTCGTAAAATTCTGCTCTTCTGAGGCTCTGGGCATGGTTGGAGAGTTCATAAAAATCCTCTTCCCTCTGGGTGCTCTCTGAGCTGGGCCCAGTTGTTGCCTTTCCTTTAGGGGCAGGGAAAGTATTTGACCTTTCACCTTGAGTACCCGCCAGCAGTTGTAAAATGGCAAAAAAAGGGATTTTCCTTGAAACTGGTGCATGGCTGAGATTGGTTCCACACCTCCTGAAGAACCCTGGTTTCCTGGTTTGATGTGCCCTCCCTACAGGACGAGAAACGAGCTGCTTGTCATTCACGGGGCTGACAAACAGCTCTGGCAGAATGAGCTGCTCAGCCGGAAACGTTCCGGAACAGCACGGCCACGCTCCTCTGGAACACAAGTGACTTCACTGGAGAGTAATTACTCCACTTTGGAAGAATGCTAATTACTTTGGAGAGGGTTTTTATCCTGGAATGAAAACCTGCTGTCGCAGTGTCCTTTGGGAGGCATGAGGGAATCGTTTCTCCACTCCAGACGTTTTCAGATGAGGTCTGAAAAGGCAGGGGCTCTTGTGCTGCTGAACCTGGGGAAGGAAGGGGGGTTCCAGCAGCTCTCTGGGATGTTTTATAGCAGGGCTGATTTAACCTCGGAGCGTGTGGAAGACGACAGAGCTTCTCAGTGCTGTTTTTAGCTGAGTTTCCTTAAGAAATGAGCCTTACATAAGCAGTGTCTGTATCCATAACTTCTGCACCATTAACCGCTCCGGCCGCGTTTAGCGCAGCACAGGAGGGGTCAGGGGTTGGGGCTGTGCGTGTTTGGGTGCTCAGAGAGATCCTGTGCTGAGGGAGAGGCTGCAGGATGTCGTTATCCTGCTAAAACATGGAATTACCTGTGGAATGGCATGGCCCAACATTCTTCCCCTTGAAAGGAAAGCCTTCACACGGCAAAGCCCATCACGCCATACCCCCAGGACTGATTTTCGTGTCCCTGATTTTATTCTTGGTGGTTTAAATCTTCAGCAGCCCCACAGACTCTTCTCTCAGACGGAGCTGGAGCCAGCTCTGAGGAGGAAGAGCTGTTGCTCATCCTCTTCCTATTTCTCTGTCCCAGCCCAGGCTCGCTGGAAGGCAGAACATTTCCCTTGCAGCCCTCCCACTCGGGATTGTTCTCTTGGAGAGCTCTGCAGCAGATCCCCCCAGACAGAGTCAGATGGCAGCTCGGGGTGGTTGTGGTGCTTCTGCAAATGTTCCACCGTGCTCGCAGCCAAAAGCAGTCTCAGCCTAGCAGGCTTTGCTAGGCAGGGATTCTAAACCCTTCCCCCTCAGCTCTGCAAGGTGAGGGGGCAGCCCTTGTTCCTGGGGACTGAATTGTCCAAATTCGGTGTCCAAACGAACATTCTGGGTGGAGATTTGGTGTTTTTCACACCACTGCATGAGGGAGGCAGCACCTCTGATTAGCCCTGATCTGCTCACCTGGATGAGAGGGGAAAGAACAGAGGAGGAAAGTTCTGCTGCCTGACCTGAGTTTGCTTTGGGGTGGGGATTGCTCCTCACCCCCATCTCTTGGCTAACTGAGGAGCCAGCCTGGATAATGTGCTCAAATTAACACCTTCTCCTGGGTTCTGGACATTTTAGTGAGCTACCTCTGAGCAGAATATGGATCCATCTGCTGTGACTCTGCAGAATAACACAAAGGGGGAAGAGAATACGGGAAAATGGGACAGTCAGCCCTGCTGGGGCACGGGGGCCACTCGTTGGCATGGTGTGCGCCCAGAGTGGAGAGTCTGGGGGAAAAGGACCCGTTTTTGTGTCCCATCATCACAGCTCAGGCAGGTTTGTTGTCGTTCTCAGGGGTTTGTCCTCCTGGTGAGGGGGAGTTCAGCTCTTTTTGCTCCTGACTGTGCCCCAGCTGAGTCCAGTTTGGGGCAGAGGGACCTGACTGCCCCGGGGCGCAGCGAGGTCACCCTGTCCCCAGCCAGAGCAGGGCAGGGGACCCTCCTTGTCCTATTCCAGCCCTGCCTGGTGCCAGGACAGCTGTGGGAAAAGGCTCTTGGAGGTGTCAGAGTGACCCTGCAGAGCCCTCTGCCTTGTCCCCAGTGTCCCCACAGGTCCCTGCTGGTGCCTGGTGACAGCCAAGCGCCTGCTGGAAGGGCTGGCACCTTCCAGGGGCTCTGGGATGTGTTCCCAGATCCAGGCACAGCAGGGAGGATTTTTTTGTTGTTGTTTGTTGGGGTTTTTTTGTGCATGTGTCAACATTAGAAAGCAAAAACCAGCCAGGGAAACATTGAAGGCTCTCTCGCCCAGCCCAGCTCTTGTGCTTTTGTTTGTCAACACTTATTTTTGTTTCCTGACACAAAGTGGAAACATTTGGTCAGTGTTTGGCTCGTGTCCCTGCTGCTTTCTCTGTCTCCTGCAGTGTCCCTTGGAAGGACATTCCAGGCTTTTTTAGTCATTTCTGTCAGGCATGAAGCTGTAAAATGTTTGGGTGGTGGGGTAACAGTGTTTTAATCCCAGGAGGTTTTTTTGTTTGTTTGTTTTCCTGGCTCCAGGGCTGCCCTGTCATTGAGGGAATGTCCTCAAAACCTTCTGCAGAGCTGCTTAACTTCTGATCATTTACTTTAGCAGATGAGGTGATGGCACACAGGAGCTGGACAGAAATAAAAATGATTTGGCCGAGCTGATGCTCAGTGGTCCAAGTCTTAGCTGGAGTCTTAATAATTTTAATGCTATTACCCTCACAATTATGGTCAGATAAATCAATGCTCAGAGATCAGGGGAATGTCGAATTTCTTTGTTTTGTTCTTTGCTGGGAGTGAACTCCCCTGCCAGGAGGGATGGGGCTGTGACAATCTCTCCTGGGATGCTCCTCCTGCCCACCCCATGGTGCCACTGGGAGGATGAGAGTGGGGCTTTATGGCAGGGAAAGCCTTTCCCCCTTTCCTGGGATCACTGGGGGAGCTGGGAGCCAGGATTTGGCCAAGCAGGGCTGGGAATGAGTGGCCAGCACAGTCACCGGTGTCCTGCTCTTCCCCCGGGCTGCACAGCTGGCACATCCCTCGGCGGGAGCCTGGATTTATGGATTTCACCTCAGCCTTGTCAGCTCAAGGGACCTTGATTTCCATCTTGAAGCTCTCCAGTTCCCAATCGCCCTCGCTTGCTTTATACCTCTCATTTCTGGTCCTTTTCCCCTCTGACAGGTTCTGTAAATCACCCCTGCAGGTTTCTCCTCCCTGGCCACCAGGGCAGGCTGGATCCAGGTGATGTCAACCCCTGGGCTTGTTCCTGCTTCCAAGCTGCTCTTCCATGCCCATTTTCAGGCAGCTGAAGCTGAAAGGATTGGTTTTGAGCAGTGGCTTGGAGCCTGCCTGCTCGAGGGAACCTCACTGTACCCTTGAAGAATTAGCTAATGTAGTGAGAAACGCTTGTCTGGTTACCTAAGTGCTTTGTTCCTGCTTTTCCAGAGAGGAATTGCTGACTGCCATCAACGTGTGCTCTCCAATTGTGTTTCCTGGAATCTGCACCCTTTTCCAGGTGCCAGAACTCCATTAGAGCAGAAGAGGGGGCGTAAAAAGGGCCCCTCAGTTTAACAATTTCACCTCTGGCATTGGTAAAAATTCCATCCTTGCCCCAGAACTTCCTCTGTGACATCTGCATCGTGTTCCATTCCTCCCACAAACCAACCCCAATTATCCTGCTGCTCTGGCTGCTTGTTCAAAGCCCCTCAGGGTAGCTGGTGCCTGGATATTTACTCCAGCCAGAGCAGCCAGGTAGGAAATGTAGGTCCTAACAGAATACCAATAATGAGGCTTTTCACTCTTTCTCTGCTGGCCTGGGTGCGTATCCCTCTTTTTTACTCCATCCTGAAAGATAAAGAGCGAAACTTCAGCATTTTTAGGGTTTTTTTTGTGCCCAGCAAGATCCCTGCAGGGCCAGGTGTTCGGATTCACCGAGCTCTGCTGGCTGGGATTGTCTCCCGGGGTGAGGATCTGGAGGATGCTGCAGCCAGCCAGGGAGTTGTGCTGGCTGTACAAACTTTCCACGAGGCTTTGAGGGTTTTTCCTTTGTGTTCAGGATGCTTTGAGTGTGGTTGTTCCTGATATGAGTGAGGCTTTGTGTGTGTGTGTATATATTTTATATATATCTATCTTTGTGGTAGGAGATGTGCTCTGGCACGTGTGTGCTCCTACTGAAGGTGATTTTATATACATTTGTTTTATATTTAAAGGGTGTTTGCATGCACAGGGACCTCCTCAGGCAGTGGTGAGAGGGGCAGAATTCTTGGAGCAGGAGGTGACTAAATGGAACATTCACTGGGATGTGGGAAATGGGGATCAGCTCCTGCCAAAATCCAGTGCACAGCTCAGCAGGCATTGGGCACCAGAAAGCTGCTGGGACATTTTGGGAAGTGCAGGGATTTTGTCTTGCCCTGAGTGGTGAGGCATGAACAGAGCTGGATAAAATACCTAAAAATAAGGGCTCCGTCCGTGGGGTCAGCTGGCAGGGCCGGAGTCCCCGTGACCACCCCTGGGCGTGTTCTGCTCTCTCCATCCACATCCCGGGAGCACGGATACATTTCTTTCTCTGTGCTGCCTCCAGAGCAGGATTTTCCACGAGGTTTGGATGTTTTGTGATGCCCTTGGGGCGTTACCTGTACTCCTCCCCAGGTGAGAAGGCACTGGCTGGCTCAGCTTCCCCAGAATCCTGGCACTGCGCTCCCCTGCCCTTGAAGGCAAGGGGAGATGAAGAGATAGTGCCTGGCTGGCCACCAGGATGAGTGGTTTTCATTAAAAGTGTGTGAAAAGCCTTGCTGTTTTTCAGCAGTGATTAAATGAAAATATATGTACACACCAGAGACCTGATGTCAGCCCTGTGGGCAACACGGCCCGAGATGAGAGACTGAAGAAATAAGAAATTGTCACTGGTGTTATGAATTTGCTGCGCCCCCGGGTCTGAGGGTTTTCCTTCATGACAATTTTTTAATATAGTGCATTGAGAGGGCTTTGAAGCCAAGAATTCCAAGTGCAGCTGGCAAAAGGGGGGATTTGCCACGCAGGGGCCTGGCAAAGGGAGGGATTCCTTTCAGACAACCGTGAAAAGTAAACTGGGGGGAACCTCAAAAGCACTTCAGGGCTCTCCTGCCTTCTGATGTTGAGCAACGACCAAAACGCTTGGGGGTGTGGATTAATCTGGATTTTTAGCCCCTGGGGGTCAGGAGGGAACTCCGGAAGCTTTTCAGGGCAGCAAAACACCAGATCTGTCTCCTTGCAGCTGGAGGTGTTGCAGCTTTTTCGACCCCTTTGCTGCCCTCAGCATCAGAATCAGAGATGCTCAGCAAGTGCCTGCTGAGATGCTGTCCCACAAGTATTCCCTGCACCTCAGCGAGCTGCCAGTGCAGGTCAGGGCTCGGGTGGGAGGCAGGTGTGCAGCTCCCCTCATCACTGGTGCTTCTTGGAGCTTTTCAGGGCAGCACAGACTTCTCTTCTTTCTCCCCGTTTTATAGCTCACCTTTAAATTCTCCTTAGAGAACAGAACAAGCACAAAGGCAGCTCAGGAAGGGCAAGAGACATCCTTGTCAAAATCCTTGGTGTCAAAAATAGCTGCCTGAGACGTTCTTCCTCCCGCTGCTTTAAGCTAAATTATGATCATAACTTGCTGTCCTCGGGTTTTTACAGCTCAGTGTGTCCTTCCCTCCCCAGCCTCTCCCAGCCCCGGGTAGCTGCAGGGCCCAGTCCCTTCCTCTCACGTCAGACATCGCAGGCAGCGAGTGCAGAGTCGGGGCTGCCGGATCAAACAGCCCTTATCGAACGTGGGACCGGGGGCTCCATGAGTGCCGGCCTTGTAGGGCTTAAAAGTCCTCCTTGCAGAGGGGAGGAGGGAGTGTGGGGTCCCTGCTGCTGGAGGAACGGGGACAGGGCTGTTTGGGGTGTGCAGCTGCCCAGCTCAGGTGGATTTGAGCAGCTCCTTGTTGGCTTTGTGTTCGTTTTAGGGCAGAGCTGGTGCTGCCTTTCCAGCTGTCCCTCCCTTTGCTTTCTCTCTTCTGTACCTCCTTAAATCTTCGGGGCCAGCTCTGCCCAAACTTGACCCCGTTTTATCCTCCCCTTGCTGAATCCAAAGCTGGATTTGCAGATCCTCAGGTGCTGAAAGCAGCAGTCCTCTGCCTCTTTTTTCTTTTTTCCTCTGCACAAGTCTGCTCCTGACTCGCACAGAGGGCCCGGGCACGCGCCAGCTCACGCCACGGGGAGGTGATGCAGGGCAAGGTCACCTGGATTATCCTCTTGTGTGCTTCTCATGGACCTTTGCCATCGATCCCAAGCTCCCAGATCCCAAAATCCCAGAGGATTTTGAGCCTGAGGGTTTACCTCCCTCACTAACTAGCTCTGATGCCCTTGCAGGCACAGCGTGGGTGCTCTGCAGCAGCCCCTGCTCGTGCTCTGCGCTCTCGGTGAGGGTGGGTCTGCCTCTCTCTGCCAGAGCAAAAGCAGGAATTCTGCAGCTGGGAGAGGCTGGACTGAGTACCCTGAGTAGGAAAAATCCCGGGGATGTGCTGAGGAGACTTTATTCCTTTGCTCAGCACTGGCTGGAGGCGTCCTGGCAGCTGCTGAGAGGGCTCTGAGAGGCTGTGGGAGCACAGCTTCTGTGCAGGGGCTGCGTTTTGAGAGGGATAGAGAAGGGCTGGGCTGTGAGGGCGCTAAAAACCTCCCTGCTGGAGGTGCCCCGTGCCTCTGGCTCTGTGGGCAGAGCAGGAGAGCCGGGCCTGGCTGTCCTGGGCTGAGGTGGTGAATGCAGTGAGCGATACTTTAATCAACAGCGCTGGCGTGACTTGTCTGAACTGGGAGGAAACGAATCCCAGAGACGAGTTGGAGTGCTGGGGCTGCCCTGTATGAATAATTAAATCACTGAGGCAGGTGGGAAGGGGCAGGAGTGGGATGTGGCCCCGTCAGGCTCCAAATGAGGAGGGTTTTCACGCTGGGATGTGCGGTGTGGCTGCTGCCCCTCCGAAGAGGGAACTGGGAAATGCCAATTTGGTGATTGCTGTGACCAGTGGATTATTTGTCACCCTTCCCTGGGCTGAGCCGCCTCTGGCTGCTGTTCCTTGATCATCCTGGAGCCCCTCAGGGATGACTGGAAATGAAAGCCCTGCCAGTGCTGTGCCTTTCTAGACACTTTTCTAGACTCACTTTTCCCCTTTACATCAAGAGGATTTGTGTCTGTCCACGATGTTCCAGACAGATGAGATCTAACACGGGAGGTGAGGCTTGCATGGTGCCAGGGCTCCTGGAAAGCAGCCTGACAAACTTCAGATGCCCAAAGGCATCGTTTTGACGTGTGAACCGACTGGCACAGGCAGAAGAAATCCCTTTGAGCCCCTGGAATCCATGGAAGGAAAGGGAACTTTTTGGGGCTCAGGCATTGCCAAAGCCATGTGATTGTTTTTTTTTAAAGGATTACCTGAGTGGAGAACCCTGTGGGGATAAGGAAAAAAGGCTCTTCTGGAGTGATTCAGGAGTTTTCTTTTAATTTAAAAACTAAGGGCAAAGTCTGCCAGTGTTAGGATTTTATTTAGGGTGAATTAAAAGCTTAGAGGATGGGAAGGTGGAATTACCTGTAAATAAGTAACTCCTGAAATCTTAATGCACGGCATTAATAGAGAGGCCTGAGGAGGGCAGAAGTATGTGAGAACCCTGCTGGGGAACACGGAATAAATGCAGGAGAACGAGGGATGGGTTTCAGTGCTGCCACAAGGAACTTGTTCGGCCTTTAAAAGGCAGACAGTTTGTGATAAGGGATGAGATCTTTTTCTGCTGCCAGCGAAGAAATATTGGCAATAAAACTGCTTTTAGACTGTCCCATGATGTGATTAATTTCCTAGATTCTATTTATTTTTTCGTGATGAATTGGAAATCCCATTTCCCATTGATTTTTCTCAGTTAGAGGGACACTGCCTTCACCAAGCAGTGAGCTCATAGCAGCAATCTGAATTACTCACACCTGCTTCAGTCTCACGATTCCCATCAATGCGAGTTCAGCTCCATTTGAAAGGACCACACCACACCCCCCAGACCTGTAAACCATCGAATCCCCTCCTCCAAAGCGTGTTCAGCTCAATTTGCCTCCAGGTTTACATCCCTGGAGCCCTTGGTCAATAAGTTTTCCTCTGCCCCCACCCCCCCAAATAAATTGGCCTCCAATTAAATCCTTGGAGAACATCCAGATAAAATTGTTGTAGTTCCCGTTTTACTTCTCAGGGAGAGGAGATGAAGATTTCTTTTTAAAAGCCTCATGCAAATGTGCAGCTCTTGCTGCTGCTCAATAAAGTTGATCATTTTACTGAGGAAGTATCAATGCAATTTTCCACACCACTGACTTAAAGATTGGCTCTGGGTGGAAGTGCAGCCATTCCTTTTTCTCTCATTTGTGTGGGGAGCAAACAAAAGGCAAGAAAATCTTCTGCTGCCTCCCTGATAAATGTTATTGTGTCCTAAATAAATCTCTGGGATTCTGCCCCAAAATGGGCAGCACTGCTGCATTTTTGCAGGTTCCCTGTTCCATCTGTGCCTCAGCTGAAAGCAGAACTCGGGAATGTCTTTCCAGCCCATTACATTTCCCAGTGAAATATGTGAGAATTGCCTCGGATGTTCGTGGGAAGCCATCAGGATGTAAAACACCTGAAAATGAAATATTAACTTTGCCACCCGAGCCAGTAATGGCTGTTATGTTTTGTGTTATAACACATTAAGGTGAAGTTCTTGCCTAAGAAAGAAATAAATAAAAAAATCCCCCAGCTCCCATCCCGGGAATGGCACGCTGATGGGAGAGGATAAAATTGGAAAGTTGGGGGGGGAATATAATATATTCACAGTTTAGATGACAGTGAATATAAAGACAGACTGAGCTTAAGTGGAAGTTGCAAAATATCCTTGGGAAGTCTTATTCCCTCCAGATTGCTGCCAGATATCCTGGAAAGTGTGTCTTTGTAGCAGGAGAAAAGCAAAAGCTTACGGATCCGGGAAGTAAAAGCATCTCTGTTGCTGTTTAGTTCATGGAATTGACAGAAAAGCTCAATATTTGTCCCTTTTTTGAGCAGTTTCCTGCCTGTGCTGATGAGGGAGGGTGGATATTCCTGGAAATCTGCACCTCTCTGAGCGCTGGGATGTTCTCTGCCCTCCCCTCAGCTGGTGCAGGTGATCCCTGTCACGAGGGGCAAGGGATGAGCATTTTTGGGGCAGCTCCAGCACGGAGCCTGTGACCCCTCCCTGCCTCCTGCAGCCCCCAGGCAGGTGCTGAGGGATGGATCTGTTAAACCCAGCTTGGGAGGTGCTGTTTGAGCTAAAGGCATCATCCAGAACTCCCCTGGAGGCCTCTCCCAGCCCCGCTTTGTCTGCAGCACGCGCCGAAATTAATTTTTATTTGCAGGCTCGTGGGGGAAGAGCGATGGAAAGCAAACAGAGGGAAGCGCAGGCAGCATCAGAAACGTGTGGAAAAGGCACTGCAAGGTCTCCCAGGCTGGTCCAGAGAGGAAAGTTTTCCAGGTGAAGAGTCCCACGCAGGGATGGCTCTGAGGAGTAATGTTTTGAAGGAAAGCAATCAATTACGATGAAACAGCAAATTATTTCCCAAGCATTTAGTGCTGTTAAGGACACATAAAGCAGGAGAGGAGATAACCACCCCCATCAATAATGATTAATCCAGCCCTGCCAGCAGCTGGATCCTCAGTACCTGCCTAAAGCAGGCCCTGGACTGTAATTTCCCACTCAGAACTGAGCACAGGCTGTATTCATCACCATTATTTTGTTGTTCTTCGTTTTGACAAACGTTCTCAATGAGTGTTTGTAGCTTCTCACTCAGCTGTGGTGGTACACACCGGCCGCACGTGGTGCTCTGCCAGGGGCTTGACATGATTTATCCAGGATGATGATAATGATATTCCTCATCTGGAATAACCATAACATTCCTCATCTGGAATGATCATAATGTTCCTTATCTGGCATTGGAGGTGCCTTTAAAAGCTGTGCCATCCCCAGGAGGGGCCATGGGGCTGAGCCAGGGGTGGCAGGGAGGCAGCACTGACACGTTCTGTGCTAAAAATCAAATTATTATTGAGGCTTCCTAATCTCTGCAGTGAGTGGAACCTACTCTGGCTGATTGCTTCCAAGGAGAAAACTGAATTTCTTTCTTTGTTTTGGCTGTGTTGGGATTTTTGGGGCAGCCAGGAGTTGTCAGAACAAGGGGGTGATAATCCAGCAAGGGAGAAGTGAGGACAGGGAGCTGCCTGGCAGCTGTCCCCAGCCCAGAGGGGACACGGAGCACTGCAGTGGGCCTGGCGCGGGGGGAGCAGGAAAAGTGGGTTGGGGGGGAAAAGAGTAGGAAAAAAATGAAATTTGCTATTGGGGAAGGTGGCTCTGTCCCCTGTAGTCCATTCCAGAGAAGCCACCATGCCCTGAGTGAATTAATCTGGAATCCAGAAGTCTGCAAATCTGTTTACAGTGAATTCATGGAATAGACTCATCCCTTAGGTTGGAAAAGTTCTTTAATATTGAGTCCAACCATAAACCTCATACTGCCAATATCACCACTAATCCAAATGCCACATCCACACTGCTGCTAAATCCCTCCAGGATCTGTTAAATCCCCCGTGCCAGGGCTGGACAACCTTTTGGTGAAGAAAATTTTCCCTAAAATCCAGCCCAAACCTCCCCTGGTGCACCTTGAGGGCTTTTTCCCCTCATCCTATCACTTGTTACTTGAGAATAACAAGAAAAAAATTGAATAACCATCTCCTGCTTCTCATAATTTATTTATCCACACGTTAAATGCCGGCTAATGTGAATCTGTAAATTGATTCGGGTGTATTTTGCTGATTTTTTTGTGTGTGTAACTGGTGGGTGATTTCTTTCTCCTTCAGCTTTTAAAACCTTGCTTTTGGTGGCCAGGTCTGAGTTTTAAGCTTGGCTTTTGGTGCCACAGCTCTCACAGCAAACTCTTGGCTTCAGGGTGCTGCTCTGACGTGCACCAGGCAAAGCTTTGCTGGGCTGGCTCTGTGACGAGGGAAAAATAAAGGGGTTTTTCAAAAATGAGTTTGAGGAGAGGGAAAACTCCTGACTCCTTCAGGAGGGGGGGAATTGCACAGATTTTAAAGGAGTGTGATTAAGGATCTGCTTGTTCTAGGTGAGGCTTCCTTGCCCTGGTGTAGTAATTAATAATTCTTAATAGGAAATTAAGGAAAAAAGGAAATTAACACAAACCAGGCAAAACCTTCGGAAGCAGATGTCACTCGAGGCCACCTGCTAAAATCGGCCGCAGTCACTCCCCCCCTCCGGGTCTAAAAATGCCTCTCCCCACCCTCAGCCCCATCTGAGACGTGACTCAGAAGTGACAGAGATGTGTGGATTTCTTGGCAGCCGCACAGCCAGGAAGAGCTCCAAAGGAAACTGCTCCAGCTCCCAGCCCAGAATCCCTGAAATAACGAGGGATCATCCGTCTGGGAAAGGCTGCTGCAGGACCCGGGGCGCTTGGGATGCTGTTGGTGATGTCCTAACACATTATCAGCTCGGAATTTTGAGCAGCCTCGGCGTGCGCTTGAGTTTGACTCCAGCTCCTTTCCTTCCATCCCTGGTAATTCCTGACGTGGAATGTATTGATTCCATTTGCCCCAGCGTCCATTCCCTTAAATATTTTTTCCATAACCTGGGGTTGAACACGCTCCTAATGGCTCCTGCAAGCCCCGTGTTTCAGTGGCACCAATAAAGTAATTTGGTTTAAATTGAACTGGGCTCGGCAAAACAGAGAGTGGAAATTGAGGAAGGGAACAGAGAACTGCGGGGTTCTGCTGGAGGGGGAGGAAAGCAAAGGGAGAGATATTTTTTTTTTCCTAAAGGAGAGAAAAAACAGGGGGAAAAGCAAGGAAAAGTGACAAAAATCTAAAAGTGGGGAAATACCAGTGGTGACTTGGCTGTTGGGAGTGCTGGGGTCGGAGCGCAGGGATGTGAGGATGCTGTTTGGAACACACAACCCCTGTGCCTGGCAAAGAAAATGGGAATTTTCCTCCTGAATTTCACCCTGAAAGTTGAATTGCCCAGTTCCCAGCTGATTTCCAGCCTTTGAAAGGAGGGGGAAGGGGACATGGTGACAGATTTCCATGTCCTAAGCAGCAAAGTGAGAGCAGCCTTCCATGTTGCTTGGGATGTCCCCTGGTGTTCAGGCACCTTTCTTGACCTAAAGATGAAGCTTTTAATGTTCAATATAATTTCCCCGGGTCTGTGGGAGCACTGAAGTGATTCCAAGCCAGAGGAGACCGAGCTGTGCTCCCGTTCCTTATCCAAAGGGTCCCTCTCCATCCTTTCCCTCACTGGGACACCCCTCAGCCAGGCCAAGAGTGCTTTAGACCATTCTGTACATCTCATTTCCTTCCATTCTCTGTTCATTTTAACTTCTTCCATTTTTTTTTAAATAGAAATCTTATTTTGACTTTGATCTGATTTCCCTGTCTAATTGACAGGGAGTCAATTATCCCCCTGAATGCGACTGTCACACACTCAGCAGCAGGAATTGTCAGGTGTCTCTCTTGGTGGGGAGGGGGGAATGAACGTCACCTTTCCATCCTCCCCTTCCCCCGTTCCCTTTGGGTTTGTTTCCCCTCTCAGGTTTGTTTTATTGAGGATTCCATTTGAAAACAGGGAAGGAAAGCGAGGAAATGTTGGGTAACGAGGGAGCAGGGAAAGGGCGAGGTGCAGTGGGGATTATTTTAATGGGCTCCCTTTAGGAGGGGCTGTTGCTGCCTCTCGGGTTCCCCTCAGATTGGGGGCATTTCCTTCTCTTTTGGGTAATTTCTGTAAAATTATTGGGAAATTCTGTCCCTGTGAGTGAAGGAGGTGTTTGGGAGTCACCCTCCCATTGCACCAGGATCACCTAAAACAGCCAGGAGCTGTTTGGGTCCGGACCATCCCTGATGTGCTGCTTATTTTGGGATGAATAATGGCTGGGAAACTCCCTTTATCCAGCCCTTCCTGCTCCCGTGTGCCTCGAATCCAGTGCTTGCTTTCGGGAGTGGGGGGCCTGGAGAGCAGCATCGTTATCCCCACGGGAATCTGGAGAGAAGGAAGCCACAGAGAGCTCGGGAAGTGCCATTGCCCTCTCATTTCGCTCCCCGGAGGGCACCGAGAGCGGCTAATGGCATCTTGATATTTAAAACCCAGGCAGGAGCTGAAGCCTCTCGGGTTTTTCGCGGGTGCCTGACATTTGGGAGAGCTGTTATGGGATAAATGCTCCGGCGAGGAGCTGGTGAGGTGTGAGGACCTCCAGCTACGAGGAGATCATCGGCCGGGCTAACAGAGCTGATGAGGGCTGGGGTACTCTGAAAGAGCTGCTGGGCTCGGGAAAAGGGGGTCAGGCTCAGGAAAAGGGGGATCAGGCTCGGGAAAAGGGGGATCAGCCTCTGTCCTCGCCCTGTGGGAGTGGGAATTTTGCTGGCTGCTTCCACTGAACCTCCCCACCCCCGAACTCAGAGCAGCTCCATCTCACCGAGGGATCTCCGTTTCTGGGTGATGTTGAAGGGGCTCTTTTAGGAGTTGAGCCTTTAAAAAGGGCACAAGGGCGGCTCAAAGACACAGGAGTGAGCACTGAAATGTGTGCAAGGGCCTTGGCTTCTGCGCTCCTGACTTTCCATGTGCCTGGTAATTAACTTGTGAGTCAAAGGAAGGAGCCCAGCTCCTCTAATAGCAGGGAAAAGGAGGCAATCGTGGAACCTCCATCTGTCTGCAAAGATCCTTTATGGGGCAGATCCATCAGCAGCCCTGAGCCGTGTGCCAGGCTCAATTAGACTAAACAGGATCAAAGGGCAGCCGGGGTAATAAATATCCCTGCAGAATCACGCTGGAGCCTTCCTACTCACTGCTAGAAGGGATAATAATCGTTAGTGAGCCGGCGGGAGAGCCACATGCAGGGAAAGCTGGCCTCGGGAAGGGGGATGATGTTTTATTAGGGAGGAAAAATCCACGTCTGCTTTCCCCGGGACTGCAGGCAGGCTGCTGGGATTCCCTGGATTGCTCTTTGGAGTTTGGGGAAGGACTAACCCAGCCCTACACGGACTGTGGGGCTGTGATGGGGGAGAGGCAGCCCAGGAAATTGGGGAAGTGTTTAAATTGTACACAGGGTAATTGAGAGCTGCTCTAAAACCCTGCGCCAGGCACAGAACCTCCTTGCTTCTAATGAGCCACGAGGTGGACAGAGATTGAGTCTGACTTGCAGGGAATTGCTTTGCTCTCCTGTTTTTAGGGCTCTCTGTGTGCTCGTGGAAAACCTTCCAGCAGCAGCAGCAGCAGCAAAACTTTTGTGGCACATTTCCTACAGGAAACATAACACCAATTGTGTCTGGGAAAAACAAAAAGCCGAACTAAAGCCTCTCCTGCCTCAGCAGCAAACAAAGAGGGAATCAAAATATTTTAGTATCAAGGCTCGCTTTCCATCAGATTTCCTCCTGCCCTTGCCAGATGATACCACAACAAAAAGTACCTGAAGGAAAGGAGCATTTTCAGACGAGCCTGGTGTGTTTCCTGGGTGTGGGTTCGATGATGCAGCTGCTTGGGCGATGCTGCTCTGCTGGAATTGTTACCGGGGGAAGCGCCTTGCTGGGGTGTTTCACTCCCTGCTCTGCTTTGATCCCTCCCGGGGAGTGAATTTTAGGAAGAGCTCGGTGGCTACTGAGGCAGACAACCAACTGAGCCCTCTTTCCAGCAGCTTTTTCTCTCAAGGGCAGCGTGAGGCCTCTCCAGGGGATAAGAGGGCACAGCCTGTCTTGCCTCAAAAAGTCAAACCTCTTTTCCTGGGGAATGCCTGTGTGGATGAAGTGCTGTGTTGAGCATTTTGGACTGACCTGAAGCGGGGGTTTAGACCAACCTGAACTGTTTTTAGACTGGCCTGAAGCGGGGGTTTAGACCAACCCGAACTGTTTTTAGACTGGCCTGAAGCGGGGATTTAGACCAAGCTGAACTGTTTTTAGACCGGCCTGAAGCGGGGATTTAGACCAACCTGAAGTGGGGTTTTAGGTTGGCCTGAAGTGGGGGTTTAGGTTGGCCTAATGTGGGGCTTTACGTTGGTCTGAAGCGGGGCTTTAGATTGGCCTGAAGTGGGGGTTTTAGGCCGGCCTGAAGCACGTTGTTAGACCCGCCTGAAGGTTTTTAGACCTGCCTGAAGTTTTAGACCACCCTGACGTGATCCCAGGTCTTCTCTCTGCATCCCTTGGCTGCAGAGTCCCCAAACCCAGTGGCAGTGCCCGTACGGAAAAGAGGGAGGAGCCCTGTGCCTGGGGTCACTGTGGCTTTTAGGAGCACCCGAGCTGGTTGCCCATAAATGTTTTTCACTGCTGCATCTCTTTACTTCTGTGGGTTTTTGGTGGGTGAGTTACCACCCAACTCCATGTGCCAGGGAAATTTTGCTCCTTCCCTTTTCTTCCTCCCCGGGCCAACAATTGAAAGCCAATAAAGCCCAGCACAAACTCTGCAAGTGAGCACCAAACTGTTCCCTCTCGCTTTGCTGTGCTCAGGATCTCCCCCTGTGCCCATCTGGTGATTTTTGGCTGGGGCTGAGCTCTGCTCTGTCAGCAAAGTGCCGGGATTAACAAGTCCCAGCCTTGATTTAGTGCCCTAGGAAGTGACCACAATATCAGAGAGTGAATAGATCCCAAGTTCTGCTAAAGGGCAAGCGAATTCTGCCTCTGAGAGCACAATTTATTGACTCAGCACGCTCTTGTCTGACACTGTTGCCTAAACCTCCCATTTTTCACCTTTTTTTTAGCAATTTATTTGCACGGTGCCTCTTTTCCCCACCCTGCTCCATGCAAAAAATCGCATTCAAAGAAATGCTGAGAGCGCTTGAAACCTCTGCAGTTTACAGCACATGAAAATATTTACCTGGTGTCGCTGCTTCCTGTAAATACTGTGGGGTTTGTTGCATTTTTTCCCCGTGGTGTTATCACTGTTGTGGAGCTCTGCCTGTCAAGTTGGAGCACATTTGCATAGGGATTTGCTAATTGACAGCTTTTAAGCTGCTAGGGAACAAGGAGGGAACTTCTTTCTCCCCGTGTCACCAGCAGTGCACTTTGTTTTCCTGCACGTGGTTCAAAATATCCTTTTTTTGTTTATGAAATTAAAAATCAATTGCTCATTTCCTTGGATTGAACACTGCTGGTTGTCCTGAAGGAATTTATTTTCTAGTGATATTTTGTGTTTCTGTCAGAAAACTTCACCTTCCCTGTCCTTTGTATGTTTACAGAGGTCACTTAGGAATTTTGGGGTTGGTTTTTCCTCCAGCTCCACACTGGAAAATAAAAATACAACTCCAAATCCTCCCTTGTAGCGAATTTCCCCCCACAAAAAATTATCCCTAAACCCCTCCTCACGCGCAGCATTTCTCCTCCTCTGCCTGCCAGATGTTGAGGATCATTCAGAAATGGATTTGAGGAAGGCAGAATCAATCAGCAGCACCCAGTGAGTGTTTATCCAACAGCTGTGAATTTTAATGACTTCCCTATTTTGATGTCCTCGTTGGGGCTTTTCCCTCTCTATTTAATTGGAGTTACCTTGTCTCTGTGGTTTCTGCTATAAAGGAATCCTGGTTTCCAGGGTATTCCTGCTTTATGACAAGGGAAAACTAATTAAAATTCTTAGAATTATGGGAAGAGAGGAAGAACCTTAAAAAAAAAAAAAAACACCACCCCCAAAATCCCAGCATCACCCAAATGATGGCCCAGGGCAGAATTTCTAGATAAGATCAAAAAACAAACTCAGCTTGGTCAATTTCCTCCTCATGGTTATGTAATTTCTTTGGGTCTTTTGCTGGATGATGAATAATCACAAAAATACTGCATTTTTTAAAAAATATTTTGAATAAAGGTGTGAGCTCTGATGGGTTTAGGATGTGTTTTATCCCTAATCTAGGAAGAATAGTTTCCTTTTAGGGTTTTAATTTCGTATTTTTGGGGTTGGTTTGATGGTTTTTTATTATTTTTTTGCTGCTCTGGATGATTCTTGTCCCAGCTATGGATGCAGAGAGATGTTCAGGATTCTGTATTTTCTCCCAGGATCTCCACAGTGAAGAATTTTGGGCACTTTATCCCTTTTTTAGTGAAGAGTTGGAAATACCTGATTTAATTCTTCTACTCTCACAATTACATCTGATATAAGGGTGGAGGGGGGAAGGTTGAATATCATCCCCTGATATAACTTGGAATATAATTTGGAATAAGGAATATAATTGGTGTTGACTAAAACAATTCCTGAGCTTTGGCAAGTTGGATTAATTAATTTCAGCAGGGAAAAAAATAGGCATGAAAAAGCAATTTTAGGTGCTTCAGTTTTGGCTGGCGCATTAAAAAAATGACTTTGCACAGAGCCCAAACTCCGGCGCTCTTCTTTTCCATATTAAACCTCTTTTAGGAGGAATTCAGGCTTTAAATTAGGAGTGACCAGGGACAGGGATCAGGGGATGAGCTCTGCCTGTTTCTGGGAAGTTCCCATTGTGACTCTTTATTTTCCCTCCCTGGGATTATTTCCCCTGGCTGTTCCTGCCTCCAGAAGGATGGGAAATGCTGATGCTCCTGCTTCCCCTGCTGGCAAGAAGGATGGCTGGGAGTGTAAATCCTGAGCTGGAAACTTGGGAATTCCTGGAGGGCAAATCCTCCCCTCCTCCTGTGCTGCTCTGGGGACTCAGCAGGTCCCAACCCCTTTTTACCCCCCTGATTTTTGGAGGCTCTCAGAGCAAATCCTTCCCCAGCTTGAGGATTTGAGATTTTTCCAAAGGGCTGACGTGGCTCCTATGGAATAGTAACGATGCCATGGGGGGAGCAGGACTGGCAGGGGGAGGTTTTGGGGAGCAAACAGGGAATTAGAGCTGGAAAAAGGAGCCTCCCGAGGCAGATCACAGCAGATCAGCGTTGCTTGGCAGCTCTGCCAGCAAAGCTGTTTCTGAAGGCTGATGTGTGCTCAGACTGCTCTGCTGGGTTGCTGAGCCCTGGATTCCTGACAGGCACACAGCAAAAGGGAAATTAGCAATGGATAAAGCGAATTAAAGCTAATAAAAATAAGCGTCCGGCTGGATAATCCCTCCCTTAGAGCCCAGCTTTGCAGTTTGGGGAATATCCTGCGTGGAAAGGTGGTACATAATGCAGGAGGCCTTGGGGAGGAGAGCCCAGGGTGCTGGTGCTGAAAGATTTTGGCCCAGTGGCACCCAGAGATCGTGGGGATGCTGAGGGCACCAAGCTCAGGGATTCAACAGCTTGAATTGGAGCGTCAAGATTGTCTTGGTGAGGAGAGTTTTGGGGTGGAGCTGAGGAGGGCTCCCTCCATGGTGGGATCTGAGGGGATGCTGCCCCTCCATGAAATCAGAGAGGGAAGCAGTGAAGGCTGAGTGCCTGTGGTCATTCAGGAGCTGGGAGAGGGGCTGGGAGCTGGGTGTGGCTGCAGGGGAGAGAGGAGGGTGCAGGGCAGAGCCCTGAGCCATCCCTTTGCTGGAAAATGCCTAACAAAGCCCGCCAGGTTCTTTGTTCCCTTCCCCTCCTGCCTTTTCCAGCTGTGCCTGCTGGAAAACGTTTCTCTGCTTGTGGTTTCACCCTTCCCATTTACACCTAACCAGGATCTGCTTCAATTTCTCCCTGGTTTTTTCCTCCAGCACCAATTTCAGAGCTCCTGGCTCTGTCCCACTCCTGCCACTGACTCACACCCTGCGTTTGACCAAAGCATTTCTCTGCTGTTTTCTCTGGGACCTCTCTTGGGACAGATCCACAGATTCTCCAGGGCTTTGGGAACTTGATTTGTGAGTGTTTTTAACCAAACCGGACCTTTGGAGTTGTGGATTTGAAGAGATGAGCCCTGAGAGCCTGACCACTCGAATAATCCAAGCCACACTTCTCCCCAGCGAGGGCTGTTGCGGAGGGGGAATGGTTCTTTCCCTCCTACATAAAAGCAGGAGCTCTCAAACCAGCTCCTTGTAGCCTGTAATTTTGCACCTATCTTAGCTGTGCTTTGGCTGGGATTTATGGCACAATATAAGTTTATTTTGGATAGCATCTTTCACACAAACACTGCCACTTGAAGGCTTTTCAGAGGCAAATAAAAGCGAGGCAGCGCAGAGTGCAAATTAGGGAGAGCAGTGCTTTGGAAGTGTGGGCCGGGGAATAAATTTGAGGCTGGCAAATAAAGAAGAGAGGGAAAAGCTGGAGCACGGGAGAAGCAATATATTTAATTTGGAGGGGTTTAAAATGAGCAGGACAGCTGTGGAGTCGTGTGAGAGAGAGAGAGACTGGGGGTGAAGGTGTGCGCTTGGTGGACGGGGTTTGAGGATGGAAGACAGCATTCCTGAGAGAGGGGGCAGTGGGAAAGCTGGAATGGAAAGCTGGAATAGAAATCTGGTGGAGGCACACTTCCACCAGCTGCGTGTCTGGGGATGGAGCAGAGCTGGAGCTGCTCTGAGCGTGGTGTCTGTTCCCCAGCGACGGCTCTGATTTGCAATTTCCTGCTAAAACGGGCTGAGGGTGCCGCTCCAGCCTCCACGCAGGACTGCTGGAATATCTGCCGTGTGCCTGCTGCCCCTGGCACCGGAGAAGTGAGGGAGCCCAGGGCTTCAGCAGGGAGCTGTCACCGCTGTCACACCGAGCCGGCTCTGCCGTGCGGGGACAAACCTGGCTGAGATCTCAGACATCTCCGAGTCCGTCACTGCAGAAGGCTCTGAGTGAAGCCTGCCCTGTGCAACCTCTGGATCAGGGGCTCTGCTCTGTCTGAGTGAGGCTCCTCCTGCCCCGTGAAACCTCTGGATCAGGGGCTCTGCTCTGTCTGAGTGAGGCTCCTCCTGCCCCGTGAAACCTCTGGATCGGGGATCAGGGGCTCTGCTGTGTCTGAGAGAAGCCCCTCCTGCCCCGTGAAACCTCTGGAGCAGGGATCAGGGGCTCTGCTGTGTCTGAATGAGGCTCCTCCTGCCCTGTGAAACCTCTGGAGCAGGGAGCAGGGGCTCTGCTGTGTCTGAGTGAAGCCCCTCCTGCCCCGTGAAACCTCTGAATCAGGGCTCAGGGGCTCTGCTTTCCAGGGATGTTGTCCTGGCTGGGGCCCAGGTGTCCCGGTGCCAAGGCTTTGATGCCTCACAAACTCAGGGATGAGGGGATAATGTGTGAAAGGCCACGAAAAACCCCCGGTGGCATCGCCCCAGGGATGGCTCCGTCCTCCCGGGGCCGCTCCGTGTGCCTGAGCCAAGTGGCAGCGCACAAATGTAAAATAATGAGGCAGCAGCCGAGAGCGTCGGGGAGCAGGCGGGGAGGAATGAAGATGGATGAGCGTAGCTAAGAGACAATTTGAAAAGGGATAAATACAGGCAACAAGTTATTCACCGCGGCAATTTGTAAGGAGTGCTAAAAACCTTCAGACAGGATTGTTTCACACGGCCTCGCCTTCTCCCCGCAGCCTGCCAGTGCTCATGGAGGTGCTGCTGATGGATGGCTGCAAAGCAGCCCTGGAGCTGCTCCTCTGCTGTTGATCAGCTTAACTTCTGTCGTGCTGCTGGGCTCTGAGGGGCAGCCCCAAGGCATGGAAAAGCAGGGGGTTGAGTGGGAAAACCTGATCTGGGTGCAAGGGAACGGAGGGAAGAGCCAGGGATGCTGAGCAGGTTCTGTGGGATGTGGGGGAAGCTGCTGAAAGGGGATTTGGTTGGGATTTAATGGCCTGAAACACAGGGAAAGATGGGGAGGAGATGGAGAATTTACCCACAAAGTAAAATGACTGAGGAGTTGTCCAGAGAAACTGTCACTGCCCCATCCCTGGAAATGTCCAAGACCAGGTTGGATGGGGCTTGGAGCAACCTGGGATGGTGGAAAGTGTCCTTAGGGATGGGACAAAATGGGCTTTAAGGTCCCTCCCTAAACTCAGGCCATTTTAAGATTCTGCGATTCTTCACTTGGTATCACTTCTCCTTCATCGTGGTTACAATCTGGACTGAGCTTCCTACATCACATCCTGGGGCTGACAGGATTCCAGGGAATACCATGATGGCTGTAGCAGCTGGGGGGGGGAGGGAAAATCTATGCATAAAGATATAATTAAATTAAATTCAGCACTTATTTCCCTTTCTAAGGAAGGAGAGGGAATTGCTGCAAGCAGCAGGAATAGGCAGGAGCTTTGCCAAAGAAAGATACAGAGAACTTGAAATTGGTGTTTTATTGGAAGGCTTTGAGCCAGGTTAGGCCAGGTAGAAGAGGCATTTCCATCCTGCAGGATTAACAGAGAGAAACAGGTGGAGGGAGAGGAAACAATTGAGGCAGACCCAGTTTAAGCCCCATTTCTTTTCCAAGCATCCTGCTTAGAGCTGTTTCAGAGGTGATAACTTTCTATTACCTCTGCAGCCTCGTGGGGATGTGGGTATTGGGATGAGATTGGTTCCTCTGCCTCCTGCTGCCCACCTTCCCCTGAGCTCTCTGTGATGGGTTTTACCTCGAAATGGAGCTTTCACCCCCTGCACTGGGTGTCTGCTCCCTGCACAGCCACAGCCAGCTGCATTTTGCCAGGTTGAGCCCGTAAAGAGCGGCTGGGTGGGAACAGGATTCTGCTGGAGCGACTCTCCCCTGCAGTGTTCCAGCAGAGCAGGGCTCTGGGGAAGGGATTGCCAATGATCCCTGTGGAAAGGCTGCAGGCAGAGGTGACAACCTTTGTCCCTCCCTTTGGAGCATCGCCATTGTCCAGCAGCGCCCAATTCCCCTCGGCACAGGAGGGCTTTTGGCTGGGAACAATCCAAGAGGCTGCAGCAGCTCCAGGATTGTCCCCCGAGCGCTTCACCGACCTTGCTCCCTGGAATCCTGCACAGGATGGGTTGTTGCAGTGCTGAGCGAGCAGATCCAGCAGTTCCGTCCCAAAATTTGCTTTTAGTGTGGATTTTTCTTCTGCTGCCCTGGCCAGCAGGGTGAGGTGGCTGGGGACAGCAAGGTCACTGCCAGTCAGGGCTGTGTGCCCTTTGCCAGAGCTGTGGGTTCCCCAAGGAATCAGCTGCCTGTGACTCAGCATTCCAGGGATTTATGGCCCTTCCCTCTCTGCTGCAGCATCTGATGCTCTCTCTGGGGAGAGCAGCCAGGTACCCAGGTGTCCCTCAGGCCTATTCTCTCTTCCCTGACAAGAAATTCCAGGCAGCCTCTGGATTTAGAGGCCATGGCGAGCTGTAAATCTCAGGGCTGGCGTCGTCGAGGAGCTTCAACACAACTGGAAAGCTCAGTTTAAGAGTCTTCCACTTGAAAAAATCAGCAGCGCTGCAGAACTTTCAGGCTGAAAACTGATCAGGAGCAGGTCTGCAGCAAAGAATTCCTGCAGAAATCTGAACATTTTCTGTCTGTCTCATGCCTTGAGATGATTTGGGCCAAGTGTAATTCTAGGAAGGCCAATGTTCTCAGCTAAACTGATTTATTTGTGGGTGGCCAGGTCCTTAATTCATCTGAACTCTTCAATTAATACTGATTTTAGAGCCATTTCCACCTCTTTCTCAGCCAACCCATCTCCAAACCTCCTTTTCCAGGAGTATCAGGGTTTGGGTTATAAGTCATGTCCCAGCTGGATTTTCTGCCTGTGCCAGGCAGAAGCTGTGAGGTTTTTGGGTCCAGGGGAGTCATTCCTGGGAGATTTCTGGAATGTGGCAACTGCACTTCTGAAGGTCATTTTATTTGTATCAAATTACTGAAAATAGGCTTTTACTCAGAATTTTGATTTAGGAGTGGAAGATTTTTGAGCTCTCCTGCTGGGATCACTGATGAATATTAAATTAAATAAAGAGTGAGTGAGTTTTGGCCCTGGAGTTGTGGCTCTGGTTCCTCTGACTGCTGATGTTGTCACCCTGGGGAAGGAACCTGTTAGAAACCACGGATCCTGTGATGGTTTGAGCATCTGGGAAGGGAAATATCCGTGCTGGCTCTGCCCCTTCCATAAGTATGGAATTACCAGCATGGACCATGAGGAAAATGGGTGAGAAACAGGGATTCATATTCCTCTGCTAAGCAGGCAGCTGATTTGGGACATCCTATCCCATGTTTGGATTGCAGATCCCTCCAGCCCTTTTCGGGTAGAAACCTAAGATTTGATCCATTTTCTCTTCTGACTTCTCCTGTTTGGCTGCTGCTCTTCGCAAACTGCATTTTCCTTCCCTCATCCCGTGTTTGATCCTCTTCCTGTCACTCCCATTAATTGCACAATCTCAGTAATGAAACTTTAGGCCTCATGCAGTGAAAGTCAGGTTTTACCTCATAAAGCCTCCCCAGTGCAGGGGACAGGAGCTGCCCTTGCCTGGAAGTCTCTTGCACAGGTCCTTTCCTGTATCTGATATTCCCATACTTTGCTTATTAACCCTCTTCCTATTTCTCTCCTTTTTTTCCTTCTAACCTTGTGTCCTAATCCGGGAAAAATTCCAGGAATGGTACAACTGTGCAAATTTTGGAGCTCAAATCCAAAAAGCTTTTGCTGTGAAGTCCTCCCTTTTCCTGGAGAGGTGTTTTCTGATCACTTTTATGGTAAAATCTGCAAGTTCCCTGGTTTTTTGGTTTGGTTTTCACCAGGAATCTTTGCCATCCTGTCAGTGGAGAGAGGAGCAGGCCCAGGGGAGAGAAGTTCTTTATCTGGAAGGGAACACGTGGTGGAAATCAGTGACGTTGGAGCGTTGCAGTCCCTGTGTCACAGCCAGCAAATTGACCTTGTGCTTAAATGGTGATTGTGGGCATTCCAAGGGGGATATTGGCTGCAAATGTGCTCCTGACATAATTAAAATGCAGTCGCTGCCTGGGTTTTTATTCCAGGGAGCGGTGCAGATGCGCAGCGGAGTGGCAGGCACGGAGCTGTGGGGCGGGAGGAAGCTGGAGCTGCTCCTTGCCTCAGTCTTTACCACTACGATTAATTTTCATTACAGAGGAAATGAAATTCAGCCCAGGAGACCCTCTGTGATTCCCAGGGAGGAAGAAGTGTCTTGCTTTTATGGCAGGAAACTGCACTTTAAACTGCTTTTAGATCCCCTTGCAGGCTGGTTTACACTTGAAGCCACAGTTTGTCAGCTGGCGGGTACCTGCTGCTTCCCCTGGGCACCCTTTTGTCTGCCTTCGCTTTCCTCCTCTGGTGTTCATCTCCATGCTCCAGGGCACCAGGCAGCTTCTAATTAATCAGGGTCAGGAAGAAAATTTCCCCGGGGAAAGGTTATTTTGTCTCCACCTGCTTGCGAGGCTGGCTGAGCCTTCCAGCAGAGCTGCTGGGCAGAGCGAGCGGGCGATGGTAAAGGAGGCTCGTGCCCAAACCAGCCTGGAAACGTCAGGGCTTGAGCACTTCCCAAGATCTCATGGACTTCTGTGGCTTTCCCTGCTTCTTCTGAGCTGGCTGCAGATGCACTGGAGTCAGCTCTGATCAGCTGGGAAATGCTGCCTGGTGGGGGGATGAGTTACCAGGGGAGCTTTGGAGGAGTTTCTGTGGAAGGGTGGGGGAATTTTATCCAGCTGGCAACGGAGCCGGTTTGCTAAGGCAGGTGAGCTGCAGCCTCAGCATGGAATTCCCAGCAGCAGTGCTCCAGCGGCAGGCAGGATCAAGGGGGAAAGCTCAGGGATGGATCTGGTTTCAGTTTCCACCTCAGTGATGGTCACCAGGGGAGGCTGAGACCGAGAACAGCAAATGTTTTATCCTGTAGAGGGAAAGGGCTGAGCTTATCTGCTGCTGCTCCCCGCTTTGCAGGCAACCCCATGTTGGATTTACCCATCTCTTAGGGGTATAAAAACATCTCTCTCCTACCTGGGGCACTCACAGCAGCTTAAAACCCTCAGCTCAGCAGCTGCTCCCAAGAGTCTGAAGGTCGTGCTCCCTCTGAGAGCAGCAAACTCTTAATTTTAGGTGCTGTCTGCATAATGGGCATTTTCTGTGCTGGGAAATCTCACTGAGGTGGGCAACAGTGAGGGGAAAATAGGGTTATTCTCTATTTTTACCAGTGGAATGACTTGTCATAGCCACAGGGGGAATTAGATGGAGATATGAGCACAATTCTCCGGTGTCCCTATGGAATTTTTAACCCTCTGGTTGTTTCTGCCAGTACAGAAAATTTTACTCCTCAGCACCTGATGACTTCCCTCAGCCTGTCCTCTCTAATCCCAAGGGAAAGTAAAGTTTTCCTCTCTTGGGTTCCAAAAATATGGAGCTCCAGTTTCCAAAGAGCTGCTCTCATGCCCCACATCCCCCCCAGTGCTGAGGACAGGGTGTTTCAAGGACTCTTTCAGCTGCCTGGAATGAATCCCAAATTCATCCTTCAAACCCTTCCCAAGAAGCAGCTTATTTGGAGTCAAGGGCTGGGAGAAGCTTGAAGAGGAGTTTTATGGAATTAAACTTTGGTTTCCTCCTCCAACAGCAGCTGCCCCAAGTTCTGCATTAGCACAGGGACAGATCTTGCAGAACTCCAGCTTTTAGGATGGAGCTGGAATCCATCCCACCCCGATCCACTGATTTCCCTCCTTTCCCTTTTGGATTCCAGCAGAGTCAGCACCTTCACCCAGCTGATTCTCGTGCTGTTGCCTTTGGGGGTCAAGCTTTGCTTTTTCTGTTTGTTCTCTCATCCTTGCTGGCACAAAATTTCGGATACAGCAACATCTCTGGTCAGGATTTATTTTTTGTTGGCTTGGGCAGATTCCCACTGCATTGGTGATGCAGCAGGAGAGGAGCTGCAGTGGTTTGGAGCTCCGAGGCAGGCTGCATCCAGGCTCTGTGGATGGCTGAGTGATTTCCAGGAGGGAATGGACTGGCTCAGGCAGATGGAGATGCTGGAGAGCTTTGGGATGTGGGGGGTGAGGGGGATGAGCAAGGGGAGAGCTGCTGTTATAACAGGAATATATATAGGAAACACTTTTTAAATCCAGCAGTCAGCAAAGGCAGTGCCAGCTAAAAACCCCAAATGAGGCACCTCTGGCTTCTAGCCCAGTGAAAAAAAATCTTTCTGTGCCCTTTTACTGGGGTCCTCTTGCAGTTCACAGAATCCTAAAATGGTTTGGGTTGGAAGGGACCTCAAAGCTCACCCAGTTCCATGGGCAGGGACACCTCCCACGATCCCAGGATGCTCCAGCCTGGCCTTGGGCACTCCCAGGGATGGGAAATCCAGCCCCAATCCTCACCTAGGTGTGATCCAGGCTGTGGAACGTGCCCTGGGTCCTGGCAGGGGAAAGACCACGGAGGATTTCTTGTGAGAGCTTCCCTGGCCCAGCTCTGAGTGAGAGCTGCAGTGAGGTGAAATCTCATCTCCCTGGTATTAAACTTAACCTTTATGGGTTTCACTTGAAAAACAGCTGTGGAATTACTCTGCCTGTCCTTCAACCGTGGGAGGGGTTTTAAGGGAAGGGTTTTTGTTTAATGCTTCAGTCCACTCCAATTTACTGAGGAGATGGGAGGGAGAGGGCACAGGAGGAGGCAGGTGGGGAAAGGAGAGGCAGTGGAGGCAGCACTCAGTGACAGGAGCAGGGAGTTTTCAGGGGGATGCCTGCACTGATTTGGGCCAAGAGAATACTGGAACATTCTTTCTGGGAATTTGCCTGGTTTGGGACAGGAATTATTTTTCTTCCCTATTTGGGGGAGACTAAGACAGAAATTTGCTGCTCCGGGCATAGAAAATATCCAGGGAAGCAAAGGCCAGTACAGAATAATATGGAACAGTCATGCCTTTATCCTTCCTCTTCAGGCCCAAATACTCCCTTCAGAATCATCACTGCATGAATCTGCCCCATGCCAATTTTCCACATCATCAGCTGCACCACACACACACAAATAATTGATCAAATCCTCCCCCAATTCCACAACCTCAGGAAAAAAACCCAAGCCATGAGCACTGGTCCCCTCTGAGTATCACTGAGTGTCCCCACTTCCTGCGCTGGAGCTCGTTATCTTTAATTAACACTCCTAAATTCCCTTTCCTCTCCTTCCCAGACCGGTTAATAATTCTTGGATCTCATTAATGTTTTTATTTTTCCTCAGCAAATCCACATTTTCTTTCCGAGTCCGACTTTTTAACAAATAATGAGTCTAATTTATGCTTGTAAAAAACGAGATGACCTTCTCAGCTTTATATTGCAATTTAAAATTTTAAAAAAGCTGGGGGGGGGGAAGGAGAGTTGGAAAGTGGCTGGGAAGAACTGAAACACTCATTTGCCTCATCAATTCTTGGATTTTTGCATAAATTGCCTGATTTTGGCCCCTCTGGAGTGGGAACCAAGTGTCCCTGCAGCACCAGCCCCACCGTGAGCCAGCAGCATCTGGCCAAAGTCCCCACTCTGCCTTTGGAGGACGAGGCAGGAGCTGCCAGGGCTCAGCACAGAGCAGGGATGTGTTGTTAGAGACTTCCAACCTGAAATCCCGCACCTTTAAATAAATAGCTGCGAGGTGAGCAGAGGGAGGGGCTTGGCCGCTTCACCTGCGCTGTCCTCAGCATTTGGAGGTGAGAGGGGGCTCTGCTGTGACTCTGCAAACGAATGGGCATGGAAACCGTGGAGCTGAAGGGATTTTTCCGGGAGATTTGAAGCCTGGAACAGTGCGGGGAAACGCACTCAGCACCTGGGATGTGAAAGTGGTTTTGAATTTTGTGTGCTGGGGACACAAACCCAGGGGGCACCTGGCTTGGTGCAGCACGAGGTGCAAAAAAAAAAAGGGGATTGGAAGAGCCCAGTCCCACCTGCAGCGACCTGCTGGGGAAAATGCCACCTGCAAAGGGACGCTGGCATCCTGCTGTCCACCCTGAGCCACCCAGTGGGGTTTGTCCCCCTCCTCCAGCTGCAGAGGGCTGCTCCCAAGGGCAGTGCCCGGGATTTGTTGCCATCTTCAGCTCTGCATCCGAGCAGAGGCAGCAGGGCCACCAGCACACGGCTGAGAGCGGGGCTGGGCTCAGCTCTGCTGCAGCCGGAGCTCTGAAAGGCAGACAAACAAACGGGGCGGTGAAAGGATGCTGCAGTTTGGGGTGCTGGGAGGGGACACTCGGATAAATGTTCATTGCAGAGAGGATTTTCAGCATCTGGGAAAGCTGATGGACTCCATTGTTTAGGCCAGGGCTGCTGAGGAGAGGTTTTATCTCCAAAATGTTTCTGAAACGGAGAGAGTTCACAAAGAATATCCAGGGATGGGGCCGCACACAGTGCAGAGAGCTCAGAGCGGAGCTGTGTCTGCCTAAGCTCTGTGGAGCTGAATTTAATGATAATCACTGACCCTGCGCTGCTTCCCGGGGCTTGTTTTCATCCTCTGAAACCCCACAACCCTGTGGGTAATCAGGGCAGCAGCTGGGCTGCTCCCCTGCCCTGATCAGCACCACGCTGAGTTAATGCCGGGGTCTGTTCCTGCTGGTCTCCTCAGGTTCATTTTACCTCAACCTCCGCTTCAGCTGCTGCAAGAGCAGCCCGGGAGCACAACTGTGCAGCTTTTCCCGCAGTGCCCTGTCCCTGTCCCAGGCAGGAGCCACCCAGGGTGTTTGTGAGGACGTGCAGAGCTGTGGTGTCGCCTTGGGGCTCTCAGTGGGTTTGGGGTGTCCTTTTGTAGATCCCTAACAGGGTTTTGCATTGCTTGGGGCAGCACAGCGAGGTCGGCTTGTACCTGGGGAAGGTGCTGCTCCTCCGGACAGAGGAGAGCTGCTGCTTTGGCAGCTGTGATTGCTGCATTCCCCTGGCACCGAACGAGCTGTCCCCGAGAGCTGGGGACTTGCAATTCATCCCTCCGGGCAAAGCCCAGCTCCAGCAGCCAGCGGGAAGCTGAGCTTTGCAAAGCCTCAGCCTTCATGCACAGCCCTGGTGGTGCCAGTGCCCTTGAGCTCTGCTCCTGCTGGGAGCAAAAGATGCCCTCGGAGCCGAGCAGCACAGCTGAGCCTCAGCAGGATTTTGGGATCTCAGATCTCAGCCCCAGGCTGCCAGCACGGAGCAGTGCCTGGGGGAACATGCAGCTGTGGTGGGTCTGACAGCAAAGCCATCCACAAAGAGCATTAAAAAAGGAAAGAATTTCATGTTTTCCATCCTAATATTTGGCTGTCGCCATGCCGGGGCAGATTCCTGCAGAGGAATCCTGTCGGGAGAGGCTGGTGGAGGGGCCGATGCCAGAGCCCCAAATCGTCTGTGATGTGGCAGAACCGACGGAGTTCAGAGGCAACAAGGAAGGAAATGAGAGATAAAAGTGCTGGGGCAGATAAGAGGTGTGAGGCTGAGCTGACAGGAAACAAGGCCGGGTTTAGGCTGGAATCAATGGCCCGGGGGGGATGGATGGAGATGGGATTCATTGCAGGCAGGCTGAAGCAGATACTACCCACCCTACCATTCACGTGTGCAGGAGAATTAAGGACTTGGACTTCCCAAGGCCTGACAACTGAAAGGGGGATTTGCAGCAGATAAAGTCAACTTGCATAACTCTGTAAAGGCTTAGAGGAAGGAGGAGAAAAAATTTCTTCTTCTAACAAGCAGCTTTCCCCACATTTTCTCTTTTGTTCTGCCCTCTGTAATGTGAGGAGCCGTGCTCCCAGTGTTGGGAAATAGCTGCAATTTTTTTTCCCCTTGGATTTTGGTGCAGTATCCAACCAGAATTTCAGTTCTTGCCATGCTCCCATTCTCCTGTGCCTGCCTCAGGTATGATCCATGCCTGCGACCCTCTGCTGAGCTCGGGAGCACAAAAATACCCTTTGGCACAGAGGAATGGCTTGTCTTAGACTTTTCACCTGGCTCCCAGGCCCAGCTTTAAACTCTTGGGATAATAGAATGTAAATAAGGAAATATGGAGGGGGGGTGGTCCAGGACATGCAAATTTAGAAGTGTTGAGGTCCAGCAAAATCCAGGAGGAAGGAATCTGTTTATTTCTGAGCATTTTTGATGTGCTCTAGTGGGGAAAGGACACTCAGGAGCCACCACGGCACGGGGAAGGTGCCTCTCCCAGTGTACGGAAAACACTTTGCATAAGAGGTTTTTTTCCTGTTTCCAAATATTTCTGCTCCTGCAGGTGAATCAGCTGAGCAGCATGAAGGCCTCTTGAGCAGAGGCTTTGGCTGAGGGCTGTGGCAGGATGATGAACATTCCCGAGGCTTTTCTAACTGAGCTGGGAAGAAAGTGGTGGAGAAACTTCCCCAGGCCTGGCCATGGGTCGAGGAGAGGAGAGTGCAGGGACCAAGATGAACTTCTCTGAGGGGAGGGAGGGAGCCAAAGACAACAAGGGGGTTCACCAAAGATTTTGTCTCCTCCTTCCAGAGGGACATTTGTCACCCTGGGGGCAATGCTCGTGTGTCACACGACTTACAAGGAGCCACCCAGTCGAAAATGTCCCTTCTGTTCCTCCCGCTGTCCCTGCATGGGCACCCACCCCAGCAGGAGCTCAGCTCCAAAGGGCTTTTCCTGCCTTAACTGACTGGGCAGGAAAACTGAGACAGATTTTCCAGGGCTGTCCTGCTCGGGGCTGCCCAGGAGGCTCAGACAGGGACAGAGCTGGAGCGTGACGAGGATGGGGAGAGGCTCTGGCATCCCCAGCCCAATGAGCTCTTGTGCAAGGGGCACATTTCCTTTCAGCTCAGCAACACCCAGGATTTTTATTTTCCCCACCTTTGCCACTCAGTCCATCCAGTTCCTTCCCCAGCAGGTGCAGGGCCGGTGGAGCAGCCCCAGCCAAGCCCTGATTAAACATTCCCAGCTTCTGGCTGAGCAGAGTGCAGCAGGGCAGCTGTCTTTGGGCAGGACACAGAAATGCTGCTGCCTTCCTCGGGAGGAGGAGGAGCGAATGGATGGATGAGTGGGCAGGAGAACCCTGGGAGAGTTATTGCTCCTGTGGGACGGACTGTGCTGCTCCTCTCAGGGCAGTATCCTCTGGCAGCAGCAGTTCCCTCTGCTCTCGGGCTCCGGGAAATTCTCCTTTGGCCTTTTCATTTCACAGTGGCTGAGGATGACATTTCCAGAGCAGCCCATGGAAATCTGGTGCTGCATCCCAGTGGGACCTGGACCTCGGCTCAGGGATAACACCTGGATGAGCTACTGAGGCTGCCTGTGCCTCCTTCCCTGGATAACCACAACTGCTGAAAATCTGATTTTGGGGCTCTTCTACACCTCCTTTGTGCCCTCAGCCCTTTGTGCCACCTCAGGGGCTTTTGGGATGTGCTGTCCCACGCCACGGGGGTGCAGGACTGAGCGACACCAGCGTGGAAGGAGCTCTGTGCTCCTTACAGGGAACCTGGGAGATGGATACGTGGGAATGGGAAGCGTTTCTCTGTCTCACTTCGCCCACCTGGGCAGGGCTGATGAATTTCCTTCTGCCTGCACTCCTTTTTGGCTGTGTGAAGCTTTCCAGATGAGCTCCACAGGCAGGGTGAGGCTGTAAGAGCCTTGCTCCAGCAGCACCTGCTTGTTGTGGGAGTGTTAAGCACCCGACACAAGGTCTGGGAGCAGGATTTTGTACCCCTGTGATAGGGATGCCAGGCAGAATCAATAATGAGCAGCCCAGGTCCTGCTGGTGCTGCGGAGGAGGGGAAGCAGCTGTTGTTTGTTTGCTTTAGGGGCTCACAGGAACAGGAGGCCACGAACAGTTAAATTCCTGCTGGCAGCTGGGGCTTCTCCAGCACCTCTGTTCCCCTGCAAAACTCGATGTTTTTCTGTCCAGTGCTTTGATCAGAGGCACAGCACAAACGACACCTTGATGATTACTCACATTTTCAAACTCTGTCCAACAGCAAGAGCTGTCACCTTTCATAAACCCCCCCTGGGCTGCCCTGGCTTCGTGGCCCCTCTCAGGATTTCTTTGGCTCTCTGGGAGATGTGGAGGAGGAGCTGAGTTGGTTTTTTTTTTTGGTGGCTGGTCAAGTAATTTCTGATCAGTGAATAAAAATAAGAGCTGCTTGAGAAGTCAGGGAAAAGCTGGGGATCAATGGGATGTGAAGTAGCTTTTCCCTCAGGGGGGCTGAGTGCTTCCAGACAAGGGTTATCAGTGGATAAATGAGATGAGGAGGTCAGCTCAGCCCTGCTGCAAGAATGGCTTTTTCCAATTCAGGCCGTGATTTAATTAGACCCCTGAAACTGTGGCAAGACAGTGCTGAGTGGATGGATACTGGACAAATAAATATTATGGGAGGCCACTTTCAAGTTGACTGAAATGATTCATGAATTAGTGCTGGAGTTGGGCAAATGGCTTCAGCTGGGGGAGGAGAGACAAGGAGGGAATTTTGTGTGTGGATTCAGGATCAGCAACCCCCAGCAGGCTGAGCTGGGGTGGGGCTGGATCTTTGCTCCTGGATGCCAAAGTAAATTTTGGGTTCAGCAGAGGAAAATCTTGAATTGTAGATCACAACCCAGAAGTGAGAACTGCTGAAAGGAAGATTAATTGATATTCAAAATCGCTGTTGTGATTGCAGGTCACAGCTCTGGGTGTTTTCAGAACAAAGTGCTGGCTCAGGGAAATATTTCAACCTTGTTCTGTGCTTTCTCCATCCACGCTTTGAGCTCTGCTCACTGCTAATTAAATGCTTAATTATGGGGGGTGGAAGCCCCTGTGTGCCTTCCCTGCCTTTGGAATGCTGGATAAGATGATTCAGGCTCCACAGCCACTTCCAAACGAGAGGATTGGCCACTTGCTACCTCCAACCCAAACCCTCCTCCACCCTCACACTCCAAACCAGCCTGTCCCGAGCAGGCTCCTCCATCCTGAAAACCTCTGCTTCTCCTTCCATCACCCATCTCCTCTTCCTCTTCTCCTTTTTGAGGGTGGTCACCCAATTCCTCACTCCTGTGAGTGATGCCATGATGATTTTTTGCCTTTTCTTTTAAACCCCTTTTGTGCCTTTTTGCAGCTTCTGTATTCCTTAGTGCTTTTTGCCTACATTCTTGGACTTGTTGATTAAGCTGGGAGACGAAACATTTTAGAGGTTTCGTAGTTAGGGATCAACGTGCCCCAGAGCCCAAGGTCCTCTCCAGAACACATTTTGTAAACTGAGATAGAACCATCCAGGGGAAGGTTCCTTGGGGAGGGGGGCTCATGTTAGCCTCTCATTGGGGAATTTATGATAGATATGCTAATTAGTAACACCTATAATGATATACCAGATCTTTGGGGGGGGAAAGCATATTGCAGTGTACACTGAGGTGCATTGGACCTGGACGTGGTGCACCTAAGGATCCTTAAAATAAATACCAAGGTAAAATCCCTTTTTCCCTTCTAACCGTGCTTGGCTCTTGATTTTAAGACCAGGAAAAAGCATCATGAGCAGCTGGGGCTCCTGGAAACTGATTGGAGAGGGCTCATTTTCCAGGGAAGTGATGCCTTGCAGCATCCAGCTGCCCTTCCTCCCTCCCCCCACCACCTGCAGCCCCTGTGCACACCTTGACGGATGGGGATGCTCTGAGGAGCTGCTTCAATTTTTTACTCCTTCCTATATAATCCACGGCTGCAGTGCCAAATGCTTTAAAGCTGCTGCTGCTCCATAGATCACCCCAAAGTGGTGAAGTCCAGTTAATAACAGCCTGGAAAACGCCATCAATCAGCAGAGGGAAAACATCTCCCAGCAAACTCCTTAGTGCCCAGTGTGGCTGTTTGTGGCAGAGACTGATGGCGCTGCGGTGCTCTGGGGGGCTTTTTTTCCCTCTCACACTCTCCCTAAGCCCTTTATCGGCGTTTTTCTGATCGAGGCAGCTTGCTGGGGGCTGGAATTCTTCCCCCTGCCCTGGAATTTCTGCTGCACTCTTAGCCCGATGTGTGCAGAGGCTGTTCCTGTCCCCATAAGTGTAGAGTTTTACATTTTAGACAGTTCTAAACTCTCCTGCTCAGGACTTCCACCTCCCTGCCTGGCTCCTGCTCTCAGATCTCTCCTGTCCTGACATCGTTTCC
Source organism: Dicrurus megarhynchus (assembly GCA_013399195.1). Lineage (NCBI taxonomy): Eukaryota > Metazoa > Chordata > Aves > Passeriformes > Dicruridae > Dicrurus > Dicrurus megarhynchus. The sequence continues at coordinate 1,056,900 of VXAD01000591.1, forward strand.
CAGCTGGGTCCCTGCACATCCTTTCATCTGTCACAGCCACGGGCTCTCAGCTGCTGAATGCCACAGCTGCCACGAGCCAGAGCAGTGATGTAACACCTGGCAGGTGATTTTGCCTCCCTCCCCATGCAGCTTTTTCTCCCTGCATCATCTCCTGCCGCTGCTGCAGCCGTCACAGGGTGGGGAATGGAAGTGGGGACAGGGAGTCTGTGGCCCTGGCACAGTTTTCTGTGCATTTATATTCCAGTCCCTGGCAGGGGTCAGGGTGCCACCGTGCCAGGAGCTGCTCCCAGTAATGAGGGGTGGCAGTGTGAGAGCCACACAGAGGCAGAACAGGGAGAAGGAATCTTTATTTATTCGGGGCCAAATGAGGAGCAGAGATTGCCTGGTGCTGGTTTTCCTCTGAGGGGATGGAATATCTACAACCCAGAGCTGCGTTCCTCGTCCGTTCCTGGCTGTGCCGTGCTCTGTGTGCACACACCCCACAATCCCTGTGCTGGGGGGTGCACAGTCCTGCTCTCGGTGATCCAAACCTGCCAGAGTCACACAAACAGGGGTTTCTTTAGGAGGAACTCAGCGTTGTCCCTCGATAAATGTCCATGATGGACTCAGTTTATTCTGGAGCCAGAGCAAAGCCGCTTACCCTCCCTGGTCAGCTGTGCTGGAGGATCAATACTGAGTTTTCCATGTGCTAATGATCCCACTGGATAGGTTGTTTGGGGTTTTTCCCCTCTGGGAAGAGACCCCTGTGCAAACAGCCCCCTTCATTCCCTGTGTTCCAGCTCCCAGCCCTGCCTGTGCGTGGCCACGTGCAGCTGGAGGCTGCTCCCCTGCTCGTCCCCGAGCTGTGGCAGGCCAGATGGGATGTGAGCAGGGAGCAAACAGCTGGGCTCTGCCTGTGCTCAGGTAAACAAGGGCCGAGCAGATTGTGGGGAGCGAGGCACGGCCCAGGTGACCCCTGCACAGGCAGCCTCTTGGGCTCCTGTCTCTAATACCTGCCAGACAAACCTGATTTTCCTCCTGAGGGAGCTGCAGGGGCCACAGAGGTGCAGGGCAGCTGTGCTGAGAACCCTTGCAAAGATTGCTGAAGGGAAAAAGTGGAAACAAAGCTTCTGGACAGAGATCCTGATGCTCCTGGCCTTTTCCCTCCACATTTATTTCCTTTCTCCCAGCTCCTTTCCCAGCTGCAGCCCCTGCTCTGCCTGCTCTGGGATGGGTTAGTAGCTTATTAATGCTCTGCCTCGTAGCAGCATGTTTGGGATGGCTCTGAGTGCACTCTGAGTTATCAGGAGCAGGTTTTAATGGCTGCATCGCTCCTCTGCCTGGCTGCTGCGGTGTTCGGGGATGGATTGTTCACTCACCTTAAACAGCCCCAAGTAAAGACCTCCAATCTCTTTAAGTGCCTGCTATTGGAAGTCAGCAGTGCCCTGGTGATCCAAGCTGGATCTGGAGATCTTTGTGTGCAGGATAAATAACCACATGCTTAAGCCACTTAATTAAGAGCTGCCTGTGCCTCGTAGCAAGAAAACTTTGTGCTAGCTGTGTCAGCGTGCAGGGAGATCAAAAAATCCATATCAAACACCAAACAAATCCCTCTGGGTTTATCTAAGTGTCTCCAGGCCAAATGCCACGGCTCAGGCTTCTCCAGGAGGTCTGGAAGGAATTTTACCTTCCTCTTCCATGTTCCTCCTCTCCCAAAGTTGCATTCCTGGCTGGACAAATGTGCCCGAGGCTCTTGTGGCACCAGCTGGACAGGCCCTGTAATATCTGAGTTGATTTGCTTTGGTTTTAAATAGGAAAATGAAGAGAAAATAGCACAGAAGGAGAGGACTGTGACAGGGACAGGATTGCTGTTCCCTTCTTTCAAGTCTTGTTTCAATTAGAGCAGGTATCAGAGACTGAGGCATTAAATCCAAACCAACTTCCCTGGATCCCCAAACCCTTCCCATGGCTGATCTCCTGCAAGATTTCAGCTGTCTTTGCTCTGCTCTGGGAACTGACCACTCAGCCTGATGCTGAAACGTCCTCAGTCATGCCTGGACCCAAACCAAAGCCCTCTTTTATCCCTTTTTCCCCCTCTGTCTCTGGTACTTTGCTGTGCTGAGGAATGAGCTTCTCCACCGCATTTGGGAACAACTCTTCTGAATCCGCCTGGCTCCAGAGAATTCCACCCTAACCCAAAGCAGCTCCCTGCTGTTGGTGGGTGGCAGCACTGCAGAACCACCTCTGAATCCCATCTCGGCCAGCTGCTCTCCTTTGACAGCTTAACAATGATCAATATCCCACAAAGATGTAGGAAATCCTCTAAAACTCATTTCTCTCTTCCCTTTCCCCTCCTGGCTTGACCCGTCTCCCAAAACCGCGCTGCCCTAAGGTCCAGGATCAGGGAAATCTCTATGAAATCTGCACTACACCTCCTTTTTTCCAAGGAAAACTGCTGTTGCTCAACTCTGGAGCTCAGCTTTTGGCAAACAGACCCACACTTGATTGCTCTTTTGTCTTTACAAAGGCAGCAGCAGGGAAGTGGCTGAGCCAGTAATGTACTTGTCTGTGTCATTATTGAGTAACCATAAATAAAGCAGGTAATAAAAGCAGTCTTTTTTACTCTCTCTTTTCAAACAGTGACAGGAGCTTCCTGGAAAATTACCTTTTTACCTTTTTCCTTTCTCTTAGAGCACAAGTTAAAAGGGTTTTTGGTGTTTCTCGACATCTAATAAACAACCACTTTCCCCTCATTTTCCCTGCGCTGAAGTGGAGGTAATGAGTGCATTTTATCATAGTTCTCCGGAGAAGAGCAGGAATTGGGGATCCGAGGGAACAGGGAGAGGCATCTCCTTCCATCCCCACACTCTGGTGCTGTAGGGAAGTCAGATGTGGCAATTCCAACCTTCCATCCCAGAGAAAAGCAGCTCCTGAGAATGACTAAGACCGATCCACGTTATCCGTCAAAAATGGGATGTGTGGGGGGAAAAATTGCCTTTGAGATTTCCCTGCAATACAGAGAAAGGAAAAGATGTAAATAACCCCTTCAAGGTCCCCAAAGTTGCTGTCCTGATATCCCACCAGGAACAGGCTTTAGAGGGAAAAGGCAGCTTCAGAGAGGGGAAGTGGCTGTGACACCAGGGGAAATCCTCAATCCCTTCATTCTCCAAAACAGGAATCCTGCTTCGTGTGTAGTATTGAAAAATTAGATTTTTATGTCCCAACATCACTTCTCAGTTCTGACTTGGCAATAAAAAGTCGCTCAGAAGGTGTTGTTGAGGCTGTTTTATTAACAGCGGATGGGATGAAAAACCAGGGTGGGTTTTGGGGCAGGGGAGGAATCCCCAGTGCACAGCAAACCCCCCCCCTTTCCCTGCCTGCCGCTCCCACCTCCCCTGGGAAGCTTTTTACCTGTGGGAACAGCAGAATGGGAGCTCCCAGGGCTCAGAAAGGTGAAGCATTTCTCCAGCAAAGGTTACTTTCTTCTCCTCCGAAAGGAAATGCGCTTATGAGCCAAGAAAAATCATTCCTGGCAGCTCAGTTCAAGGAGGAAAAAGGGAAAAAAAAAAGATAGAGATAAAGGGATTGGGTGAAAAGTCAATATTTGGTGTTGGGAGAAACCATAATCAATGAGCACAAAGCTCAAGCTGGTTCCTTTCCGGAGGGGTTGTGGGATGAGGCTCTCAGGGATTCTCCTGCAGCTCCTTCCTCCCAACCCCAGACGCGCTCCGGGAGCTCCAGGGGAACCTCCAGGCTGACTTTTGGTGCGGCACCAAAGGGACACGCGGCTCTAAATCGGTGTCACTCTGCCAGGGGCCAGGTGCCAGCCCGGGAGTGGTTTTGTTCCTGGGGTGGAAAAGGGGATTTTTCAACATTTAGGGTTTGTGATGTGCTGCCGCCAGGGCAGTTCCTGCTCCAGAGGCGCCGATTTCTAATTCAGCCGCTGTGCCCTCCCACCCCTGACCTGCTGGGACACTAAAAAGCCACCAAATGTAAAGGGAGTGTTTTTAATGCCAATAATTCCTTCTTTGGGGGTAATTTCAGAGCTGACGTGCAGGCTGCTGCTCCTGGAAGGGAAATGGAGACCCCTGAGCAGCCCCAGTGTCCCTGAGGTCCCGGGGGAGGTGCTGTGATGTTGGGTGGTGGATAAAAGCCCTGCGTTGTGGAGCGGGGATTGATTCGTAGTGCTTTGCCAAGGAATTTCTGCACAAACAGCACGGGTGAGCAGTGCTGCTGTCCGGTGAACAGCGGGGGACTTTCCTCGGGCCCTGTGGTGGTTAAAACTCCCAAATCGGTGATGGGAAGTGGTAGATATTATTGGTTCTGGTTTTATTATTTCTGTCAAAAAATAGCCAAGCTGGGGAGGAGAGCCTGCTCCTTTTCCAGTGGTGTTCTCCCTCCAGAGCTGTCCGAGGCTACAATTAGGTTAAAAATACTTGACGATTTTAAGTAAAAATACCTGATTCCCGAGTTCGGCACGGGCGCAGGTACCCCGGAATGCGGGAAAACCCGGACGGGATTTTTCCCGGAGTATGGAATGGGGGGAAAACCCGGACTGGATTTTCCCCGGAGTACGGAATGGGGGAAAACCCGGACTGGATTTTTCCCAGAGTACAGAATGGACTCGGGGGAAAACCCAGACTGGGTTTTTTCTGGAGTATGGAATGGATTTGGGGGAAAACCCAGACTGGGTTTTTTCTGGAGTACGGAATGGATTTGGGGGAAAACTTTGGGGTTTTTTCTGGAGTACAGAATGGATTCAGGGGAAAACTGACTGGATTTTTCTGGAGTACAGAATGGGAGTACTTTAAAATGCCACCGCCCTGTGAAATATTTGTTCCGGACAATGCTCTGGTAACGTTTATTGCAGTACAGCACCTCAGCTTAAAAGAGTTAAAATGATATCACTAAAACTGATACCACCAAAAATTACATTTTAATAAGAGTTTTGAATTTCAGTTGTTCCTGCTCTCAAAAGGTTCCTGGCAAAGAGAGAGGGAAGGAAGGGGATATCTGAGTCCTTTAATACTGTACAAGGACTCTTGCCCTAGGTTACAGTGTGAGATGTAACCAGCAGTATGTATTCTGTTATCACCTTCACAAGCTCTTAAAGCAGGTGGGGCTCGTTATCTCCTACGGTGACTCATCCCTGATAACACCCCCGGGGGTTATCTCTGTCCAAGGGGCAATCAAGGACCCACCACGTGACTCGTAGAATGACATCATCCCATCGTGGAGGCTGCACCAGGGGGAGGGGCCAAGCATTCCCACCTGGATATAATCTGGGGTTTGGAACAGCACCCTTCTACAGGATCACTGCTTCGACAGGACCACTTCATCTGGACTGCTGCCACACCCTGTTAGGGTCTGGTCTTCACCTGAAGGCCCAGTGGTGTGGCTCTTGTCCTCTGGGAATCCGGTGGGTAAGGGTTGAGTGTGCTGTTCCAAACCCCAGATTATATCCAGGTGGGAATGCTTGGCCCCTCCCCCTAGTGCAGCCTCCACGATGGGATGATGTCATTCTACGAGTCACGTGGTGGGTCCTTGATTGCCCCTTGGACAGAGATAACCCCCGGGGGTGTTATCAGGGATGAGTCACCGTAGGAGATAACGAGCCCCACCTGCTTTAAGAGCTTGTGAAGGTGATAACAGAATACATACTGCTGGTTACATCTCACACTGTAACCTAGGGCAAAACCCCACCCTGGCTCCGATCTGGGCACAGAGGTGCTGGGCTTCCCACAGCCCCAGCAGCAGGAGGCACTTCCAGCAGTGAGTGACACGCCGGGAGGATGGAGTGACAGGTTACAAATGCATCAGCAGGAGGCTGGGCTGATCTTTCAAGGCAGAGGGGCTGTTTTCCATCCAGGAGCAAAACTGTTTCCATGTCCAAGTGGATCACAAGTGACAGGCACAGCCAGGAGGGGAAGGACCCCCTGCCCTGCCAGCAGGGAGTTATCAGGACCTATTTAGCTCTGTGCATCCTTCCAAATGTCAGCCTCAGAAGGGGAAGGTGGCGGCAAAAAAACCAATAAATCGAGCCACTAAGAAATGCACAGGGATCTGCCACCTGTCTGTGCTCCCTTCTCCAGGGTGTTCAGGACTGAATATTTATTTATTTATTTATTTATTGGAATGTTTCTTTGTCATTTCTATGTTAATTGAACCATTTAGCTTCCAAATAAGAGCCCATTCACAGGAGCAGGGATTTGGGTGCTGCCCACAGAGCCTGCAGCCTCAAGTTGTGGTTTGGGATGAACAGGAGTGCAATGGGAATTGAGGTATTATCAAAGGACAGTGGGGACTGGAGATTAGATCTCAGTCTAAGGCCAGTCTGGGCCCTGAGGAGCAGAGTTAGGTCGTTGACACGGGGCTGAGTGCTTGGCCAGGGTGCTGAAGGACGGATTTGGGCCCAGGACTGCAATGCGGTGCTTGGGAATAGTAAAGAAGGGAGAGGATGGAGAGGGGGCTGTGAAGAGCAATGCTGATTTTTCTTTCCATGGGCCAAGGAGGATGAAACGACTGAGCTGGGCTCCTGCAGGGAACTAAGCCCAGACCTCCTGCTCTCCTCCTGGTGCTTTACATCTCATTTTTCTTTGAGGAAGCATCACCTGGTGAGACATCAGTCCTGGAGCCGCCTGTCACACAGCTGTGCTGGCACAGCCCCTGAGCCCAGCTCCTCACAGCTCTGTCCCCGTGCTTGTAAACAAACTTGACCTCAATTCCCGTGTCAGCCCTGCTGCTGAAGGGGATGGGCAGGGGAAGGATCGGGTTTCAAGTCCAGCTTCCTCAGCTGACACCGGAGCTTTTATTTAAATGGAGTGGTTAAATAAGTCCGTCTGAATAAACTCTACGGGCCCCTGGGAGGGACAGGGCTGTGGCAGCTCATCCCCTGCCTGGCTCTGCAGGGTTTCAGCTGCATCACTGTGACATTTGTCGGGCCAGCGGCGCTCAGGGCATCGCTGTGACTCCAACGTGTCCTTCCCGACGCTGCCAGGGGCTGCAGCTCCTCCAGGGCACTGGCCTGTGGCCTGCTAGGACAAAACTGATGTGTCAGGGCCGATCAGCTCGGGGGCTCTCATGCTGAATAACTCTGTGCAGTGTCCTTGGAAGCCACCGTGGAGAGGGCGAGGAGCCCTTCTTGCTTGACAAAGCAATTTTTTAAGACTGAAAATCTCTTTTTTCCCCTCTAAGGGGCTCCTCGGCTGTTTGAATGTTCAAGGAAGGATGTGGATGTTCGTGATTATCTTGACATTGCCTTCCCCTGTGCTTGTCCTCTGTGAAATCCCCCTTGCAGGGAGTGTTTATGTGTTTAACTGTTGCCTTGATGGGCTGAATTCCACACCGGCTTTTCCATCCTTTCCCTTGGCAAAGCAGGATCTACACCAAGAGGGCTGAATGGGGAAGGAATAGGCAGGATCTCCATGCAGCTCCTCTTCCAGCTGTGGTTTTCCTCACCGAGTTATCCCTGTGAATGCCTCCTGCTGCAGGAGCGGCGTGGAAGGCGAGGGAGTCACAGCTCAGGGCTCTGATGGTTGGTTTCTTCGGAGAAGTGTGTGAAATTACACTTTTTCCTCATGCTGCGAGGGAGGGAGAATGGGGAAAAAAAAGAGTGAGAAGCACTTTCGGTGCTCTTCTAAACAGGCAGGGCCTCGGGATCCTGGAGACCTCCTCCCACTACAAAGCAGAATAATTTGGGGGTTTTATTTCTGCCTCCTGCACCTCACTCCTCTCCTGCTTTTGTCTTCCCAAGGCCGAGTTGAGGAGCTGGAGAGGTGCAGGGTGAAGTGAGGTAGCAAACAAAACATGATTTAATACTACCTGTGATGAATGTTACCTGTGATTAGTGTTACCTGTGATAGCTGGAGCGTGGGGGAAGGCAAACAGAGGTGTTGTGTTTTAGCTGCTCCTGCCTTGCTGTTGTTGGCCAGGGTTGTGGCGCTGCCTGATTGTACCTGCATGGATAAACAATGAGTCCGCCTCATCAGCATCCTTAATGGGGCGATAATCAGTGCAGCGGGAGTGTAACTCTCTCTGTTTATGGCCCTGCAGAGGTGCATCCTCACCCCGAAGCGCGCAGGGCTCGTTCCCACCCTGTGCGAGTGGTTCTGACTTACACCAGCACGAATTAAGCCTAAATTAAGTCTGGGGTTTTTTGCAACTGAACCAGCTTGAGAGCTCTGAGCATTCATCTCCTTTCTGGGAGTAAATAGCACGGTGACCACAGATTAAGTAGCTGCCTGAAGAACAGCTTTAGCTGTGAGTAGGGAGTAAATGTGTTTTCCCAGTCTCTCTGCTGAATATTAATGTCCCATCCCCGGAGCTGTGGGGTTTAGCACGAGGTCTTTCTGCAGGCGCCCTGGGTGAGTGCTGTGCAATGGAGCTGAGAGCCCCAGCACCAGGGAAGGGCCTCGTCAGGGGTTTTATTTACAGAGTTGATGAAAATAAACAGAGGCATGGAATGGTTTTTCTGGAAAACACTCAGGATAGCTGCTCCCCAGCAGGTAAAACGCTGAAAATCACTCAGGATAGCTGCTCCCCAGCAGGTAAAACGCTGAAAATGAGGGGTGAGCAAGGACAGGGCAGCGTTTTGAGGTGCTGCAAGGACAATTTGCTGCCCGTCCTCCCCCAGCTGCAGAACAATTCTGCCCACAGCACAGGAGGCACAGCCTTTGCTGAATTAGGGGATGATGTGGGGTTTGTGCTGTGTGGGTTCAGGTGGGGGTTTTTTGCCATGATCTGGGGGAATCACTGCAATCCAACAGCCCAAGGTGCTGGATCACACCCCCTCAGTGCCCCAAGGACCAGGATCCATCCGCGCTGCCCGGATCTGCCATGGATCTCGTGGACTCACGTGTCTCTGAGGATTCCTTTGCCCCATAAAGCCGATATATGGAAATGCAACACGAAACTTCAGCCCTCAGCACTTCTTTAATCCTCTCCAGTAACACAGGAGTCCTTCTCTATGCATCCCATAATCAAATTTCCCTGGGTTTATCTGTCACTTGCAGACCTCCATCACCCTTACCTGGGAGCAGGGGGAGATATCCCAGGGACTTGTAACACCAGCCATGTCCTATTGTTCCCATTTGTTTGCTGAGCATGCGGGTGGAGAGGCATAAATATTAAAATATCCCCATTATAAAGCCAGGCCTCCATTGATAAAAGATGTATAAAATCAATTTACAATCCAGGAATAAAAAGCACCCATGAAGTGGTTGCTAGCTCCAGGTACTAGAAAATTATTCCTCCATAACTTGCTCTGACTGGAACTCATTACACACTCTGTCCGTGGAATGATTTTGTTGTTAAAAAGTCTGTCACTCAGAGCTTATTTATTCCCTCTCCTGGCGAAGAAGCCCCGAGTGGCTGCTGGCTGTGGAGCAGAGAGGTGCTGTGCTCTGCTGTTTTCGGGCACTGCCAGTACCTCATGCCTCAGTGCTCTGCAGAGTTTGGGAGGCAGGGCAGGAGGAAGGAAAATCGGGAATCGCTGACGTCTCCTGAAGTGTTGGCACCTGCATATTTAACTTCAGGCAGGTGAAGAGTCCCACTTCTTTCTGATTATGCTGAATTTAACCCCTTGCTCACGCTCGCCTAAGGGAAAAGTTTCCCTGCCAAGGAAATAAAACCTCTCCAGATTATCCAGGTTTGTCTGGGTGCTGCTTCTCCATGGGGTTTCCATTTTAGGAAGGAGCAACAGCAACACAGACTTGAGAAATCTGGAATCAAGGCACCTTCCTCCATCCCTAATGCACAGCTAAGTTGTTAGGTTTGTTCTGCTTCCACAAATTTTCTGGGACAAAAAGCAGAAAAACTGGTTCTTGATTGAAAGGATATTTGTGTTACCAGCTGTGGATTATCTCAATGTTGATGGTTTTGTACAGGCTTTTGTGTGTCAGAGCACCTAAAAGATCCCAAAAGGGAGAATTTCCTGTTCTTTGAAGGCAATACCTGACATCCAGCTCTGTTGGACAGGACTTGGAGCACCCTGGGACAGTGGAAGGCGTCCCTGCCCATGGCAGGGGGTGGAAATGGATGAGCTTTAAGGTCCCCTTCACCCCAAACCATCCTGGCAGTCCATGGCCCTACTCTGCTCCCAAAATGAAGGCGCTGAGGCCTCTCAGGAACCGAGGCGTTGATTTAAATTCACGGCCCTTAGCGGGAGCCTGTCCCTGGGCGGCTGCAGACAGCCGTGAGCTCACGGTGCCCTTGCTCAGCCCTGGCTCCGGGCCAGCCCCGCTGTCTGGGAGCTGCATTAGCTGATGAGGCTTTGGGGAAGGTGAGGGAAGTGAGCCCGAGCCCGGCACGTGCCCGCGTGGCCCCGCAGCTGAAGGTGAAACCCCTCGGCAGCCCTCGCCCTCAAACGCTCTGCCAGGGCCTCCCGAGGTCTGCAAGGCTCAAAGGAAGGCTCCAAAAGGCCAGAGCAGGTGGGGAGAGCAGCAGTGTGAGGTCAAAGCCGTGTGACGCAGAGTGGCTGATCTGGGAGGGCAAACCGCGGGATAAAAATGAAACGGGCGTGAGCCGGCAGAGCGTCCTCGGGTGGGTCTGACCACACAGAGCTGCTGGAGTTCCGACAGGTGGGCGCATCTGCCTGCTCTGGGAAGCAGTGCTGGAAGCGCATCCTCGTTTTCCTCTCAGGGCTTGGTCTCAGCCGGCATTTTGATTAAAGAAAGCGTTCCTGAGGTGGAATGAACGGAGTGAGCATGAGGTGGAGGAGAGGTTCGGGAGCAGAGCCGTGCGAGCATCCCCAGAGGAGAGTGTTCAAAGCAGCTTCCCCAGGGATGGATTATTTCAGTCCTCAGCTACTCAATACCTTTATTAACGACTGAGCTGATGATCCATGTCCTCTGCTGGGCTCGGCTGCAGATGAGGTAAAGATTTGTGATGCTGCAAATAATGCAGTTATTGTTACAGCACCAGGCAAACTGCCTGCTGAGGTGGCCACTGTCCAACAAATCGTGGCTAAAAGCATCCAGTGCTTCTGGAATTAAGATCCCAGGGTTTGGGAGCTCGGTGTTTTGCCAGAGATTGGCCTTGCTGTCTTGCTGGGCATTGTTTTTACTGTTCTGTAGCTCCGCTCGCCAAATAAACACTGCCCAGTGCTCAGTCTCTCTTCATAACAAGGGGTTTAATCACACCGTGGTGGAAATCATCCTGCAAAACTAATCCCAGTCTAAACCAGTGTAAGCAAGGAGAGAACCCAGCTCCCTGAGACTTCTTAATTCAGAATATTGGCACCTCTGCAGCCTCTGGAAGAAGCAACACCATTCCATGGCTGTTTTTAAGGATGTCAATGTGAATTGTCTTAGCAGAAATCAGCCTGGTGGCTCTGCAAAGAATCTTCCAGCAGCCACCTAGCCAGTGGCAAAATTGGTGTCCCTTTACTGCTTGTTTGATTGGTTTATAGAAAACAAAAAAAAAAAATTTCCAAAATCATCTGGTTACACGAGGCAATAAAGAGCAGTGAATTAACTCAGCACAGGCTCCTCCTGCCCAGGCTGTAGCTCCAGGGATGGGCTCTGGAGCACGAGGCAGGAACGGTTCCGACAAGGAAGTGCCATTTTTTGGGTACATTTTTAGGACAGCCAAGGCAGCAAGGGCAGGCAGAGGGGCTGGGAGCCCGTATGAGCACAGAGCTGCCCAGCCCTGCTGCTGTCCCTCCCCAGGCTGGCACCACCACACCGTGATGGGGGCACCTTGGGGGCTGAACCCGCCCTGCTCCTCCGCTCTGCAGGCGCACTCAGAGGGTGAATAACGCAGCCGTGACATAAATTAAACCCCACTGGGGCTTAAAACCCTCCCTGGGGGTGCAGCTGCTCCTTACAGCTCCTCTGTCACCGCTGATCTCTTCAAGAGGCACAACTGCCCCTCCAAACTCCTTTTTTTTCCCCCCTTTTTCTCCTCTGAGGCAGGGGTTGGTGGCGTTCACCTTGTTAAAAAGCCATTATGCTGTAAAACAATCTCTCTCTTAATAACTGTATTAATTTTAAATGCCAGAGACAGAGTCATAAAGCCTCCTGGTGGGTTGTTACAAGCACAGAGCCCTTTCCCTGCCGTGCCTGCAGGATGAGGCTTCTCCGCAGCCCCTTCCTTCCTCCGCTGGCACTGCTGGGGACTGGAACTCGTATTTTACAGCAAGTACCCTGTTTGAAAAGGTCAATGGCTGATGTTATTCATGGCAGGGGGAAAAAGGAGGAGGGAGGAGAGATCTCCCAGCTTTTTGCTGTGGAAACTTCCCTCGGTTCTCCTGAGGGGCTTTGGCACCTCCTGGAAGGGAGCAGAGGAGCGGAGAGTTCATGCAGTGCTTGGGAAAAGGTGATTTCAAAGTCAGCCCAGCACCCTGTGCCTTTCATAAAATCTGAATTTCCACCAGGTTCCCGTGAGTTTGGGTTTGCAGGGATCGCCAGGCTGAGTGGTGGACTGCTCTGGACAGTTCCAGAGCTTCTCTCCTATTATTTAGTGCTTCCTAGTGCTCCTCCTCAATTAATGCTGGGCTGGACTGAGTCAGGCTGTGTGACCCTCCCTGGGAGTTCCAGACAAAAGCGAGGAGAAAGGATTTGCCCAGGATGTGGGACCTTCAGCAGAGATGGAGGAAGAATCACTGTCTGGGGAGGGCTGTGCTGGAAGAGGCAATCAAAGAAAAAAAGTGCCCTTAAACTGAAATTTCTTCTTTGCCAGTTCACCTCATCATTATTGCTGGAAAAGCCATTTAGTTTTTTGTGGCAGAGTTTCCAACATCCCTCAGCTTCCTTTGAAAGAGGAAATGGATTTTTTTTATCTTGTGGGGCATCAAAGGAGCTTTGAGCAAACCGGTGCTGAAACACCTCTGCCAGGTGACTGCGCCCATCCCAGGGGTAGGAGATGCCCCCAGCCTCCTGCGGGGCATCAAAACAGGCTTAGGATAGAAAAAAAAATTCAGTCGGTGACGCCAGGAGTGTGGAATTGGGAGTTAGGGGAAGAGTCAGACCTGAAATGAGCCCAGTTTTTGGCCAGGAACATCGTGAGTCTCAGTAACCGCTCAGACTTCTCCAGGCCGTGCTCGTTATGGGGCTCACAGCAAATGCTCTTTGCCTGAGACTTCAAATTTCCTACCCCTGCTTGGTTTATTTCCAAGCTGGTCCTGAGCCAAACCTGTGGGGGATCCAAAAATCAGTGAAATTTTCTGCAGGTTTTTAAAGGCAAAGAGGACATCAGTGTCAGGTGCTTCTGCAGAGCTAGTCAGGGAAAACAGTGATAATGCTCATCGTTGTCATTTTCTCAGAGGAAGAGTTCTGGATTTGTTTCCATTGTTTTTTGTGGGTGTTTAGGATGGAGAGTGGGCATTTTTGACTGAAGGTGCTGAGGGACACAATCCATACTCTTTTCTGGAAAAAAAAACCCAAAACAAACGATGTCCTCCTTCCAGCCGGGATTGCTTCAGCTTCAGCTTTAAGCCGCCACTTTTTGTTCTGCCTTTGGCAGATTAGAGAGACCTTTACAGTCTCAGGGTGGGTTAGAAAGACCAACAAAGCCCTTCCTTGTGTCAACAGGCAAATAAAGCCTGGCTTTGCTGTGAAGTTCAGCTTCTCTGAGGCTGGGACTTACTGCTCTGCAGTGACTCTGCTCTGCACTTCCCTCCCTCCTGGTGTTTATAAACTCCAGGGCTCCCTCTGTCCTGGTTCTGGGCTTTGGGGGTGTCATTCTGCAGCCAATATTTACCCAGATGAAAGTTTTCCCTGAATTCTCTCCCTTAGAAGCACCCATGAGAAATGTTGGCGTTCCTGGGGTTTGGGAGCGTCCTGCCAGCTGCTCACCCCTAAAAATGAAGTTCATCCCTAAAAAATGAAGTTCATTGAGGGTTTCAAAGCAGAAAGCACTGTTTTCTGTCCTGGTGCATCCTGCAGCTCTGAACTGCTCTCTCAGGTGCCTTTTGCTGACATCTCTGGCATTCCACCTCCTGTATTTAATTCCCACGTGCCAGTTTGCTGCCCGCTGGAAGAGCAGGAGAGAAGGGCAGGAGCTGCCTCACGGAGGGCATCAGAAAACCCAGATCCTGTCTTGTGTTTAGCTCAGGCTGCTTCATTCCCAGCTTGGCAGATAAGGAGGGAGATGGGATGTGAAGGCTCAGATGGCTCCTGCCCAGGAGGATTCCCGTTCTTGCCACCCCGTGTCCCCCCGTGGCACGGTGACGCTCAGATGACCATCGGCAGTGACAGGCAGTGTCTGACACACGCCCCTGATGTATGATGGAACATCAGAGCAGGCAGGCAGGGGGGAAAAAACCCAACAACACCAGGTAGAAATGGTGTTCAGTGACAAATATTGAGTGTTTTGTAGTCAGCACTGCTGTCCTGCAGTTACAGCCCCAGCTGATTGCTCTGGGTGCAGACAGGAATGAAAGGCCAGGCTGTGAAGACAGAGGAGGTTTTGTTGATTTGCTCCTTGTCCTTTTTTTGATGTGAATGCTTTCAATTTTACTGCCAGCCTGAGAGCTTGCCATGTCCTGCCTGCTCGTGAGCTCTGTGTGCCCAGCCCAGCCTTTCACCAGCTCAGGGCATTCCTGTGAATGGTGTCTTGCGAAAAAGAGTCAAAACCCACCCTCCTAAGCTCAGTCAGACACAATATTTATCAATCTGAGAGTTATTTAGACTTTATGTGTCCTCTGCAAGACACAGAAATTCTCAGAATGAGGTCGAATGGCTCAAGGGCTGAGGGAAGAAGAGGTAAATAATTCTTGTGTTTGATCCAGGGCTGGCTTTGTCCCTGTTTGTCAGCTGTGATCGATGTCACCCACTGGTCTCCATTGCTATTCTACTGTCGCTTGTCACACTCACACCTTCCTTTGAATCCTGCTCTTGTCTCTTTTCCCTCTTTTTCCCCCCCCCTCTCCTGACAGCAGGCTCGTGAGTAATTTACCTATGACAAAACGAGAGTAGTTGTGTTGTTATGTCAGAGGGAAATTGAATCTGGGGCTTGAGAGCTGTGTCTGGGAGGGAGCTTCAGATGGATCTGGAGCTCAGGAAAGCTCCGTGCTCCACGCTCTGGCTTGTCACCCTGCCTGCCACATGAAGTCATTATGAAGGGCAGGGAGGAGCAGAAATGAGGGGAAAAAAAACAAAACCCAGGAGCTGGGCTGAGAAATGGAAGGGAAAGGAGGAGAGGGCAGGAGAGTGAAGACCAAAAATAGGAGGAACAAAGGAGATGGCAAACGCAGTAAATGAAGATATTGGCAGAGCACTCAGCTGAGCGTGTGCTTAACATTCAGTGGAGCTCAGCGTGGCTCAGGCAGGGGTTTAGACCGTTCCTAAATGCCCAGCAGTGCAGGGAACAGTGCTGGAGAGCGGGACAGCCCTGAGAGCCACCCTTTGGGCCATGGGGATGCTCCATGCCCCTGCTCTGCCGGACACGGAGACCTGTCAGCTGCTCATCCCTAAAAAATGAAGTTCATTGAGGGTTTCAAAGTAGGCTGGAGTATCGCAGCACCATTTTCTGACCTGGTGCATCCTGCAGCTCTGACCTGCTTGCTTTTGCTGACATCTCCCACGTTCCACCTCCCCTATTTGATTCCCCAGTGCCAATTTGCTGCTTGCTGGGAGAGCAGGAGAGAAGGGCAGGAGCCAGAGGACACCAGAGATGCCTTGAAATCCCAAACCCTGTCTGTGTTCAGCTCAGGCTGCTTCATTCCCAGGAGCAGGGATGGGCTCAGGCACTCCACGGAGGCTCCTGTCCCTTCCCGGTGAGTAGGAGCTCAGCCCTGGCCATGGAGCTGACAAGCTGGGGGAGGCAGAACGTGCCCCACGTGTCACCTGCAGCTTCTGCTGCTCCCTTTTGTTGTTGTCTGCGCCGTGTATCACCCCATAGAGTGGCCAAGCCTCAGACTGGGATCTGGGAAGGGCCATCCCAGCTGGGATTTGCTGAATCAGAGAAAATGGGAGCTGAAACGGAGGGGTTGAGAGGAAAAAGGACAGAGCAGATGTGGAACTTTGGTCTTTGAGCTCCACTCAAACAGGTTAAAGCAGCAGAACTCCTGCATGGTGCTGAATCCTCGGTGCTGAGGGAGCTGGGCTTCCCCTCTGAGCTGCAGACAAAACCTCAGCTTTGTCTCGAGGCATGTCAGAACTAACAGAGCCCTGCTCCCTCCTCGGCGTGACTGGAGTTTGTTTATTTGCACAGCTTTGCCCCCAGCCCTTGTGGAGGGTCCCACAAATCCTCTGAGCTCAGGGACTCCCAGCTCCACCCCGCTCCCAGCCTCCCCTCCCCAGCAGCATCCCTCACCCCAGCTCCTGATGCTGCTCCACTATTAATTGGCTTGTGTAATCTCCGAGATTGTTATTTATTAATAGATCGTTCTGAGCATAGCAAAGTTCATTATTTAAAGCAGGAGGCTGAGAGAGATCCAGAGGAACAGATGGATGCATGGAAGTATCAGAAGAAGGACTCGTTAAAATTCCAAGCATGTGCTGAGCCTTGACAAAGGATGGAAAACAGAATCAATCATCATTATCTAGGAGAAAAGCCATCAGTCTGTGTTTAAAATAAGCACTTTGGGTATTAAGCCCACGATGCCAGACTTTGCAAGAGTTTTGCCTGGTAGCTGCAGACCCCGGGGTTAGAAACAGGGCTGGGGAGCACTGCTGGGTGCTCAAAGCAGCCCAGGGAAAATAAAAATAGATATTGAGGCGTGAAAATGCGAGGAGAGATGGTTTTGATGTCCACCCAGTCCTGACTGACTGCAGACAAAGGCTTTTCTTCATGGCTGTGGTGGCTGAAGTCACCCCAGCAGAGCTGTTAAACAATTTTAGATGCTAAGGGCTGCTCTGACATGGAAAAAGACCCCTAATATTGATCCTGAAAAAGGAATTTCCTCACTGGAATGATCTGGTTTCCCACCAGGCTGCTCAAGGTGGGTTCTCAGTGGAAGGTGCCAACAGCACAGAAGGGAAGTGGCCAACAGAGATCAGGGCAAATTTGGGAGCAATGAGGGATTTTGGAGTCAGCCGAGCCTTAAAGGTGGCTGAAACCAGTCCCAGAGAGGCAAAGTCACTGCCACACCGGGCTGATGGCAAAGATGAGACTCGGATTTAGGGATTTTAACCCCCAGACCAGTCTCTGATCCCCGTTCCTGACGTGTTTTTTCTCTGCCCAGCTGGGTTGTTCTGGTACTTGCCAACACAAAAGCTTTCTTCTTCCCACAACAAATAAAATAATATCAGACATCATCTCTCCGTTGGCCCCCTGCATGTGAAAGCAAAGGTCAGCTCCGTTGTGAACTCTTGCTAAAATGGCTCTAATTGCATCCAATTTTCCGGACATGAATTTATCTCCCATTAGCAGGCCCTGGAATACTCAACTCTAATGGCCGAGCTGCTGCTCTGAGCTGCCTCTCAGTAATTGGTTAATAGTGGGGCTGTTTGGTAATAGGTAAACAGCTCTTTTTTCTTCTAAATTTAACATTTCTATCATGGCTTTTCCCCTGAACAAAGTCATTTCTGGCTGTGCCCTGGGTGTGCTTTTATGCTGAGCCTGCCACGTGCTCCTGGGCTGGTGCAGCATCTCCTTTCTGCCCTCCTCAGCTCCAGAGGGAATATTTGGGATCCTTGCTGCACACGGGAGGCTTTGCTGGAGGTTGTTTCACCCTCCCACGGAGGAGCAGAACACGCTCGGTCTGTGGGGTTGTCTAAACACCTTTTTCTCAGAACCCACCTTCAGCTTTCTCCTAAACTTTGAGATTTCCTGGCATGGCACCTGTGAGGCTGTGCCATTCCTCCCTCCCCCAGCCAGCACTCCTCCCCTGGAGCCTTTAGAGCCTTTTAAAGATTCCTTTTAGAGCATTTAGGCCATTTAGAGCTTCCCAGTGTGGCTCTTCCTTGAACTGAGGGGCAACTGGAGATGATCTGGTAACAGCTGATCTCCTTTCTCTCTCTCTCTCACAAACAGATTCCTCTTAACCCACACGTCCCCTTCATCCCTGGCTTTTTTTTTTACACCTGAAACATCAGAAAGGGAGAAAATGAGTAAAGCTTTGTGTTCTTCACGCGTGCATCCCTTACAGGAAAGGGGTGGGGGAGAGGCTTTGTGAGGGTTTCTGATTTCTGCACAGATCCTTCCAGAGCTGCTGGGAGAATTCAGGTGATGGATTCAGGGCTGTCAGATCCATAAGTGCCTTCGTGAGGCATTTTGCAGATCCCAGCAGAGGAAAGTGATGGCTGGGCAGGTGGGAGATGAATCCTGAAATGATTTGTTGATGTTTTCGATCTTAGCCCTTGTTTGGGGCAAAGCCGCCTCTGGTTTTCTTTGGGCTGGGGTTGTTCTTGCTTGGGGTGGGGCAACAGAGAAATAACTTTGGGGTTTGTAAGGGATATTTAGATCACTCCATTCTGCACTGGTTTTGTAATGGAACAGAGCAGCTGTGGCTGCCCCACCCCTGGAAGTGTCCAAGGCCAGGCTGGAGCACCCTGGGACAGTGGGAGGTGTCCCTGCCCACGGCAGGGGGTGGGATGGGATGTTCTCTACGTCCCTTCCAGCCCAAACCCCTCTGTGATCCTAAAAAACCCCTTCCTCTTCCCATAGCCTAGAGGAGAAGCTGGCAATGAATGGGGAGCTGTGGGAGCTCCCACAAATTCTTTAGCAAAGAGAATTTCAGTTGTTCTGTAAAAAGCTCGCAGATGATGACCATCAATCTGTCCTCGGTGTTAAGTCTCATCCCACCCTCTGAGAGTTAAGAAATTACTTTACAATCATGAAAACCTGACTCTTTACCTCAAAATCTGCACCAGCTCAACCACGCTTTTAGATCTTATTGCTGCCTGCACCACGAGCCTCCCTCTGCCCACTCAGCCCTCCCCAGCCGGGCCAGCCCAGGCCAGAAATAGTCCTTGCTGGCAGGGATAATACAGGAGAAAACAGATTAAGGAGGTGTAGACAGGGATTTGCATTTGTTCCACCAGCTGTCTTCTCATTCCTCATGTTCCCCACTTGGACATACCTTGGCAAAGGACTGGAGTCAGGGATAGGAACAGAGAGTGGTGAAATTGGAGTGAAATATCCCTAAAAACCTGATGTTGAAGCTGTGGCCAAGCTGGAACGAAAGCTCAGGGCTCTGCTTTGGGAGGAGGGAGTTTTTTAGAGTTAAATTCAGTGGGAGTGGGATGAGGTGTGGGGTGAGCGGAGCACGAGCCGGAGGTGAATTCTCCCTCCCTCCTCTTCAGTTTGTGTGGGACTGGGAGCACAACCTCCCCCAGGCTGCTCCTGCCTTTGCCAGGAGCAGTGAGACAGGAATACCTGGAATTGCTGCCAATCCATCACCCAGGCAGTGGCTCAGCCCCAGTCCTTGGCTGCCACCAGCATTTGGCCCTCGGCCCGGGGGACAGGACAGGACGGTGGCTCCTCTTTAGCTGCCTCTCGGGGGAATCTGAGCGGGGCTGGGGGGTGATGGATGGCAAGTTTAGCAAAGCGAGTCTGGGAGATCAATAGGAGAATATACAGCCCATGGATCATGCGAGTTCCTCTTGTCTGGGCAGCACTAAATCAAAAATGATGAACGGCAGCTCCCTCAACCTTGGCCCCTCCGGTCGGCCCCAGTGGAGCAGCATCCAGTGACTGAGAGGGACTGTGCTGCTTTCCAGCCTATTTCCTTTGCTTTCCTGATAATTTTGGCATTGAAACATGAGGCTGTGTTTTTAATATCCTCTCCTGCCTCCAGTGCTGCCTCCCTCCTTCCCCAGGTAATTTCTGCAGGCGCAGTGCCCAGCTCACCTTCCCCTGCTCTCAGGGTGCACCTGATCAATCTGCTGCAGACTGGGTTCCTCTGGACCTTGCACCGGTTTATTTCTTAATTTTGGGAAGGTTTGCCCTCCGAGAGGTTGTGTGGCAGCCACAGGAACAGTCAGGAGCTCTGAATCCCTGTCCAGGTGTGAGCTGCCTGCTGTCGGTGCTGATCAGACCCGGATTTTCCATGGAAGGGGAATGCAGGAGCAGGTTTGGAGAGGGTACAGAGGTGGCAGCAGCTTTGCAGAACTGCTCTAAACTCGACAAACAGCACCTGGATTTCCTCAGGAATTAATGATTTTGACTTGGAGCGGGAATTCAGAGGCACGGAGAGTTCCATCGTCCCCTCCTGCCTTTGCAAGGTCACTTCCACCACGAGAAGCAAAGCCTCGTTTTATTGCACGAGATATTTATAATAAATGTTCTCAGTAGCAGCTGAAGTGACACGGATCTCAGCAGGGATGTTTCCCTGGATCTGAGCTGTCTGGCTGCTCCAGTGGAAATATTTCCATCCCCTCTGCCACAGCTCTCTTGGCCCGGCTGCAGGTGACGAGTGGCTGCTTCAGTGCTTGACGTAGATGAGCTGGAAGTTTTGCCCAGTCAGACTCGTGCCCCTGTGACAGGCAGGGAACAATAAAGTCAGAACATCAGCTGGCCAAAAAAAAACCCTGGGAAGTTATTCTTAAAAACAGCCTGGATGAGTTTGAGCTGATGGGGAAGGGCCATCGGTTCTATCAGGGCTGAAGTGGCCAGGAGGACACTGAGAGGGTTTAGAGAACTGCTTTGCAAATATCAAATTATGAATCATGGAAAGCCAGCCCAGGCTTGTGCAAAAAAAAAAAAAAACAAAAAAAACCAAAAAAAAGCCTTGAGAACTATCTGGGAATTTCCTATTTCATGTCTGCAATGACATCATGATGGCCCTGAAAGCAGCAGCAGCAGAATCCTGCCAGGCTGCTGGAAGGACGGGATTGAGCAGGATCTGAGGGACACATGTGCTCCAAAAAAACCCATTATTGCAGGATGGGGACAACGAGAAGGGAAAAACCTAATTCAGAGTCATGACAACAGCACGCCCCTGGAGAGAATGCCGAGCACACAGCCCAGAATAAGCTCCAGTGGGTGAGAGAGACAATAACAGAGAGAATTGTGTCTTGATCTGGCTCTGAATGAGAGCTCCTAGAATGAAAGAGGAGAGGCAGAGGATGCTGCGTTATCTATCAACCCAATTGATTGTTGTATCCAGAGCCTGGCTCAGTAATAAATGAGAATGCCACTCATCTGCTTTTCTGGTCTATTTAGAATATTTTTAGAAGCCTTTCTGAAAGATATTCTGATTAATCTGTTGAATTTTCCTTTGCTCAGTGAGACTTATAGCAACATCGGATTTAATTACCCTGTGGCTGGGAGGGCTGTAATGAAGGCAGATACAAATCCCTGTGACAGCTGAGAGTGGCAGGGAGAGCATTTATCCACCGAGGAGCTGAGATGACAAGTGCTGACTTCGAGCCTGAGCCTCTGGGAAACAAAACCTGGGATTTTAGCTGCCAGCAGGGGCAGGGCAGAGGAGCTGAGGTGGTGGGAGAGAGCCCTGGATCCTCACACAAAGCCAGTGGCACCCAGATTCCCAAATCCACCAGCTTAGGGCTTCATGGAATCGTTAAGATTGGAAAAGACCTCCAAGATAATCAAGTCCTGATGACCTGCAAGCAATTTAGAAATAGGCTTTCCAAAGTGATAAAATGAACCCCATGGAGACCAACAAGGTTTTATGGGTGATAGGGATGCTGGATTTTGGTGTTGGCATGGATTGGGGCAGATCCTGAGCAGATCCAACCTCCTCTGCCACATTTGTGACACCTCCAGGGATGTCCCCACAGGTACTGGTCCCTCCAGCACGGCTCTGAAGAGCCTCCCAGCCAGAAGAAGATAAATATTCCTTCAAGCTGCACCTGCTTGCCCGAACGGTTTCCCAGGAAAGGAGGCCCCTTCACAGGAACTCGTTACCCGGCCTTCGTTAGCACAAGCAGGGCTGGGAGGAGCAAGCACAGATTGCCCTGCTCCTCGCTGTTTATCAGCTGGGCTTTCTACTGAGGGTTTCCAGCACAGCTCCTCTCTCACTTTCCCACTTCCCAGCTCTGCAGCAGGATTTTGGCAGGTTGGGGACATTTCCAGCTGGTTTTGGCTGGGGTTTGTGCCACAGTCTGAAGAGGAAAAAAAAAACCAAAACAGCTTTTTCATGTGTAGGGAAGGAAACGGGAAGAGGGCACAGAGCTGTTGCTCAGCATTTCTCCCTGAGCCCCAGAATGTGTCAGTGTTTTCCTGCCAAAGCTTAGTTTTACATCCAAAGCTTAGTTTTGCATCCAAAGCTTGATTTTACATCCAAAGGTTGGAGCCCTCAGTGCCGTGAGGAAGCTGCATGAGCCTGGATGGAGGTTTCTAGGAAATGCTTTTTGTGTCAGGGACACCGGAGACGAGATTCTCCTTCTCTGTGACCTCCAGATTTATTCCTTTTAGCTGGTTACTGTGGAATGTCAGAACGGTTTGGGTTGGGAGGGACTTTAAAGATCCAGTTCCAACCCCTGCCATGGGCAGGGACACCTCCCACAGTTCCAGCTTGCTCCAACCTGGCCTCGGGCACTTCCAGGGATCCAGGGGCAGCCACAGCTGCTCTGGGCACCCTGTGCCAGGGCCTCGCCCCCTCCTTTTCTTCCCAAAATCCAATCTAAACCTACTCTCTGTCAGTTTAAGCCATTCCCTTTGTCCAGTTCCTCCCCCACACGCCCTCTCCACGTTCCTCGTATCCCCTTCAGATCCTGGGAGGTGCTCTGAGGTCTCCACACAAAATTCCCCTTTCCAGCCCGAGCAGCCCCAACTTTCCCAGCCTGAAGAAACCTTTGACACTTCCCACGTCCCTTTTTTTCCCTTTCCCCGTGGCTTCTTGCTGTTTAGGGAGAAAACAAATGTATCTCCAGAGCAAGAATGTGGCGAGGAACGGGAAGTTCATCCGCGCGTTTGGAGGTTCTCTCGCCACGAAGTGTGAACAATAGACAGGGAGAAAGGCATTTTCCCCTTCGTGCTCGGATTTCTCTCCCATCAATTAGCTTCCATCAGGCTTTCCTGCAGGAGAAAGGAGCTTTGAAACGCCCTGGCTCAAAATTGACCGGAGTTGTGGGGGAAGAAAGGGCAGGAAGTTAAAAGGAAAACTGCTGGTGCCTTCTCCTGTGTAGTTTGTCGTGCAATTAATTTCTTGCTTCTTTAGAAACCCTTGATTTCTTTTTTCCCATTTGGGTCGAAAGTTGATCTCCAATAATGAGCTGGAAAGCCACTGGCTTGTAAATCTCCTGGAATGAATACAGGAGAGGAAAATGGTGATTATTGTCCTCTAAGCTGTGTTGTCACCTCTGTCTGCAGCAGGCCTGGCCTTGGCTGAGTGTTATTTTTGGGGTATTCGTGAAGGTTCCTTCATTTCTTCTGCTAAAGGTTTATTGGCAGGGCTCACTTGGGGGTGTCCCATCACAGAAAGGAGTGTGGATAATAATAATAATAATAATAATTAATAATAATAATAATAATAATAATAATAATACACCTTGCAGAGGCAGTGCTGGCTGCCCATCCTCCCTTGGGAAAGGTGTGGTAAAGAAGCACTTGAGTACCCCCATTCTTAATTAAAACCTGGAGAAGTTGATGAAAATGAGCCTTTCCATAGCTCCTTTTTGATTCTAGGATGCAATTATTCTTTTATTTGATTATTTTGAGTCATTTTACTGCATGGGAGGAACTTACCCCAGTCCTGGCCAGGTAAAGTTGTTCCTGGCATGCTTGGGTTGGGAGAATTGTCTGTCCCTGTCACACACCTGGGGGTGTCTGCACCTCTTGGAACAGAAAGAAAGCTCCAGAAGGGCATTTTATCACTTTTTAATTTATTTTACCAATGATTTTGTTGCACAGAAAAGCTGCCCTTCCCACTGCAGGTCCAGGGAAGGAGGCAGAGCATTTTTCAGAGCTATTTTCAGCTGGCCTACTCCTGGTCCTCCCCTAAGACCGAGCCTGACCTTCAGCCAATCCCTTCTGCATGCTCTGAACAAGGTTTGAGGGTGTTGGTCACTCCAGGTCCCAGCAGGAGAAATGTTATGTGGGAGAGAGGAGCATTAATGTCAAATATTTCAATCGCCTCCAGCCCCGGGTGCTTTGCTGCAAAATCTTTAGAGGAGCAGAGCATCCCTTTTTTCCAGGGCTCTTTGGGCAGGAAACTGTTCCCAGCACTCTCGGCTCAGCTTTTCCAGGGTGACAGGGAGCCAAATGCTGCTTGGAAGAGGGAATACAAATCAATCAGTGCTGGGTGCCTGGAAGCAGGTGCAGACCTGGAACTGGACACACGAATCCCTACAAAACAACATTTGTCTGGCACGAAGCCAAAGCTCCTCAGTGACTTTTTGCTGAACAACCTTGAGACCTTTTTGTCCCAATCCAGCAGGAGAAATGTCTCAAAATGAGCTTAGATTGCCTTTTTTTTTTTGCTTCTTTTTTACCCCAAACCAGATATAAATCCAAACTAAGCTGCTGGTTGGGCAGGAGCAAAGGATTAAGCGTGCTGCCTGCACAACTGCACGACAACATAAAGCATTTTATTCTCTTGGAGTTACTCCTTGCAGGGAATGCAGAAGATTGGATGTTTCACTGGCATTTTTCAGGCTCACCAGCAGGCGCAGGGATCTCCTTCCAGACTTGCTGAGCCCCTGTCAGGCAGCTTGGCTGTGAAAATGAGCACCTCCAGTGCTGCTGGGGGAGCCCTCAGGCTGGGAGGGATTGGTTTTCCAGGATGCTGAGTGGCATTTGGACTCAGCACGGGAATCTGGATTCCCTCAGCACTCTACAGCTTTCCCCATTTCCCTCTGTAAATTTTCCCCCTCCCCGTGCTCAGAAATCCTGGGATGAAATAGGGGAAGCACAAATCAGAGCTTGTGGGGAAGGAGATGGAGCAAGAGAATTGATATTCTCATCTCCTGGGCAAAATGATTTAATGCTTTGTTTTTAAAGAGCACTGAGATTTATAAACTTGCAAGGCCAGGCTGTGTTCTGGTGTAAATTGACATTATTTTTTGGGTTTGCCTCAGCTGTGGTTCTGGGTTTTTGGAGCTCATTAATAGGCTGCAGCTGACTGTTATCATTTGCATTAAGCAGGAATTTCCAGCTCCCAGTCTCCACATCTTGAAAGCCATTCCTCACCTGGGGCTGTGTTGATAAAACTGATTAGCAGGAGGAAGGCAGGCAGGGAGAAATGTGTTCCTGGTGAAAAGGGCAGTACATCAAGCTGAAATTCCGAAGAAATGCTGAGTTCACAGAACATATCAGGAGTTATTAACCTTTGCATGAGAACCGTGCTGCACAGGGGGAGGAAATTTGTCTGAGCTGAATTTCAGCAACTCTCTGAAGCTGTTTGAAAGTGCTGCAGCAGCTCTGAGAGTCTGATTTTCGCTCCACAGTTCCATCCAAGGATGTCAGAGCACCTTTGCCTTAATGAATTTATCCATGCAACAACCCTTGGCTCTGTGTAAATCCTTACCAGGTGAGGTGCTGCAGGTGAATTCCTCTGTAGGAGGTATTTCCTCCATTTCTGAAGAAATGCAAAGAAATGGTATTTCTTTCCATTCCGTGGAAATGCTGCTGGATCCAGGGTTTGTTTCCTGCTGAATGTAGGGAATTGGAGGCACTAAAACATCTCCTCTCTGCCTTATTGTGAGCATCAGTCAGTGCAGTGAACAATCCTGCATTTCCTGCCACAGCCCTGGAGCTCGAGCTGATAACGGGCTCAGGGCAGGGCGTGACAGCCCCCAGCAGGGAAATCAGCAGCTCTGGGGATCTCAGGCTCAGCGCAGACATCAGCTCTGCCCTGGAAACCCCACTGTAAAACCCGGGCTCAGGCTGCTCTTTGGGGCCAGGGAAAGTTTGGATCCTTTTCAAGTGAAATGGTTTGAATGGTGTGGTTCTGCTTCTCCAAAAATAACATTGCCTCCCTACTTACATCGTCCCCCGAAGCTGCGTTATTTAGTTCAATTAAAAACAAGAAATAATGAGAAAAAAAGAAAAGCCTTTGGGAAGGAGCACGCTCCCCAAATCCCCTGAAAAATGGAATAACAGCTTAGCAGAGCAGGTTTGATTGATGCTTTGTTTGACGTGCAGGGTGTAGGCAGCTACCTTGCTGTGGCATGTCTGGCTAAATCATCTGCTGTCACTTCTCAGAATATTCAGTTACCAAAGGTTACATGCTCGGTAAACCAGAGCTTAATTACTCTGCATCACCATCTAGAGAGCACAGGCAGAACTAAGGCTGGGAGAGCAGCATCGTTTTGACGGGGATCCTTTCTGCTTTAGTGCTGTTTGCTCTCCAGAGCAGCCCCTCTCTGCAATTTGTGCTCTATTGCCACATCTGCTCCATTGTACAGAACAGAACTTTCCATTTTCGCTCCCCTTCCATACAGCAAGAGCCATCTCTTGGGTGAATTGGGACAAATAATGGAAAATTCTTAGTGACAGCCACCCCAGAAATGAGAGATTCTGGGCTGGCCTTCTCCCGGAGGGAGCTGTGATCCCCGTCTGGGGAGGATTTGAATATTGCCCGTGACAGTGCAGGAGCTGCGCACTGTAATGCACATTGTCGTGCCTTTTCCTGGGTCCCCACAAGAATTAAGGATGCTGAGCTTTGTTCCCTCGCCCCAGGAGAGCTTCTCTGCGCTTGGCAGGAGCAGATCAGAAGATTGCTTTTAGTTCCTGGGGTAGGAAGTCCTGTGGGCCAAGGTTTCCCTGCAGCCCACTCCTGCCACTGCTCAGAGCTGCCGCGATCGGCCTGTGAATAATGGAACGTTTTCATGTTTTAATCAGATGCAATTTTCCAAATGGTTTTTATGATTTAGCAAGTCCATTAAAAATGACATTTGTTCTGCTCTGACACTCCTAAGGAGCTCCACAGAGCATAAACACTGGAAATTACTTGTAAGGGGAAGAAGATATTAAAATTCCCCAGCCCTCATCATGTGCCTGTCTGAGAAATCCTGGTGCCTCGTGCTGTGCCAGCTTGGAGCGGAGCCACTCGATGTGCTTGGAGCTTTGCTGTGATCAGGGGCAGCTCCAGGCTGCTGCAGGGACCAAACATTGGTATTTCTCATGCTGTGCCTCTCAGATGCTCTACAGGACCGTATTTTGAGGCTGGAGATGAGGCTGAGCTGAGCTGGATGGGGCACTGGAGCGTTCAGAGCAGGAGGGGCGGCAAATGCGAAGTGTTTTATCTCGGGCACGTCAGCAAAGCAGCACAAGGACCAACTGCTCCTGCCCATCAGCTCCTGCATTTATTAACTGAGCTCGTTCTGCTGCTCTGTTAAACTCGAGATTTGCACAGCGCTCAAAGCAAATCCCATTCTTCTGCCAAGTTCAGGGCGGTTGCAGAGTGAAGGTGAAGGCTGGTCCTGCTTCTTCTCCAGCTTTTTCCCCACCTCCCCTCATTTGCCAAAGGAATTCCTGGAGTTTAGCTCCAGCTGACTGTTCTCATTGGCATCAAGCAGGAATTTCCAGCTCCCAGTCTCCATGTCTTGAAAGCCATTCCTCTCCTGGGGCTGTGGAATCATCCCCAGGGATGCTCTGGAGGGCGGCCACCTGCCCCAGCATATCTGAGCATCATCAGGAGGCTGAAAACACTTCTCCAGGAGCCCTGTCTGTCTGAGAGCAGCGTTTCAGCTGGAGCACACGGCTGGACAGCTCTCAGGAAGCATTTTTCCAGCCTTGCCTCCATATCCCGCTCAGCCAGTGAAGTCCCTCTTGGTGGGGAACAACTTTCTGGAACCACATCAAATTGCCTGCCTTGGTTTATCTGTTTCCCCAGCCACCACTTTCATGCTGGTTTATTTCATGTGCATCCTTTAAAATGGTTTTTTGCACTTAAATTATGGATTATTCCAGGCCGTGCCTCTCTGGGTGTGGAATGCTGCTCAGGAGTCACAGCTGTCACCGTGGCTTCTGCCAGAGAGGGGACAAGAGTGGGTTTTAGGTAGTTAAGCTTCCAATGATTCCTCTGAAGCCCATTCCAAGCTGGATTTGAGCCTGAATGGACTTTCCTTTTTTTAAAATTTCTTTTCCTCTGCAGCCCAACCACACACTGGGCCCTTGATGCTATTTCAGATAATTTTTCCAAGGTGAAGCTTTTACTTTGCTAAAGTGAAAAACCTCAAATCAGGAACCACCCAAAGCGAGCAGAAGATACCCCAGGGGAAACCTGTGCTGGGGAAATTGGTCACCACTCCGAAAATGACTGCTCCAGCCCTGATTACCCATTAATTAGCCAGAGCAAGTTGCCCTTTCCAGCCTGCAGAATATGTTCCCTGCTGGTCCAGCTTGGAATGTTATTCCCTTTCTGTTCAGTCCTGAATCAGGCATTGATTTACCACCCCACAGTCGGCCAGGCAGGAAGTTTGTGTTTTGCAGAAATGCTGTGTTCAGTCCAAACTCCAAGTCCAGCATTTCATCCCATTTTTATTTCCCTGACTTCCCTTCTCCCTTGTGCAGGGATTAAGGTTTTTCACTGTAACAAGTGTCTGATCTTCCTGGGCGTGGGAATAGCTGGAAATCAGATTTTCCCTGTTAGATTCTGTCTGTAAGAGCAGAGAGTTCTGGCTTTCTCCTCTGCAATGTATTTAGGGGAGAATCACTGAATCTTTAATGTCTCTCTTCTCCCTCCCCCTCAGTAAGGCAGGTGGGTTCTGTTGTCCCAATTTTCCTGATGGGAGCTGGAGTGCCAGGCAGGGTTTGGGCAGTTTGTGCTGTCTGAGCATGCTGTCTGCAGCCTGAGGAACCCAAATCTCTGAGATCTGCTCTGGCTGTGGACTCTGACCCTTGAAAACGGAATCCAGGAATGGTTTGGGTTGGAAGGGACTTTAAATCCCGTCCTGTTCCACCCCCTGCCACAGGCAGGGACACCTTCCACTATCCCAGGGTGCTCCAAGCCCTGTCCAGCCTGGCCTTGGACACTCCCAGGGATTTCTAGAGATGTTTAAAGTGCCTTATTCCTACTGAGAAGCTTAATCCTTTCCAAGGGGTGGTTCGAAATTCCCGGCCAAAATATCTCGGTGGGTTCTAGGAGCGGAGCCTGGAAGTCAGGATTAGCAGGCTAAACCCAACCCTCCCTCTCTCTTTTCCTACTAGAGATCTCCTGGAATCAAACAACCAGCATCTCTCTACTGCCAGCTTCCAAGCCTGATGGTGCACTTGGGATTATTTAGAAAGGACATTTCTTTCTCCTTTTCACTGAAACTGGAGGCAAAACCAGCCCAGCCAGACAGCAGCATCCCCACCACAAAGATTTCCCCCCTGCTCGGCTTTAAATCGTTGCCACAACAGAAACAAGGAGATTGAACAGCAAAAGCTGTGTGGGATGTGATGGTTTGTAATGTGTCACCAGCCCCCAGATTCACCCTGTCAGGAAGGAACCCCAAGGAAAAGGGGATGGAATTCCAGCCAGGGGAGCATCTCCCATTGTGCTGCTCCGGCTTTCGCTTCTAATTCCGGCAAAGAAAGTGAACGTGGAAAACACGGTGTTAGTGCAGACTGCTCCTGGAGAAGCTACGGGCTCGTTTGGAGCCTCTCCTCGATTCTCCTGGAGAAGCTGCGGGCTCGTTTGGAGCCTCTCCTCGATTCGTGCTTCAGGCTGTGATTGCACAACAACGGGAAAGGGCTGCAAAGGAACCGCTGTTTGCCAACAGAGTAAATGTGTGGTTATCTTCTCATCTCGGATCAGTTGTGATTGGGATTAATCTGCCACTTGAGTGCTCAAATCCCTTGGGTTGCCTGAGCTTAAAAGATGAGATTTTTCTGCTGTGGAGCTTTGGAGCTGCTGCTGTCCTGGGTCTGTACATCCATCGTGCGTTTGGGGGGATCCTGGAGGGATCCTTAGGAATTTCTGGGATTCTGGTGATGCCAAGCACGACCAGAGTGGCCCCAGCTGGGTCAGGAAACACATCTCAGAGCAAGAAGTTATTGATCCTCTGCAGCAATCTGAATCATCTCTCTGTTTGTGCTGTCACTGAGGGAGCTTTCCCTGGAGGGTTTGCGGGGTTAGGAAACCCAAGCACTGCAGGAACACGCTTTCCCAGGGGGTTGTGACAATCTTTGCTCCTGGAACGATTGGAAAGGGGAGAGAAAGTGCAGGAGTTTGCAGAGGGACCCTGGAGTTTGCAGTGCCATGAATGAAACATTATAAAAAGTGTCTGGCAGCAGAGGGAATCCGTTATCTGGGAGCTGTCAGTCAGGGAAGGGAAGCAGGGGGAGAGAGGAGAAGAAACAATTTAAAAGAAGAAAGGCAGAGCACAACTCGTTTTATGAAACCCTTGTTTGAAGTAATATTTGCTTAATTACTTGGGGTTTTTTCCCTCTCAAGCTCAAAGAAAAAACATTGATTCTTCTCCTTGCCTTTGATTCTCAGATCTGGCGAATTTTTAGCCGAGGGAGGGAAGAGAGATGCACCCAAAAGGGCTGGGATCCTAAAACCACAGCATACCTTATTCCCTGCAGCCAAACATCCCTGCCCTGAGCTGACGGACCTGTGGAGCTCAGAGCCTGCAAGGGAAGATAAATATTCAGCTCTTATCTTTAATACAAAATCTGTGAGCAGAGCTGACATTTCCTGTGTGTTCTCTGCACGTCCAGCTCTGCCCTGGGTGAATGTAAACAGCAAAAGAGCCCGGACCTGGCAGAGAGCTGACCCCACCACCTTCCTGGGTTTATTCCAGCCACTGGAATTGCTTGGTTTGAATGTCAGCAGTGCAATAACTTTGATATCAATCAGCACAGGTGCTTGGGAAATCAAGAGAGAGGCGGCGGCAGAGTCAAATGAAAAATTAAACTGGGCTCTCGCTCACGTTCTGGGCTCGTCTGGGGTGGTTGGGTGTCAGCTCCAGCGCTGCCCTGCACGTGATCCTCATGCAGTTCTCACCCTGCTTCCCACTGCTGGGGAATTTTGGGATGGCTTGGTGTGTTTGCTAGGATTTTCTTCAGGCTGCACTGTAAGAGATGCCAGGGAATTGCCTTGAACTGGTGAAAGCCGTGGTGGAGTGACTTGGTTAATTCCGGATGAATTTGAGATGTCTCAGGATTCTGCCCTGGTAAAAATGGAAAGTTCTGCACAAATGAAGCTGTGAAAAGGTCTGGTTATGCTGCTGCAGAAGCCTCCTCTATCCAGGAATCTCCTCCTGGATCCATCAAGGAAGGATTCACTCTGCCCTACCTGCCCCAGTCTGAGCAGGGATCACTTACAGACCTGTCTGGCTCTGCACAACTCATCCCTTTTCCCAAACCAGCCCAAAATCTCTATTTTAACCCCAAATCAATCCTTAGGTTGTGAGGGGAGGGAGGCAGAGGAGGAATCAGAACAGCTCCAGGTGGCACAGGAAGGGAGGGAATGTTTTTGTCTGTATTTTTCTGGTTTTTCTTTAAAAATTTGCATTATTTTTGGGCAGGCACAGAGTGTTGATGTCTTTGTCCTTGCCTTCCAGACCTTGTAGGATTTATCCCCTGCTCTCTCATCTATCCCCAGCCTGCACAACTTCATTCTGAGTGATACTTTTCCATGCTTTTTCTTAGAATTTTCCAGTGCTTTTCATAGGAAAATCCTCTGGTGGCCTCTCCCACCTTTCTGCTTTCTGATTTTTCTTCTGATAAATTCCCAGAAAATGCAATAAAGCCGAAAGTCTTGGGGGGCAGAAGGCGGACTGAGGTGACTTCTATTTCCTGCTTTTATTCCAAAATCTGGGAGGAACGGAGGAAATTTTGAAACAAAACACCGTGATTGCTTTTTCAAAGCTCTGTAAAGCTCCAGCTCCACATAGGAGCCGGTGAGGAGGTTGGAACATTTCTTTTATTTAATCCAATCCCATTCATTCTTGGGTCCTGATTTTCCAGCCCAGCATGAAAAGTCTTTGATGACTCTGGCACAGGCCTGTTATTATCTAATTGCTTCTCCAGAAACCTTTCACCTGATAATTTGGATATTGTTATCCCTCCTGAAGCCTGAGAACTCTGCTGTGCCAAAATCTGGCTCTATTTATTATTAATTGTGGTTTGGGATCAGCTTTAGGCTCCCCAGGTCCCCTATGGGGGACTTTGAGAAAGTTTCGGCAAGAGAAGTGAAGTAAAGGAGTTGTGCTGAGGGGGAAGAACATCAGGAGCCCATCGAGGTCTCTCCAAAACTGCAGCAGAGACTGAGACAGGACCCTGCTTCCTGCAGAAATCCTAAAAATCCCAGCTGGTGTTTCATTCCAGGCCCCACAGAGTGCATTTGGGTTGGGTTTTTGTAGGTCTCGTGGCATGTGGAGCTGTCCAGGGTCTCCCACAGCTTTGTGAGGAGAGGATTTCTCCTCAGGTCTCTGTGTGATCCACGGTGACTCTCTGAAAGATTCACCCAGACTTCTGCAGTTTATTAGAAGGGTCATTAAAGAGTTTGATAATTAAACAGGAGGATTCTGAACTGACAGCTCAGCAAACCCCTCCCGTTTCTCTTTGACCTGCAGTTAATTCCCATTTTCTGAGGGCAGCCCTGCCTCAGGTATTTTTTTTTTTCCCTTTCCTTTGGACAATGCCTTTCTTTCTGTGAGCGGTGCAAGGATAAAATCCGGGAGCTGTCTGCAAGAACCAAGGGAAACAGCCACAAGCTGTGACTGGACAGGGACAGGCTGGGCTCCAGGGACAGCTTTGCTCTCAGGAAGTTTTGAACCCTCACACAGAATTTGACAACGGAGAATTTCCCGAGGCTGGAGGCTTGTCTGGGGCGATCCCCAGAGCTGGTGTCATGCCATTCTTTAAAGGTTATTATTTCCACCCCCCCTCAAGGACTGACTGTGGAGGAATTCAGGGTGATCGAGCGCCTCTGACAGCGCATCCACAAGGTGAAGCTGTTCCGAGGGGACACGGCTTTTTCCTTGGATGGTCGAGCAAAATTTAGGGAGAAACACAGGGAGGGGATGGAGGGAAGAGGCGTTCGACCCCCTTCCCGAGAGAGGAGAGGGAGAAGAAAGCAATCTGGGCGGGATGAGTGGATCTGGCACAGCTGGAACGTGCCCAGAGCCCCGTGCGCGTTCGGACAGAAGCTCTGTGACAGCCAGGCCAGGACTGGCCAGGCCAGGTTTAACAAGGAAAGCAATCCTTGGAGTGCAGCTGATCCAATTCCAGCCTCTGCAAGAGACACCCGAAAGCTGTGCAGGCCTGGAGGATAAATGGGTAAAAGCATCAGAGCTGTCTCCAGCACTGCTCCTGCTCCGACAGACACAATTATTTATTGTTTCTCCTACACCAGCACCTCCAGGCTTCCATCGAGACCTGAACCCGTGTGCAGGGGGGAAATAATGTCACCAAATATTTATTTTCTGCACAAAAAGGGGCTGGGGAGGCTGCTGGGGAGCTGAGAGCTGGCACAGCTCAGCTCTCCCTGGTGCTGCGGGCAGGAAGGAGCTGCCCTGCATGGTCCCTGGGATGCTCCCAGCTGGCACTCGGGGATTTTGGGGGCTGCAGGGTGTTCCTGAGGGGCACAGAGCAGGCAGCAGCAGGGTTTGCTGCTTGGCTCTGGGGAAGCTCAGAAGGTGCCCAGTGGGGATGGAAGGGATTCACTCGTCCAGTGCTGCGCTCAGTTTTGGGCCCCTCAGTTCCAGAAGGACATCGAGGGACTGGGGCACGTCCAAAAAAAGGAATGGAGCTGGTGAATGGTCTAGAAAACATCTGGGAATCGGGGAGGTTTAATCTGGAGAAGAGGAGGCTCAGGGAAGGCTTTCTACAACTCCCTGAGAGCAGCTTGGAGTGAGTTGGTCTCTCCTGCCACCACTCAAGTGGGAGGATGAGAGGAAACGGCCTTGAATTGACCCAGGGCAGGCTCAGATTAAAGAGCAGAAAAACATTTTTTGTTGAAAGAGCGGTCAGGCATTGCAATGAGTTGCCCAGGGAGGTGCTGGAGTCACTGGGGGATGTGGTTTAGGGGTGATGATGGTGGGGTGATGCGTTGAGGGTTGGACTGGAGGGTCTCGAAGGTCTCTTCCTTCTGATGACTCTGTGAGCTCAGAGCAAAGTGCTGCCAGCAGAGCCCTTGGGCTTTGCCCAGGAGTCAGATTTGGGCAGTAACTGCACAGATCTTGAGTTCCAAATGTGTGACAGGAGCATGAGAAGTGGCAGCTGAGATCTGCTGGTGTCAGTGGCTGCGTGTTGGCTTTGTAGCAGCAGAGATTGTGCAAACCCTCACATTTAATTTGAATACCAAACACAGATCTGCTGGACCCCCTGTCCCTGTAACCGTTATGAATTTCCCAGGGCAATTTTTAATTTTTACCCTCCTTCCACAGTGTCCTCTGTGCTCACCCCTAAAACAGCAGATTTTTTTTTTTCCCCCTACACAGTCAAAATTCAGCAGCACGAGGCTGCAGGGCAGGCCTGGTGTTCCTGAGACTTGAACAAATTACCCTACAGAACATTAACTGGTGTGCCATGAAGAATTATCATAATTAATTACAACTAAACTGCAGTTGTCAAATAAATGAACAAAGTACATTTCATGATGCATTATCCCTGCTCTTTTATTGTTTGTCCTCCTGCTTGTTAAGCTGGGGATAATCAGTCATTTGCAGTTGGGCTCCTGGGTTCCTAAAGTGGAAGCTCCACTGCAGCCATGGAGGTGTTGGTGCTAAAAATCATGGAATTACTAATGAGAGAAAAAGCTCAAATGACAGCAAGACTGAGGTCAGGGGAAGTTTTTTAGGCCTTTATGGGATAACAGAGAACCAGGAGTTGTTAAAATGTTTACATTCTTGGGCAATCTTGTGTCCTCTTTTGTCAGAGGTAAAAAATAATTTAAATTTAGAGGAGCAAAGTGTGGATGGGGTGTGAGGAAGAGCAATAAAATAGGGCCTTTAGGGTACCTGTGACACCTTTCTCCAGGTAAAGGAGACAAGATCTCTGCAGAGAATGTGTAAAATGACCTTGCCAAGGGCTTCTGAGCTCCATCTTCAGCTCCCAAATGTTGGCAAAGCTCCCCTGAAGAGGCTGGGATTCAGCTGATTTACTCCACTCAGCTGCCTGGTGATTCCTCCCAAATTGGCTAAAACAAGGCATCACTTTTATCCCTCAGCTCCTGACAACTGCTGGATGAACCCTAAGTCCCTTTCCCTGGATGTGACTGAGTTTATCTCATTAAAAAGCAAAAATTGATTGTCTTAGCCCAAACCTGCCAGAGCAGGAGGTGTTTGTGTGCAGAAATTTCCAGGGTAGACACACAAAACCTGATTTTTGCGTGTGTGACCCCTGTGAATGCACACAGAGCTGGCAAACAGTGGCTGTGGCTGCACAGAGAGCTGCCTAAAAGTGGAATTTTCGGTGTTTGTGCCACAGGAAGCACTCGGGGAAGGAGCAGGGACACCTGGCTGCTGCCCTGCTTAACATCCCGAGGTGGGCACCGTAATTCTTTGCAAGGCAGATGCTCCTGTCAGCTCTGTTGTTTCCTTGCCAAGATGCATTTTACCTCTGGGAGCCCTCAGGGGCCCATTTACCAGGGATAATTAATTAAATTAACAGGCTTTTTAGGCTCACTGGAGGTTGGTGTAACAAGTGTGCTCTGAAAGGAAGCTGGATTTCCACAGCCCTGGGTAAACAACGTGCAGGTTAAAACTCCTGGCCGTGTCTTTCACCAGCATTAATCAGAGGGGAAAAAATTCGAGTTCTGCCAATTTAGCCAGCTCCTTTCATCTGTGCTTTCCTCTTCCATATCTGTCTCTGGGAGGTGTGGAAAAGCTGTTTTTCCATGGATCCCGCAGGCCAAACTCAGCACCCCCTCCCTGTCAGCAGCACCGCAGGGAGATTTTTCATCATCTTTCATGGAACAGAATTAAATCTCGTTAAAAGAACCCCTTCCCCCCGTGAGCGGGGCTTGTCCTGTCTCCCCAGTTGGTTCTAAGGAAACAATTCCACTGTTTGCACCCATTCCCTCCACCTTGGGAGGCAGGGAAAGGTGGGAAGGAGCAGCTGCCATGGATATCTCTACAAAGGAAACCAAACTCTTGGAAAATCCTCATTTTTTGCAAAAATGGCCCTGTTGGGCTGGAATTACCCCATGGCATCCACTGGGACAGCTGGACAACCGTTTCCATGCAGAAATTCCTGCTGATGCCCAACCTGAGCCTGCCCTGGCACAGCCTGAGGCCGTTTCCAAACTGACTCCAAATCACAACGGAGTCAGATTTGAGCTAAATGATCTTTATGGTTCCTTCCAATCTTCTGTGAGCTTTGCAATCCGGCTGGGAATTTTTTTGGGAGGTCTCAGGATGCTGCAGCCTTTGGGGTTTTTTTTTGGGAGGGGATTGGTTTTGGGTCTTTTGGGTTTTTTTAGATGTTTCTTATCCCCCACCCAGCAAATCATTGCATTTTAAATCAAGGAGGAAGGTGAGCTCTCCAGATTTCAACCTCAAGTTCTGGTTTCACTCCTCTCCATAATCACCTCCCTGTTTCAATCCTGCCTTGCATCTTTCCCACGGGGATCTCAAAGTTTAGCTCCCTGTATCCTCTTCTTCCTTTATTAATAATGGATTGCAGCAGTCCCAGGAGGGCCCTGACTGCACAGAAAATTTGGGGGAACTCTGAATAAAACCTGGCCCTCGGGACCTTCCTGTCTAACCAGAAAAAATCCCAGGCAGGATCCTCTCTGCTCTGTTGTTGCCGCTCTCCAGGTACAATTTTGGATGAAACTTCCACTAATTAGGAAGCTGCTGAGACAGTGCAATAGCTGAAAAAAGTTGGAACTCTCACTTCCTCCTGAGCTTTAAATAACTCATTTAGCTGTGGCCTCTTTCTGGAGTAGAAATGACTGCAGAACTTGAGAGCTGTGGTTTATCAAAGCCAGCAAAGTGAGTTTCCGATGAAGGATTAAAGCTGGGATGTTGCTCCAAGCCTCCCCCAGATGTTCTCTCTCAAGTCCAGGTGGCAGGTTGGTGAAAAAAAAAAGATAATTTGAGGAGATTTTGGACATGTAAGAGTTTCATTTTAATGGCAGGGTGGAAAGCCTGAGGGAAAGCCACGATCATGAAACACCAGTGGACAGGGAATGTTGTCAGTGTGGAGGTTCTTGCAGAGCAGAGTCCTGAGAGAAATAAATCCTCCCCTTCAAGGTTTTTCCCCCTAAATTCGGTCAAATGGTGAGCTGCAAACACGTGAGAGCACAGGTGAAGCAGGATTTGGGTTTTCCAAGGTTTAGGAGCCACAGGTTTGATGTTTTTCAGGATGAATGTTGTGCTCTCAGCATCCCTGTCAGCCCCAGCTGGGGCCCTGAGCTCCCCTGGCTCTGGATTTTCCCTGATAGCCTGTGAGGGGCGCAGCAATTAAACCTTCATCTGCAAATATTAACCAGGAAAATATGGAACAGGTCAGGATGGGTTTGTTGTTCCCTGCACCACTCCTTACCCCACTCCCCTTGCCATGAGCCTTGATGAGAGGGTGGGACACGCAGCTGGGCTCTGCCTGACACAGGGCTCATTTATTTTCATCGAGGAGTCAAATGTTGATCTCCAAACCATCAATATTTCAGGGCCAAGGCAAAGCCCCGAGTGGGGGAGGAGAGCTGCCTCAGTCTCCAGGCTCTTTCCGTAGTTAAAAGTTCACCGCAGAAAATTTGATGCTTAATAAATTGGAGCCTTCTCTGCTTTAAATCATTGCTACAGCAATTGCAGAAGAAAATATAATTATTACAAACTGGTCATTTGTTACTGAGAGATCTCATTAAATTGACTTCATGCTGGAAGGTTTGGTGGGGGATGGAAGGGGAGAAGAGGCAAAAACCTGACAGAGGGGTGGGAGAGGAGTCTCTTAATTACAGATTGATTCTCTCCGGTGATTGAATGTAGAACATAATCAGCTCATCCTTCCTGCTGGGGCAGATGGGAGCTACAGGGACCTTTTTGTCTTCCCTGACCTGCCAGCACGGCTTGCTAATGGCCTGGGGATGCAGGGAATAGCCTGGAGAACTTGGAGAAAGCACATTTAGCTGAAGTCATGGATCAGGGCTGCTCTCCTCCCCCAGGAGTCAGCCTGGGCCAGGATTTAATCCAGTGTTGTGTCCTCAGCACATCTTCATTTCAGGCCAGGCGAATCCCACAGCCCCCAGGCACAGCAGCCACTGCCCTGCAGCTCAACAGGGAGAGGTTTGGGAACCCAGATCCGGGCCTGGACACAGCTCAGGAGCTGCTGGCACCATCCAGGCTTGGAATCACAGAATCCCAGGGTGGTTTGGGGTGGAAGGTGTCGGAACCCACGACATACCTCTATCTAATTTAGGGGATCGGACACCCAGAAATGGGGGTCCAGGAGTCGGGCTGGGTGCCCCGGAGGGCACTGCCTTTGATCTTTGTCCTTGGAGAACTTTGCCAACTCTGAGAGATGAATTNAGTTTCTGGGCAAATGTGCTGAACCTGGGGCTTTGACAGCCGTTCCTCTTAAGTGTGCAAAGACCAGGATAAGGGTCTGCACAGAAGGGACCTCAAAATTCATCTCATTCCACCCCCTGCCATGGGCAGGGGCACCTTCCACTATCCCAGGGTGCTCCAAGCCCCATCCAACCTGGCCCTGGACACTTCCAGGGATAAGGTAGCCACAGCTGCTCTGGGAATTTGTGCCAGGGCCTCACCACCCTCAAAGAACTCTTTCCTAATTTCTAAGCTAAACCAATTCTCCTTCATTTTAGGGCCATTCCTTCTTGTCTTGTCACTCCAGACCGTGTCCCAAGTCCCCCTCCAGCTCTCTTGGAGCCCCTTTAGGCCCTGGAAGGGGCTCTGAGGTCTCCTTGGAGCCTTTTCCTCTCTGGGGTGGCACCAGAGCAGAGAGGGAGAATCACCTCCCCCAGCCAGCTGGTCACTCCACTCCTCTTTTGATGCATCCCAGGATTTCCTGGAAAGCTGGGAAAGCTGAAATCTCCCTCTCCAATCTCAGCCAGCTCCCAGCAATGTGTGTGTGTCCTCGTGTGCATATGCAGATTAAATAAATGCACAGGAACGCTCTGAAGTGGGTGAGGATTTAAGGTGGAGCATCTCAGAAACAAAACAACAGAAATAAAAACTCTGCTGTCACCCCCAGGGAAAGACATCCACGAGCACGAAGTGCCAAAATCACGGGGGGAAATGATTGCTGCTGAGGGGGATGTGATTTCTTAGAAAATGTTCTTTCCATGGAGGAGAATATTGTGTGTTTTGACATCCAAATGGAGCAATTGTTTTTGCAAAATGATTTCTCCCCCCAGTTTTAGGCCTTTTTAGTGGCTTCTCATCTCGGAGCCTTAAAGGAAGAAATTGCTGGAATCTGACAAATTGATAGACCATAATGATCTAATGGTATGTGGTGTGATTGTGAGAAAGGAGGCAAAGAAGAGCGAGAGTCTCTGCAAGGATTTTAAGGAAATTATTCCTGGACATTTAGATTGTCTTTTCCCAGCACTAAGAACAATACCAAGCACTTCCCCAGTGGATTCTCCTCCACAAAGATAGCAAAACTTCCTGGGTGGAGAAGGTTACCCAAATATTGGAATATTTCTTTCAAATAAATCCAGATATTATGGAAATCAGCTTTTTTTTTTGGGCCAATTACCAATGCATGCTCAGGATCTTGGGCAGCAAAGCCCCAGTAAAAAATTAATAGAGGCTGAAGCACTCAGGCAGCCCCAAGGGAGCTGTTATCTTTCATTCATGGGTTAACACCACATTTGGCTTAAGTAGGAGCAGCAGGACAAAAAAAAATTTAAGAAAAGAAATTAAAAGTAATTGCAGTGACAAAAATGAATAAAGGTTTGGCAGCTCTGAATTTTTTACAGATTCTTCTGCTGACTGCAAACGTTCCCTCAACTCACCCTGATTTTTGTAGTTGCTTCCTGCTGGTTTCAAACTGTTCCTTTTCTGGTTCTGGATCCATTTCACAAGGAAACTGAAATGTCACCCAGCTTCAGCACTGAACTTTTGCTCCCTTTTTCCGTCAGAAGTCACTGGAAAAGGGAAGTGAGTTTGCCCAGCAAAAAGCAGCCTGTGAAATTAGGGAGAAAAAAAATTCCAAAACAATACAACCCATCAAAAGCAGAAGTCTTGGATTGTGGCCAAAAGTGGAAAGAATTGGGATTTTAGGGATTTTAGGGATTTGCATCAGCCCGGGGACACGGGCAGTGCTGGTGGGGGTGTGCGAGAGGTGCCTCGGCCTGCTGGGGATGTTCTGGCTGCTCGGCCCAGGATGAGGAGCAGGGAGGGCTGGGTGAGGTTTATCCCTCTTGGAATGTGGAACAGGCGGTTCAGGCATAGGAAAATATCCCTTTTTCGGTGCCTTTGTGAGGTTATCACAGAGCCCTGGAATGGCTGGGGTTGGAAGGGACCCTCAAGCTCATCCAGTTCCACGGGCAGGGACAGCTCCCACTATCCCAGGCTGCTCCAAGCCCCATCCAGCCTGCCCTGGGACACTTCCAGGGCTTATCTTACCCCATTAATGGGCTTTTCTGGGAATGATGGCTGTTTGTTTTGTGGGGTTTTGGGATGGGGAGACCCTGCAGAGCTCATGGGTCATTCCTTTGCTTCGTGTCCAGCAGTGGGGGAGGGGGAAGTTGGAAGCACCTCCAAGTGGTGACACAGCCCAGATGTCGCCGTGTCCTTCCAGCCGCGTCTCTCCCTACAGATCCACTCCTGGAGGCAGGGGAAAGCTGCTTCCCAAAGCATCTGGGGCTGCACCGAGCCAGGTCTTTGTCTGCCCTGCCAAATCCTGGGAATCTCCCCAAAACGAGCAGCTCCCGGTGCTGGCCCAGCCTCCTTCCGAGCGCAGGGCTCCCAGGATCCGGCCTGGTTGCACCCAGGGCAGTCTGGGGAAGGAGAGGGGGGTCTGAATTCCTGCCAAGCAGCAGAATGTGGGCTGGGGAAGCAGCTCCTAAATATTAAATCAGTGATTAATCAGTGATTAATCCAGGCCAGGAAACTCAGACGATCAGGGGGAATCTCAGAGGCTATTGATATCCATAAGAGAATGGGAAGGTGACAGCGCTTGTTTCACTGAATGACCAAATAAAAATCTTCAGCCTTCAGTGAGAAAACCAAGAAATAAGAAAGGACTCGAAAGACAAAGTCTGGAGAGCACCAGCCTTCCCAACCGGACCCAAAATATCATCAGGCTGGCAGAATTCCTACAGAACAACAGAACAGAGCACCAATAAATATAAAATCCTTCTCTCACCCCCCCAAAAAAATTGGTATTCATGTAGTGCTGGTGCAGCAGCAGTGCACGGGATGTGTCGAGGCAGTGTCTGTGTGCTCTGTCTGATGTTCAGGTTTCGTCTCAGCTGTGACAATCCTATCTGATCATTAATAATACAATAATGAAATAGCGACTGGAGAGACACTTGGATAATCATCTGAGCAAAGGCTCATTAGTGCCGCAGAACAATCACTGCCGTGTAATAACAGATCCCAGGAAATTTCAATTAAAGCTGGAACTCTGTTGCAATTTCATTTTATTTCCAGCCAGACAGCGCTTGGTGTAATTGCAATCAGCCGAGGCAACACAAGCTCCTCTAACTCAAACCTTCCCATGGAAATCGAGGTGGGCTGCCTGGCTGGATCCTGGGATTGTTATCCTGCATTTCAATTCTACCTTAACAGGGCAGACAGAAGTGGATGGCGTTCCCTGCAACATCAAACACTCCCCTTGTGCTGCCGTGCTGAGCTCAAATTGGGACAGAATCAGAATCCCAGACTTGTTTGGGTTGGAAGGGACCTTAAGGACACTGGCAGGGACATTTTCCACGAGATCAGGCTGCTCCAAGCCCTGCCCAACCTGGCCTTGGACATTTCCAGGGATGGGGAGTCCTCTCTGTCGAATTAAGGAAAGCTTTCCCAATATTCTGCTGCTCTGTGGAAGTGTAGTGGAAGAGCTGACAGGCACTTGCCACGGCACAGGGAGCCAGGAAGCAGAGGGAGCTGGAACTTTTCTTGGGAGAACCAGGATATCAGAACGTTAAAGTCCAAAATTTGAACCAAAATACTTCAGCATTTTGTGCCTGGGGAGGGAACGAGGTTTGCACTCCGTCCCTTGATTCTCCCTACCGTGCTGGACACAGATCAGTGGATCCACCAGAGCTGCCCTTCCCTTCGTCCTGGTGTTGTCCTGCAGGGTGGATGTCCCCTGCCCGCCCTGCAGGCTGTCCCTTGTCCTCGGGCAGGACAGCCGAGTGTCCTCACGGATGTGACCAAAGGTCCCCAACCCCCTTGTCTGCCCAGACTGAGCCCTCCCGCTCGGATATTGGCTGGCACAGCTCCAGGATGAGTAATTGCATCTCGACACCTAATTAAACCTTCCTCTGTGCTTTTAGATGGATGCTGTGCTCTCCTTCCCTCCCTGGCCTGGCCCCTTTTATCCGTCCTTGGGTGCTGTTCCAAGCGGCTGCCACGCTCCCCCCTGGGAGATGCAGGGACCACGGAGCGAGCTGTGTGTGTGTGTCTAACACTGCCCAGAGTGCGGTGGGTGCTCAGGGAGCGAGCTGTGTGTGTCTGACACTGCCCGGAGTGCGGTGGGTGCTCAGGGAGCTGTGTGTGTGTAACACTGCCCGGAGTGCGGTGGGTGCTCAGGGAGCTGTGTGTGTCTGACACTGCCCAGAGTGCGGTGGGTGCTCAGGGAGC
>VXAD01000591.1:1099887-1164711 GCA_013399195.1 Dicrurus megarhynchus
GCTGAGCGAGCTGTGTGTGTAACACTGCCCGGAGTGCGGTGGGTGCTGAGGAACACCCTCACAGTTCACAGGCAGCAGCTGGACATTCACTGAGGGACATTCACAGCGAATTTGGGGAGGAGGGGATATCCATCTGATAAATACCTGGGTTTTTAAACTCACAAAACCAGAGCTGATGGTTTTATGCAAACCAAGCACTGTCTCCTTGGCAGTCACCTGTGGAGGCAGCTCCTGGGGACGTTTGGGATTGAAAGTGAGTTTGTGAGGATGGATGCTAAAACTGGGCTGATCCCTGTGGAAGCACAGGGTTCTCTCCTGCTGTGACATCCCGCAGCACTCCGCAGGGATATTTCCCTTCAGCAGTGGGCTCCCTGCAGTCCTGCCACCCCTACACCCGTCCCTCTGCCCACCCTCAGGTCTCCGTGCCACAGGGGTGACATTTCTGTCTGCACAGAGCGCGCTGTGGCCTGGCTGTGACAGTCACTCGCTGCCCTGGGACAAAAGGAGCAGGAAGGCAGCCCTGGGAGGGACATTTCCAACCCTGGTAGTCACCATTGGCTTGGTAACTGAGGGACGTTCACAGCGAACTTGGGGAGGAGGGGAAATCCAACTCATAAAGACCTGGGTTTATTTGCAGAGCTGATGGTTTTATGCAAACCAAGCACTGTCTCCTTGGCAGTCACCTGTGGAGGCAGCTCCTGGGGACGTTTGGGATTGAAAGTGGCTTTGTTTTAATGCTTTTTCTAAAGCTTTTTTTAAATATCAACTTGCATTTCCCTGC
The DNA here is from genome assembly GCA_013399195.1 of Dicrurus megarhynchus. Lineage (NCBI taxonomy): Eukaryota > Metazoa > Chordata > Aves > Passeriformes > Dicruridae > Dicrurus > Dicrurus megarhynchus. The sequence continues at coordinate 1,100,669 of VXAD01000591.1, forward strand.
AAGCACCGAGATCCTGGTGGTGCAGAACAGGAGGTCAGAGTGCGTGCAGCAGGCAGCAAAGTTCGCTTGGATCTCCTGCACTTCGGCTTTTTAGCTGGGGATGCAGAAAATGAAGTCTCTTGGCATCATTGCTCCCTGCTCTCCACAACCCATGGAATAATTGTTTACATGTTTGGTTCCCTGGTATTTGCTGGCATCGTGTTTTGGGATGAAAAAATGGCTCAGTGGGCTCACAGCCTGACCCAATCCAGGGATTTTCATGTCGTTGTGGAGTTGGAGGGGTCAGCAAAGGCACCCTCAGGGTTCTTCTGCACATCCGTGTTAGGAATGGAGCTGAATCCCAGATCTCCTGGAGCTCACAGGCCAAGAGACAGCACAGGGCCCCCTCAGGCCTGGTGTTTGTAGGGACTTGAGCGGCCGTTCTGGGAGAATGTTTCCATAAGGGTGAGCAGCAGCACATTCCCCGAATTCCTGCTTTTGTCCTCCTTTCCCTTGCCAAGGTCCCTTGGGGGAGGATTCCTTCCCAACCACAATTCCGTCAGCTGCACCCTCACAGCCCGGAGGGAAATGCCATCCCATTCCTGGGTGATTCACTCCTGAGCTGCTGGACCCTTCCCAGCTGCTCCCACCCACACCTCTCACAACCTTAATCCTGGCTGCAGACCTTCCAGAGGTGCAGAACCCACCGGTGCCCTGTTTGCAGCAGCTCTGCCAAGGCGTGGAGAGGCTCTGGCTGCAGAGGCAGCAAGAGGAGACGGGAATGTGCAATAATCGGGGAGCAAACACCCCTCAGGGGAGGGAGGGATGTGCTGGGGGGATGAGAGAGCATTCAAAGTGCTGGCGAGAAGGAAAGGTGCTCTTGGCATGGGATACTCGGTGGGTGCCAGGGATGAGGAGAGCAGGACTCTGCCCCAGCTCACCCTGGCACAGCTGGGGATTCAGGGCTGCTTTACCCCTTCTTCTGCCGTTTTTCCCCCCATTCCCACGGCAGGTGAAGGGCTGCACGTTCGGCCTGGCTGCTGAATCCTATCTCCCCCTGCCAGGTTTCTCCTCTCGTGTTTTGGCAGTGCCTGTGGTGCCTGTCATGTCAATAAAGCCTTTCCCCTAATTTGAATTTATCTGAGCATTTGTGCCGGTTTATCCATGTGCGAGAGCAGCTGTGTGTGAGATGGATTTATTTCAAGAGGGATGTGCCGGTGTTTGCCAATAGCCAGGAGTTCCAAACACCTCGCAACAGCCGTGCCCCCATCCCTATCTCATTGTGGAGCGCCTCAGGCAGCACCCAGAACTCCGCTGGGGCAGAATGTTCCTTGTCCTGCTTTTCTCAGATGTGGCAGGAGCTGTTCAGCATCTCTGAAAGAATCAAACCTTAAATAAGTGGCCATAAAACCACAATTCCCTTGCAATGGTGTCCTGGCACATCCCAAACCGCCCTGAAATGTCTGACCCCAAAGCAGGGATGGATAAAGCAGCTCTGAGATCCAGGGAGGCTGAACCTGTGGTGCTGGTGAGCACTGGATCAGCCCTTTGGATCCGGAATTGTCACATTCGCTGCTGGATCCACGCTGCAGCCATGCTTTTCCTGGCACAGGATTCAGGATCTAGGGTTTAGCTTGACCCTAGGACAGGGCTTAAGTTGAGATTTTGTCCTAACCCCGGTGTGGCAGAGGCTGTTTGCTCCCTGCAGCCTCCTGGATGCTGGTGGCTTTGCCCTCTGTGATCTGGGGTTGGCTTTGTCCCCATCTCTGTCAGGCTTTTGTCTCCTTTTCTGATATTTGTCTCATCTTCAGTTGTTTCTTTAATTAGCTGCAGCTTTTTCCTCTCTCTCTTTGATCTTGCTCCGGCCTGCTGAGACCATCAATACGCTTAATGGAGAAAAGGTGTTTTTTTGTTTAGCTTTGAGATTTTTCCTTTTTTTTTTCCCTTTGAGCCTTTTTTTTGGGCGGGGGGGGGGATGGGGATGGGGAAAGACCTAAAGAAAAGGAAAATTATCATCATTTTTACCTGTCTTAGCTGCCACTTCCTTATTGAAATCTCGAGAATGAGGGTGAAGTGGTGTTTCTGGATCTGTTCTTTCCCCTCCCTGCATTTCCAAGTGCTGGTGACAGATCCTTGGGCCCGGCCTTGCTGCAGGCTGATTGCAGATCTCAAATGGGGCCCTGCTTTGCTCAGCAGTCAGGTTTGCTTTCTAATCGAAAGCTTTGCTCAGGTTTAGATGGGATTTTAGGAGGGAATTCTTTGCTCAGAGGGTGGTGAGGCTCTGGGGAACCGTGGCTGCCCTGTCTCTGCAAGTGTCCGAGGCCAGGTTGGAGCAACCTGCAATAGGGGGAGGTGTCCCTGCCCGTGGGAGGTGGAATGAGATGGATTTTAAGGTCCCTTCCACCCCAAACCACCCCATAATTCTCCATCAGCTCCCAAGCACACATCCCACGTGGAAATAGGTCACCCCCAGACCTGCTTCAGGAGCACGGGAAGGCGCGGAGCGAGCGGGACCGGCACCAGGGCTGGCTCTGTCTCAGCCATATGTCCCGGAGCTGAGTGGCTTCCCTCCCCCTCCGGAGGCTGCTGACGAAGCGCCGGCCCCTGCAGAGAGAGCGGGATGGTGAAAGGGGATGGTGCCTCCCGAGGGAGCAGCAAACAGAAGGAGGGAGAGGGATAACGGAGATCAGTGTGGGTGTGTGCGATCAGGACCCCGTCTGCGCCGTCTGAATCCATAGGGGCTTGTCAGAGCCGTGGGATCTGGGATCCAGAACTCACCCCGTCAGCTTTGCAAAGTGGCCGGGCTCAGGAGTTTTTCTTGCTCTGCATTTCAGAATTTTTCTCTGACACCTCCTGATTTATTTCCATGAAGCGCTGCAGGAGCTGGGAGAACTTGGGAATCCAGCTGGGAGAACTTGGGAATCCAGCTGGGATAACCTGGCAATCCCCCTCCCTTGGGAAGCGTCCCAGCTGCTGAATCCCAGCTGGGGAGAGCAGGGACAGGGATCTGTCTGGGGGCTGCTGTGGGGAGCAGAGTGAGGGGGACCAAGGAGAAGGAAGCAGCTTCTCCAGCGCAGGCACCATGCTTGTTAACTCCACATCATCCTGCCCTAATTGTTATATATTAGGGGCTTGATGAGGATCAGTTGACATAATGTTCCTCAAGGGAGGGTTGTGAGGAGCTTTGCCCAAGCCGTGAAGCTCCAAAATCTGCTGCAAACACAATTTTCTCCATCCAGCATGGTCAGCCATTCCTTCACTGACCACGGACAGCCTGGAACCCTGGGCATTCCTGGCTGGAAAAACGCAGCCTCTCACCAGCCTGGCAGCCAAATGTGCATTGAAACATTAACGATGAGGAGGGTAAAGGAGAATTTTGCATCCTCACCCACTGAAATCGTCTTTTGTGACTTTGGAGTTTTACTACGGCTCCAGTGAACGCTGCAACTCCCAGCTCCTGATGGAATTCAATCAAAAAGGAACCGACAGGGAGGTGGAGGAAAAAAAAAGACACAAATCCTTAAATTCCATATAAAAATAGATAAAAGCAACTGGCTTAAAGGATTTGGTTGAGCCTTATTTAAGAACTTTTTTTTTTTTTAAGGGAGAAGAAAATGAATTTAGCGCACACAAACTCTTTTACCTCACTCATCAAAGGGTCACAAATTTTCGCTCAGATCCAGATCAGAGCAAGATTATAAAGGTCACAGAGGGGAAATAATCTGGACAGGAGAGGTGGGAAGGAAGGGCAGCTGCACAATGTCCCCAGCACCCTCTAATTATGCTTCCCTCTGCTTGCCAGCTCCCAAACAGAAGGCAACGTTTGAAATAATGCATCCATTAAGATACCTCCAGTGCCTGTCAGATTTGCTCTAAGAGGATTCTGCTTATTACACACTGGTAAGGGTTTTATATTCACAAAATTCTGTTGGAGCAAGCCAAAAAAAAAAAAAAAAAAGAGGGAGGAAGAAGAAAATGTGGCTCTGGAATGGGGCTGGGCTGGCAATTAAAATTCTGCCCTGTGCTGGCAAAGGACACGTGGATGGAAGGGATGTTTCTACTGAGTTTGGGCATATCCAGGAGCTGCCAGGCAACAATCTGGAACAAATCTGAAATTCTAGGGGAAGAACGTGACAGTGTCAGGGATTTTTGGGGTGCTGGGGCCCCACTGTGGTGTTTGGAGCCATCCGAGGCAGCGGTGCCAGTTTGGTCAGGAGGGAAAGGGGGATGGAGGGCACTTAAAGCAACGCTCCTGGAATGATCAGGGATTTGCTTCCTGGCTTTCTTTTTTTATTATTATTTTTTAAGCTCTGCTCTCCCTTTGCCAGGCTCTGGGTGTGGAGAGGAGCTGTGGGCAGGGCTGTGCTCGTGCTCCGTGGTGTGATGATGGGCCAGTTCTCCTTCCTGCCTCTCAGCTTCATCCAGTGCCAGCTCCTCATCCTTCCCTCACCCATCCTTCCTCCATCCCCACAGCTCTGGCAATTATTTTGGCTTTTGTTTGTAGTTTCAGCTGCTTTATCTCAAATTCAGCATTGGGCTCTGGTTTCAAGGGTTCCCCACCCATCCTCCTGTCCAGAGGCAGGACTCGAGGTAGAATGGAGCTGTGTTGGAGGATTAGGTTGGATATCAGGAAAAGCTTCTTTGCCCAGGGAATGGTCAGGTTCCCAAGACTGCTAGAGCTCCAGGAGGGCTTGGACACCACTCCCAAGCACAGGGTGGGATTTTGGGGTGTCTGTGCAGGCCCAGGAGTTGGATTCCATGACCCTTGTGGGTGCCTCCCACTCAGGACATTCTGATTCCCTGGAGCTGTCCCTATCACAGATGTTCTCCCTGACACCCCGAGATCCTTCAGAGGAAGTTTCTGTGTCTCGTGCAAACCAAAACCCTGAGCAAGCCCTGCCAAGATGAGAAGCTCTGGGGATGAGCAGCTTTGTAAAAAGGGGCTGAACATTTTCTGGGGATCCATGAAATGCCTTTTCTGTGTGATTAACTTCTCCTGTCCCAGTGCTGCACCTCTGTCTCTTTGGTCAGAGACAGAAACCACCTCTCCTTTCTCTTTGCTTTGATTGTTTCAGTCTGGATCCGTTAACAGAGGAGTGCTAGCAGCCTACACGGGCAGCAGTTTTATTTAACACGGTGCCTTTTCCTCCTCAGCACCGTTTTTCATTTAATCTTTCAAAGCCATAATTATCTAATATTAATGTTCTCATCGTCACAACGCTCACAGGAAGACAGTGGGGCTTTTGTCCACAGAGACAAAGATCTCTGAAATTAATATAACGCTTGTACAGGATTGATTTCAACCTCAGAGTTGCCCTCAGCCAGAGGGACCAATCTGGTTAAAAATATCTGCTGCTAATTACCCGGAGAGCTGTAATTCAGCTGGAGGATTGAGTGAAATTGTCCTTCACACGTCACATCCACCTACAAACCCTCCCAGCCCTCATTGTTTTTATGTGGCTCCAAAAACACGCCATGGTTTAACCCCAGGCAGAAACCCAGCTCATCCCTCAGGGTGGGATGGGGGAGAGGAGTGGAGGAGGAGAGGTGAGAAAACTCGTGGGATGAGATAAAGACGTTTAATAGGTACAGCAAAAGCCAGGCAAGCAAAGGAAAACAGGGAATTCACTCTCCACATTCCATTGTCAGGTGTTCAGCCATCCCCAGGGTGGGCTCTGAACATCCCCCTGTGTCTTCTTCTTCCTCCTCCAGTTCCGTGTGCTGGGAGAAAATCAACTCCATTCCAGCCAAAACCAGCACCAAGAATTGAGGTATTTGATACCTGCTCCAGGAGGGAAAGGAGAAACTGGGCACTGAGATATGCAGAAGTGGGATCTGTTTTATTGCAGTGAGGAATTTGCCTCATCCCTGGAAGTGTTCATGGATAGGGTGTGGAGAGCCCTGGTTTTGTGGAAGGGGTCCCTGATCACGGCAGAGGGGTTGGAATGAGATGAACTTTGAGGTCCCTTCCCACCCGAACCATTCTGGGATTTGGGAAAATGGGAAAAGGTCTCACCTGCACCTTCCTTCAGAGCTTTGAGAGGAGGTGGTGGCCACATTTGGACATAATAACGACAATTAAAGGCACAAGACTTGGGGCTGTGACGCTTTGGATGTGCAGGATGAAGTTGCCTTCCTGGTGCAGATGGGTGCTGACCACAGAGCTTTAGTCTTGGTCTTGGTTTTAACTGCCCTGTGCTCCAGGCGTGTGGGGAAAGCTGCGATATCACGAGCAGACACAGGGAAACAGCCAGGGCAGGGAGAGGGCAAAGAAAAGGCTGAGTCCTGCTAAACGCAGCTCCAATGAGTGTTTGGTACCTCCCTCGATGGCTCCATATGGCCCAGCCCACGCAGCCTCGCAGGGAGCTGTGACAGCCGGGGAATGTGAGGCACGACAGAGGCAGGGGTGGGAGCCAGGGCCTCCCCCCCAGAGCTGCTGCCCTGCAGGGGAACAGCTCCAGGGAGCCTGTGCGGCAGGAACACAGAGCTGCCTTCATGGGGATGTGACAAATCCTCACGGTTTTGGGGTTGATTCATCAAAAGCCAAACACTTCCTGTAAAACTTCCCCAGATATCCCATAAAAATCCAGAGTGACAAACCTCTTTCTTTTATTTTTCATCTCCATTCTTTTCTTATGTGGATGAAAAAGGGTTTTACTGGAGGAAAACATCTTTGATGAAAAAAACATCGACCTCTGTGCTCTTTCTTGCACATCATCTCTTCTCTCACCCTCCAGGTCGTGCACCCACCAGAGTCAGTGGATTTGTGTGGGATTAAAGCCAACGGGAGGGAATTCAGGAGTTTTACCTGGACAGGTGTGGCTGTGGCCGCTCAGGTGCTCTGTTTTAGGGCTGGGTTTTGCATCACCAGCTCTTCCCTGAACTTCTGCAGCTCTGCTTTGGCTCGTTTTCCACCTGTGATCTTTTTCGGAAGGCTCCACACTGGGAAGTTTTCTGCTCCTGACAGCCTTTGCCGTGTCCCTCTCCCAGTGCTGCCGTCAGGCCCCTGTGCTGATCGTGTGGTGCAGCCAAATCTCCATTTTCTTGCCATCCCCCAGCACAGCAGGGTCAATAATTAAAGTTCTTTATTCTCCTCCCTGACATAGCCCAATCCTGGAAGTAATTGGAAGCTCCCACAGGCCACGGGGAAGTCTGGAATGGCTGCTGGTCCCATTAATTTCCTTCACGTGTCATCAAGACAGGTGCAGAATGAGCCTAATTAAGCTCCGAGCTTCAGAAAAATGAAGGAGCTGGGTTTTTGGTGGGTGTTTTTTCTTTAGGAATCCACTCTCAGCTGCATCTCTCTGATAGGTTTGGAGAGGAGAGAGGAGGGAAATGCTGGATAACTGGAAATGTCTTGGTAAGGACAGGAGGGAAAGAAGTTGAGAGCAGGAATATCCAAGCCCCTGATGCCTGAAGGTCCCCCCCAGGTGACACCACGGCTGCTTTGGGGTTTGCTGCAGAAAGAGTGGGGGGTAAGCAGCAAAAAAATGCATCCCTGCTGTAGGAGGGGAGAGATCCCTGACTGTCCCAAAATTGCATCAAAAAGTCAGATTTTTGTGGAATTACATGAGAGAGCTTTGGAAAAAAAGAGCAACGCTGAGAGGAAAATCCAGGAGTGTGCAGATTTTGTGCCTGGAATTGTGGCAGATGAAGATTTGCCTTGCTCTGGGGATCTATAGCTCCAACCCCAGGCTGTAAATGCCCCAGCCTGGTACTTAGGGACTTATTTTTACCTCAGTATATAATCTTAAATGTAACATGATCATGGAAAATTACGCTTTTTGGCCTGAAATGCTCTTTTTAAGGGGATATTTCTGCCTCCCCCTTATTCCTCCCCATCCCCAGCACCAGAGCTGCCTCTACCCGCTGCGACTCAGCCACCGAACGAACCAAACGTTCCCAAAAAACCCCGCAGTGCACAGAGCTGGAGCTGTTTGATCAATCAGAGGGGAGTGATGTCAGTGAAAAAAGCGGATTTGCTGCAGCACCACGAGCTGCTCGGAGCGGGGACTTGCTGGAGCTGCTCTCCCACATCCCAGCTCCACTGGGAGCAGCTGCTCCTGGCTCTGGGAGTTCAGGAAGAGCCCTGGAAGAGCAGCAGCAGCAGCTCTGAACAGCCTGGGCACCACGGGAGAGATCCGTGGGATGCTTTCAGACGAGCCCTTAATTAATGAGCCCATGCAGAGAAGCAGCGACTCCAAGTGCCCTCCCCAGCACTTTGTCTGAGTCAAATCCCGGGAAACCTTGTGGAAATCCAGCTGCTGGATGCGAATTCCTGTCCTTTGTCAGGGAGTTTGTCAAGGTGTCGTTGCCACAAAGTGGCTCTTTAGCGCAGAGATCCTCGCTGTGCCCGTGCTGGCCGCAGGGCAGGGCCTTATCCTAACCCTGAGGAGCCGCCAGGATGGGATCTGGAACCCAGGAGAATCCCTAAAGCTGCAGCCGCCTTCCCTCATGGAGGGAGGAAGTCTTCCCTCACCCATCCTCAGTCCCATTGTCCAAACTGGAGCTTTTTGGATGGGATATTGGGAAGGAATCCTTCCCTGTGAGGGTGGGAGGCTCCGGGATGGATTTCCCAAAGGATGTCCCATCCTTGGCAGTGTCCAAGGCCAGGTTGGAGCACCCTGGGATAGTGGAAGGTGTCCCTGCCCATGGCAGGGGGTGGAACAAGCAAACCCCTTCCAAGCCAGGCCATTCCATGTCCCCAGGAGGGGGATAAATGGATGTTTGTCTTTTCCAGACGAGCTGCTTTGATGTTTTTTTGGAGATGACATTAGCACAGCCAGTCAGCTGTAACCTCTGGGCAGATCCAAACCCTGCTCGAGCAGCTGGCTGGGAAAAAACAACCACTGAGGTGTTGCTAAATGCTTTTATTTCCTTCCACTCCGTTGTTTGGAGATCCTTGTCAATGAGGAAGGGGAAAAAAGTTTAATTTGCGCTAAAACCGTGTTCAGAATCTGGGTCCCGGTACATCTCACCAGCACAGCTGTTCTTCTGTTGTTCTCCCTTGAATAACTTTGTGAATTAAATTGGGAATTGGGTGATTCACAGCGTTTAGAGCCTATTTTGGGAGGAAATGAGCAGGACGTGGAGGGGCTGTGTGGGCTGCATTCACACCTTTGCGTGGCTCCTTCCTTCTGTCCCTTTGCTGGATTGCAGCCTCGGAGCGGCGGCTGCTGCTCATCCCAACCATCCCAACCCCTCCCCAGGATCCCCCTCACAGGCATCCCGGCACTCAACACCCTCCCAGCGCAGGATTTGCTCGACGAATGCCGAAGTTTTGCCTCACTTTTGCAAAATTTGGCTCCGTTTTTCTGTTTCCTTGTTCTCCCAGCCCCACAGCGCTGCAGAACCGAGATTTTCTACTCCCTTTGCTAAAAATGACCCCGTTCCCTTCTTATCACAACCAGGAGGTGATGTCACAAAGAGAGGGACACCCACGACACATCTCTTCACACCTCCACCTTTCAGCTGGGATGTTCAGGGCACCAGAGGTTTTCCTTTTGGAGTTCACGGCCTGGCAAACCCCCTTGGGAACATTTCCTGCCACTGCGACACCTCCCAGACAGACAACACGATGCCATGGGACTTTTGGGTGGCCGCAGATGGCATCAGAGACAGGAAATGTCACCAGGCACGGACTTTTCCCTCCTCCCTGCCCCAGGGGATGAATTCTGAGTCCTGTTGCTCCGGCCCGGGAGGGACCAGCCCCAGTCTCTGCTGGGGGATTCTGTTCTGAGCTGGTTCTGCTCCAGCTCTGCCCTTTTCACGTCACATTTGGCGCAGCAGGGCTTTGCATTTTTGTCCCTTTTCAAGGGGTTTTTCCTCAGGCACCTCTGTCAAAACCCTTTGAAGGGGCTGTGCATCCTCAGGGCAGGAGAAGGGGAGGGAGAAGTTCAGAAATGAGGGGAAAAAAAGGGAAAAATGGGCGAGTGGGATTCCCAGCCGCAGTTATTTAATTCTAACATCAGTCTCTTCCCGTTTCACTGAAGCATTTGGCCACACTGGCTATTTAGGTCACGAAAAATATCATGTTTTGTGGTGTAAATATCACATTTTGTAGGTTAAAGGCTGTGGAAAGGAGGAACAGCCCAGCACAAGCAAGGCAAACATGCAAAGAATTCCCCTCAGCGTTTCAAAGCGCAGAGGAGGAAGGGAGTTGTGTCCCAAAATATTTGGATTTTCGAAGCAAAATCCCTTTGAGGAGCCCTCCCAGGATGGATTCCCCCCTGCAGCCAGCTCTGGTGAGGTGCTGCTCATCCTGCAGATGACTTTTTGCAGGTCTCAGCCCATGTCAGCTCCTCCCAGCTAAAAAAGGACCCAGCAGATGGGTTCATGCATACATTTAGCTCAGACACGAGGAGGTTTTTATGAGCAGTGATTTAACAGGAGCAGATAAAAAAAAAAAACAAACCCTCGACTGTTTTTTAGGTGAAACTTGGTCAGCTTTCAAAATGGAACAGGTTTGCCTCAGCGTTGCTGTTTGGAACCTCTCACGTGACAAATTGCAATTTAAATCATCTCCCAAAGCAACAGCAGCGAGATTATTCCAAAACTGCCAAAGCAGAACACCTCATCATTGTCAATATTCTTTTATCCCCCTCTGGTCAAAATTAGCACAATTTCACAACATCGTTTGATTCGGAGTGAATGACATTTTCAAATGGAAAACAGGCCCCATTCAGCTGCTCATTCACTTGATTGGAAATGAATTTTTTAGTGGCAGTTTCACACACTTTGCTTTCTGTGAATACTCTGTGATTGCAACTTTCTCAGACGTGTGTGTTGGCAACAAGATATTCCGAAAAAGAGTTTCTCCTCATAAATCTTGGCCTAAAGCTTGTCACTTATGGGTGTCTGGGAAGAGTATTTGGAGCAGCTTTGATTCTTGTCTGTGGCATGTTTTAAATCCCCAATTGGATGAGCATAAATCATTTGCTGTATAAATCTTTGTGATTATCAAGCTCAGATTTGAGTTCGCAGTGATGGCTCTGCTCAAAACGGTGTCAAAGACACTTTTTTCTAAGCAATCAATTTACTGCGATTCTTTAAAAAGAAACCAAACCAACACAAAGATCCTCTGGACACTTCTTATCTCGAGAGCTTTTATCCATTTCCTTTCATTGCCTACATTTGTTTGTTGCTTGTGCCAGTTGTGCTGAATTCCGTTGAGATCACAGGGGCTTTTGAGCAGCATTTATCTCCCCACGTGAACACAACATTCCCAGCACAAAAGGAGCCTCATCTGGGGAGCCTGTTCTGCTAAGAAATAGCACTGGAGGAATTAGATTTAGGTGGGATATTGGGAAGAAATATTTCAGTAGAAGGGTGGGGAGGCCCTGGCACAGGTTGCCCAGAGCAGCTGTGGCTGCTCCATCCCTGGAAGTGTTCAAGGCCAGGTTGGAGCAAGCTGGGATAGTGGAAGGGCTGAAATTGGATGGAATTTTAAGTTTCTTCCACCCCAAAACCACTCCATGATTCTATGGAATAATATTGCCTGGTTTTGTAGTGGATGTGCTGGGGAATGCTCACCTGACACCCCAAACTGAGGCTGGGTCTTGCTGGTACTGAACTTGAAGAAGGTAAAAATGCTTTAAATGGTCTTTAATGGTCTTTAATTGGTCTTCAGTTTATTGTAATCACTCATTCTTTTCTGGCAGAAGTTCTTTTAGCTGAAAGGCTGGACCTTTTCATGCAAGAGCTGACTTGAGGATGTTCTCTACCTTTGGTGGATGCCTTGTTCTTATTTCCAAGTATTAAATCCAATTTTTCCTTTCTCTTCCCTGTCCACATCCATAAATCCTTAATGATAAGAGATTTCTGGAACCAATTTAAACTGGTTTGGGGTTCTTTCTTGGCAGGCCTGTTCTTGTCACACAAACTCCAAACAGAATTCCAAGTGCTCCCTGTTCTCTTGTGCTGCTCCCGGTGGGGTTTTGTTTCAGAATAAAATAAAACTTCAAATTTAAACTAAAACATCCTGTCCTGGATGCACATCCCGGGCTGGATGGACCCCCTGCAGGAATTTATCCCAAATTTCACCATTCCCATTGAAGTCAATGGGGTTATTCCAGATTTTTTATGAGATAATTGGCATTCAAGCCTGGAGATCTTCCCAGAGAAACAACCACAGAGGATCCAGCCACTGGTCTACCAGAACAATCTATTTATTCCCAAAATAAATGGCTCCAGATGATTAGCAGGAGGTCACCAGTGGATAACTGGAAGTGTTTCCTCCTGGGGAAAACATCTCCCGGGGAAAACATTTCTTCTCCCTAACATCAGGATTGATATCCTCCAAAAAAGTAGGAATAAAAGCAGATTGCTGAGCTCTCCCCTTCATATTTAAGTCATTTTTTCCTTGAGGCTTAGTGCTAATTGGCACAGCATTTAATTGTCTTGTATTTTTATTTGCAATTCATTTTTCCCAAGGATCGATGCAGTAATTCAGATAAAAGATTGGGAGCCACAGAGAATTTATCACTGTGTATCGATTCCCGTGGCATCAGCAAATGAAACTCTTGTCCACACCACGAAAACATAAAGCAAAGTGGGATAAATGAAGAGCGGGAATTGCGGGGCGGATTTAAGGAGCAGTTGCTACATTTTTGTGTGGCCTTTCTGATCCAAACAGGGCAGCGAGCAATCAGCTCTTGGCGTGCCCTCAAAAGGCCTCGGGGAGCGGCAAAACACAGCTTGGAGGACCATTCATGGCTCTTAATCACCCAGCCACGGGCAGGACTATAAATACAGGGTGTGAAAATCTTGGATTTGATCCATGGGTGGTTATTAGATCCCAGGGGCCACCAGCAGCCTGCTTTGGTCACTAATTGCACACGAGCTGATTGCATCCAGTGGCTCCCTGTGCACCCAGCTGAGGCCAGTCTGGAGCTCTTTACGTGGAGAACGGGGAGAAGAAAAGGGAAATATTTCATTGGGATTGTTGGGCTGAGCTCGGCACACTCGGCCCCTGTGCCTGTTCCATCGGGGATTCCACAGGCCTGGAATGTGCCGGGAATGTGCCAGCTCCCCAGGACCCTGTCCTGCTCACGCCAACCAATCTGTGCTGCGTCAAAAACCTTGAATCAGAGCTCACACAGGTGCCTGAGATCTGCTCCAGTTTTCCAGGAATTCCTCTGGAATCAGAGCCATTTCCTGCACGGAGCCCAAAGGCATTAATGGCACAATTTTGGCTGTGATAGTGTCACTTGTCCCCTCCCCGCCGGCCACTGATGTGTGAGCAAGCGCAGGCTCCCAGGCTTTTGTAGAACATAGATTTTATAGAATGTGTATTTTATAGAATCGATGTGTGTAGAATATATAGAATATACATCAATATAAATATATAAATATAAAATAAATACACGAGTACAATATAAACACATAAATAGATATATTCTCTACATAGAATACATGCATTATAAATACACAGTGCAGAAACCCGATTTTACATTCACTTTAATCTTGGAGCAACTAAGAGTCAGATCTTACTGCCACAAATCACCAACAAAACCCTGCTCATGTCACTCAGAGTCTCCAGGAGGCTTCGTTTCCTTGTGATCCCATAATGTCTCGTTCCCTGAATCCACTTCAAGGGTCTTTTCCTTATCAATTTTGGGGTCTCAAAGCTTCTCCCTCAGCCTCCCATCCCAGTCCTGGAACTGGATTCTGAAATATTTTGAGGTCCCTTTCGTGCTCCCCTGTTGAAACCTCCGTGGCAGAATTATGATGTTGTGATTTTAAAAGAAAATTGGAAATTCGCTCTGGGATTCCAGCCTGAGGAAAGTGAGTGAAACGGATCAAGGAGATGCAAAAAATGTTCTAAGTCACAGAAAGGGCAGGAAAATTGTTGGGCAATCCCACAAACCTTGCATTTACTGGCAGTCATTTGTCAGAAACCAGCGGCACGTGGATATCCGCGGTTATTAAGGAATGATTAAGGAATTTAGGGGTTCCTGCAGCCCTGGCTGCCTTGACCTTGACTTCCCTCCTTGCTCCTCGCGTGTTGTGTTCCCGAGCCGGCAGCACTGCGGGATGCAGAGGGAGGGAAGGGGGAACTGGTCCCTGGAGTGAGGCAGGAGCCGGGAAAATTTGGGAGCTGTGCTGGATGCAGGGCTGGGCACGGCGGGGAGGCGGCAGCCGCCAGCGCGCCTCGAGGCTCGGGGTTAACGGCGGCATTGAAATATTTAGAAAGCGAATGCCATCCAAGTGAAATGTTGCGCCCCTGCCAGCACAAATCCCGGCGCGGCTCCCGCTGGGATGTGACAGGTTCCTCCTCCGGAGGTGGCAGGGGCTCTGCAGGAGCCTCCTTTGCTGCTCCCCCCGCCTGCCTGTGCCCTGCCGGAGCTCACTTGGCATCTGCCAGGGAGCCCTGGCACAGGGGAGAGGTCTCCATCCCTTTCTGAATCCCGGGAAAGGCTTTTCTGCCCGTCCCTCCTTTATCATCCCAGAGGAAAGAGAGATTTAGGGGCACCATCTGCTCTCCTGTCATCAAAAAGCTGAAGGTGGAGAGGTTTTGTGAAGCACCAAGGACGCCCCAGGACCCACATCCCCTTCTCGTCCCCCTCAGTCCTCAGAGCTCTGTGTGAAATCAGCTGTTCCTGCTTCCCTACCCAGGAAATCCTCTCAGATTCCTCAGTAACTCTCATAAGGGATGTGTGAGTACCCCTCAGTCATGAGCAGCTTCTTCCTTAGTGGTTCACGTGTCCTCTCCCTTTGTCACAAGCAGTTAGAGTGCTAAAGCAGCCTTGAAACGCGGAGTAGCCCCCAAAGTGCACTCCGAGCTCTGATGAGGCAGGGAATTAAAAAAGAGAGAGAAAGAAGAGGGGGGGAGAAATCGGAATCCAGAGATTTGGGGCCCATTTATAGCTCAGCACCACCGGAGCTGCTGATGTTGTAATAATAGGACTGCTGCTGTAAATGAGATAATTATTTCACTTTTTGTTTCAGAGCTTCAGGTGCAGTTAATCCCCATGGGGCTGAGAGGAATAAGGACTCTGTAGAAGGATGGTCCTTTCCCTCAGACAGCTGAAATTAAATGTGCCAGGAGACAGAGAATGAGCACAGACATAAACGAGGCGAGGAGCTGGGGTAGTTTATCATGATGGGCCACAGATGCAGCCCCAGGAAAAGCTGCTGCTTCACTGGTTTCTTCTGCAGTGGTGTTCTCAGGACAGCCGTGAAGGGGAATAAGGATTTGGCTTCGTGCACACTTGCAGGGTGCTTCTCCGGACTCTAAGAAAGCTCCAAACCACACAAATGATAAAATAAAGCATCTGAGGGCTTGGCAGTGCTGTGTCTTTGGAAGAGACATCAATAACTCAGCAGCCAAGAGGTAAAGGGAGGATAGGAAATGAGTAAACCAAAACAGCTGCTCCTGTCAGCTCGGCTGGGGGACCAACTTCACACCAACACCTCTGTTTTCATCCGTAATTAAAACTGCAGTGAAAACAGGGCTCCTGGAGGCTGGGTGGATCCTGCAGGGATCCCCACAGCCCCTCTGGAACCTGCAGATTCAGCGCTGTTCAACCTCTGCCAGGGTTCCAGCGGCACAGGAATAAATGAGAAACATCTTTGTTCTCCCAGCCCCCAGGGCAGGGATCTGGCTGGACACAGGGGCACAGAACCCAGAGCAGGCAGCTGCTGGCATGGGCAGGATGCAGCTGGAGGTGATGCCAGCACAGCTGAGCTGCTGTGGGAGGGCTGCTGAGCTCACCTGGCGTGAGATCAAACCCGGCCAGAGTTCATTTAGGCGCTTCCAAGGTCCCTTCTCCATGGCAGAGGCGCTGCTGTGGGCAGCAGGAGGATGAGGAGGGGAAGCAGCAGGACTGCATCCTGCTCTTTAGTAGAAACATGACTTCTAGTAGCTGCTCGGAGGGAGAAGGGCGTTTCAGAGCTCGTTCTTGGTTTCCTTGTGCTGCTCACCGGCACTGCTCCCTCCTCCTCGGAGCAGTTTTCTGCCCCCCTCTTCCCTGGCACGGCAGCCGCTGAGCAGAGCTTGGAGCCCCTGGGGCTCTGCGGAGCCTCCCAGCTGCCCGGCGCTGTCAGGAGAGGGGAGTGTGAGCTGCCGGCGTGGCTGACAGCGAGGGACCCCCGATGCCACAGCCCGGCCCCGCGGGCAGTGCAGAGGGTGAGTGGCAGCCCCGACACGGGGCCCAGCCCATCCCACAGCTCCTTTCAGCAGGGATGGTGATGCCTTAAGAGGCCTCCTAGACACAGAGACTAGACAGAATAATGGAATAAAGGTCGGTATTTATTTGAAAGGCCTTTAAGGTACACCCTGGGGAGCCAGAGGCTGCTGCCAAGATGGACCCCAAGATGGACCCCAGGTCACGAGTTCTTCACACTTTTATAGGTTTGGTTCATTTGCATATCAGGATTAATTCTCCAATTAAAGCTTCAGTTAATGATGTAGTTTTCCCAAGCTTGCCCCCCCCTTAGAGTCTTTGGTTTACACATTTTGGGCCTAGGACGGTCTGGGTGTCCTTGGAGAGCAGGCCTGGAGAGGCTTTGTTGTGTCTGCCTGGCACAGAGAGCAGAAATGAACAGGCTGCAAGAAAGCTCAGAGTTACACACCAAGCAGTGCAGGATTTGAACAATATAAAAGTCAAAACCTAAGGCATCACGGGAAGCCAGGATTGCCCCCGGGCTGGGGAGGGAGGCAGCAGTAAAGCCGCTGGCTGCGGGCTTTCCTCGCTTTCCCTGAGCACAGGCGTCCCTGTGCTCCCTGGCCCACAAATCCTTGTGTCCGGGTGGGATTGAGACAGAACTGAGGGGCTGAGAACATCCTTAACTGATGGGGGGAACAAACGGAGCCTGGGAGAGCTGGAGGTGAGGCCAAGAACCTCAGACAGCTCAGCCTGAGAGCAGGGAGATGCCTCTCTCAGAGAGCTCCTCTCTTTGCACCTTTATGTACCTAAAAACCCCTTTTTGGGAAGCAGCCTGACCTTTCCAGGGAGTTTAGGGCACCAGTCATAAACCAGGCTTTTTTTTTATCAGAGAAAAAGAAAAGATTCCTCCCAGGAAATCTCCCCTCCTGCAGAGCCCAGCCGAAGCAGGGAGTGCAGCACCAGGCCTGGTCCGAGGCAGAATTTGGGATGAGCCAGGCCCGTTGACCTCAGGAGGAGATGAACCACGCAGAAAAGTGTCCGCTGCTCTCTGCTGGCTCAGAAGGAGCCCAGGGAGGCTGCACACACCCTCTGTGCCAGGGGCACCTCCGCTGGCACAGCTGAGCCTTATCCTTTATTTTTGATGCCTTTTAAGGAGAAAACCAAATTCTCCTGATGAGCTCTTCCTGTCTCTGCAGGGTTTCAGTCCAACCCTTCTTAAAAACGGCATCGAATTACTCACTTCATCCTTCACTGACAGATTCAGAGAGGTGAGGGGACTGCACTGGTCACCCAAGAGCATCCAGAGCTCTCCCAGCCCATCCTTAAAAACCCCAAATCCAGGGTTCCTTTCACCTGCCTGAAGCCCTGTGACCACAGCCAGAGGTTTAAAGTGGTCTCCAGGCCAGGGAAGGGGGTGAAAGGAAAGAAAATGCGAGATCTGGAGGAAGCTGGTGTGTGCAGTAACCTTCAAGGTCTGTTCCTGAGCAATTCTTGCAGTTATCCAGATGGGCCCCGTTCCAAGTGGATGTTTGTGTAACTCCTGAGGGGCATTAGCAGCCCGAGATCAGCATTTTAATCTTCCTTCAATTCCTATGTGCTTGTATGGCCTCTGGGGACCATCTCGGAGCTCTTAGAGCAGTAATGGGAGATTTGCAGTGAAATTAAGGGGGCTGCTGGTGCAGAGGAGGAGATGCTGACCTCCAAAAAACGGGACTTTCCCCAAAGTTTGCTCAGCTGCTCTCAGGGCTGCGATTGCTCTGGAAGAACCTGCCTGGCAACTCAAAATGCAGACACAGCTCGACTGGAGACAAATCCCCCACTCTGCCAGCTCTGTGTTCTGCAGAAAGAAAACCTCCCTGCCTTCAAAGCAAAGCCCAGGTTTTCCCAAATTGGCAGGAAATGACTCATCCCACAAATATAGCCTCAAAAATATCCCAGTTCTCATGCAGGTATGGCCGTGGGAGCATATGGTGATAGAAAAAAAAATCACTTGATTAGGGTTTTGTGGGGAAGTGTTTTGGAGGTCTCAGGTGCTCTGCTTGTCCTGTGTTGGTTTTGAGCCTCTCCAAGTGCAAAGAGATTCAAGTGAAGCCTCTGGTCTGTGGTTTCCGTGTGGAAAGGATTTCCTGGGACAGGAAAATTGTCGCCCACGCCATCCAGCCCAGCAGCAACCTTCGTGCCAGAGTGGCACAGGGAATTAGGTAATTAGACAGGCAATGTCCAGGTAATTAGACCAGTAATTAGGCAGCCAAACTCTGACTGACAGTAAACTTGGGCACCCCTTACTTGGGTCATAACTTCAGGATGTGTTACTGCCTGGAGAGGAGAGATTTCAGTCAAGGTCTCTCTCTCTACCCTTTAGGCTCAACTAAAAACTGTTTTTCCTCAGCAATGCCCAAGAATTCTATTCTATTTCTATTTTTCATGGGGGTAAACGGATAGGGAACGACAGAAGAACAAAACAAATCCAAAAATAATCCCTGCCCTTGTTTTTGATCCATCACTGGCTCCCTTTGGCCATGCTGCTTAACCGTGGCTGACATCCTCTCGTGGGCACAATCATATGGATTCCACTGATTTTGTTCTGGAGGATCTGCTCCAATTCCTGGGAAAACAGAACCAAAACAAAACTCTCCTGGACCGGGGGTAGCTGAGTAGTTTGGGGATGTTTTCCTACAGAAACCCCTCAGGGCTGCTGGTTTGGGATTTTCTCTGGGGGAGAGAAGGAAGCAGAGAAATATCAAGGAAATATCAAGGAATTATCAAGGAAATATCAAGGAATTATGAAGGAAATACCAAGCTCTGTGCAAATTGATTCCCATCCCTCTGCCCCCTTTCCTGCATCCCTGCTGGGTGTAAATTTCAGCACATCCTCATCCCCCACCCTGGAGCTCCCATTCCACAGGGAATTCTCTCCTCAGTGTTGGAAAATGCCTCATTAGGAAGGAAGCAGGCAGGGAAGGCTTTGCTGACACAGGACCTAGGATATTGGGGTTTTGGTTTTTTTTGCTCTTCCTCAACTCAGCTGTGGCAGTTTTCACCAAGGATGTCTGGGTTGAATTTTCCTGATGTATTCATCTCAGATTTGGGGAGGATTTGTATGATTTTGGTTTCCACATTGAGCTGGATGACCCTAAAGACAATCTGAACTGTCCCAACACAAAACAAAACCCAAAAAACCACCCAAATAAATAAGCACAGCTCAGTCCCCTCCTCCCCATGTCGTGTCTCCCGTTTTGGGGATGTGTCAGACACTGAGCTCATCCTCACAAGCGCTGGAGAGGAGCTGTTCAACTCGCCATGTGTAGATGCATTAAAAAAGCTTGATCTGTTTTGTCTGGTGGGAGGAAATGCTTTCACTTAGGAGGTTCCAAGCAAAACTTAGTCCACTTTTCCCCGCTGTCTTTCCACTGAACTGAAAAAAGATGATTTCATCAGATTGCCTTGATTTCTTTTTTTTTTTTTTTCTTTTTAATATATTTTTGGCTTTTCTTAAAGCTTCACCTCCATGAATCATGTGTTTATCTTTAAAATCAAAAAGAAAAACTCCCTGGCTCCCCCCGCCTTGCGCTGCCATTAAAAATTCTAAAAGCTGTGTAGCCTTAGAGAATAGCCTTTCCAAAGACATGAAAAAGAATCGCTGATTTATTTATTATTTATAGAGCTCATTATATTTTAACTCCAGGGGGTGGCAAATATAGGAGAGACTCCTTCAAACAACTTGTGGGCCCTCCAGTGGTGCTCTCCATGGTTTCTGTGCTGCAGAAGGGAGGGAAAAACAGTCCCAGAAGAAAAGTGAAGTGAGGACAGGTAGGGTGGGCAGTTTTGGGGAGGTTTGATGGACTGGGATAAGGAATAACGGGGCCAGTTTGGCCAGGAGAGCTGGGAATTTTCTGGAATGGGATTCAGGAAGTTGGGAGCTGGCACAGGATCACACCAGCAGTGCGTGAAGGATTGGAAAAAGGAAATATTTTCCTTGAGAGTGCTGGGAAACGCCGAGAATTTCCAGCTCCTCTCCCCTCATCCCGCTCCTGCATCCCTGCTCCATTAAACTCCCTCAGGAAGGAACCTGCAAATGGGTCTCAGGTGGCAAATGAGCCCTGGCAGAGGAGCTGACAGCCTGGGAGAGGCAGGAAAATGGCCTCAAAATCCGAGGCTTTGTGATCAGGGGAATTGTTTGGAAGTGCACTCGGATTTCTGGTGTTTCTCCCATCCCGCTGGGTTTGGTCACTGGTGTTTGCTGGGGGACAGACAGGGAGAAAGGATGGACAAAAGGGGCTTTGTGATGACAGAACCTTAAAATCCTTTTTTGTGCTGATTGCGACTCCCTATCACAACTCTGGTGAAACTTTTCCCAAATCCTGCTCGTTAGCATGGTTCAGGTGGATTTATTCGGCGTCTCAGCACCGTCCCTGATGATTTATGGGAGCTACCGGCCGATGGCAATCAACTTGGGTGGGAGAAGGAGAAAAATACCCCCTCCCTTTGCCATGATTCATAATGCAGGTGAGTTTGGGGGTGCAAATAAATGCAAGTAGGTCATAAAACACCCTGACTCGAGGCAGGGGGAGAATCTCTGTGCTCTGCCCTCAGCAGAATCCACAGCATTGCAGCGACTTGCTGCAAGTCCTTGATCTTTAATCTTGGGGTTTTTTCCTGCTGATTAAAGTTTTCCTAATATTGGGGGGCTATTAATTTGTGTAGATTGATGCACCCTAGCAATGTTTATGTGAGTGCACATCAGGAATAAGGGGAAAAACTGTGTCATTGTCAGAGATGTCCAGAGCGAGGGGAGCCTCTGGAGAGGCTTTGCCTTGGGAAGCAGCTCTGCATCCAAGCTAAACTCCGTAATTCTCTACATGAGGAACCACCTTCACCTCAAAAGGGAGAAAATCAGTGAAACCTGGAATTGTGATGATATCCCAAGAGGTTTTTGCTGTTCAAATTCCACAGCAAGGGGAGAGAGCCAGCTCCTCCTGGAAGCTCAGCAAAGCACACCCCAAACCCCAAATCCCACCCCACAGGACATGGGGATGATTGTCCCAGCAGCAACAGGCCTGCACAGCCTTTCCTGATCCTAACTTTGATTTCCCCATGGAAACTCACTCTGTGTCCTCAGCAGCTCCCAGATTTTTTCTCCTTCAGGAAAGAATAAGGATTCACATCTTGTTTGTCGCTGTTGTCTTGTTGCTGCTGCTGACCCGGGATAAGGATCCGGCACGGAACATTTTATCAGCCGTAGTAAATGTTCCTTCGTTATTAATTCCATTTGGGATCAATAATTAATGCTGCTGTCTCCTTTACAATCCCCGTCGGTGGGAGAGGAGGTCAGGATTTCACGGCTCTGCGCTCCTTGAAGCCCCCACAGTCCCAAAATACACAAGGATTCCTACATTATGGAACTTTTTCTCCTTGTTTAGGGGTCAGCAAGATCCCAATTTATGGAGACAAGGTGGATAACTGGGAGTACAATTCCCAGCACAGAGAAAAAGTAGCAAAGATTGAGCAAGGATTCATCCCATCCCTCCTCGGTCAGGGCCAGAATAATTCAGAGAGACTTGAGGGGCAGAAAGTGAAGTTTAAATTGGTAGGAAAAGCAGCAACAGAGAGGATTTCTCTGCCCAGCACAGTCTCCCCAGTGCTGAGAGTTTTCTGACCAATTCTTTTGGCAGACATCGCCAAATTCCAGGTGTGGGTCAGTGCAGCCCAAACCTCTTATGCCCAGTGGTGATTCCAAGCTGGAAATGCTTTGTGGTCTCTTGAGCCAATGCACGTCCCTGGATCATCTCTTACTTCAAAAATTGAAGTGATTTGGGTTCCAAATTTCACAAAACAAATAGGGCAAGGCTCAGGAGCCAGGATTTCTCTGGTTTTTTAGCTGTCTTTAGCTCCCAGCTCCCCTTGGGCCAGCCCACAGCACAGCAGGGCTCTTTCCTGGCTGCTTTTCTGAGGCATTAACCAAGAGCAGATAAATCCTAAGCTTAAGTTTATTTCTGGAACAGCAAAATGCCAGGATGGGATCTCTGTGCCAGCAGCACAAATCTCAGCCCCACTGGTGGCTCTTGGCCCTGCCGTGGGTGAAAAGGGAATTTCAGGAGGTGGCAGAGCACCTGATAAAGGCTCAGTTAATCCCACAGTCTCGGGGTAAGAATGGCAGAGAGGTTTTGCACACCCAGCTGAGCCAGGCCTGCTCCTCTCCCTCAGATGGAGATGTTTTCCTCCTTCCACGTGGAGGGAAACAGAGGCAATGGCGATAAAATTTCCCAATCCACATCTTTTCAGATGGTTTCCTTTTCCTGCTGTCTTCTCACAGCTTCTTCCCTCCCCCTAGTCAAACCCAAGTCATTTCACGTGAAAAAAGAGGGTTTTAATCCATGTCTGTGACAAGGTGCCACAGCACTGAGCCTGACAGCGATACTGGGATGGATATTCCAAGGCTGCTCCTCCTGGGCAGGTCTGGCTCCTGTGCCAGCCTGTCCTTTATCCCAGTCACGCTTGCTGCAGTCCGGCCAAAGCTGCACAAACCCAGGGGAGATCTCCTGGAGGAGCTGAGCCTCCTCTCCTTGGCTCTGTCCCACACGTGGCTCCAGCTCTCCACATGTGGATAATCCAGGTCCCTGCAGAACCTGCTGGAAAAACTCCTCCAGCCTCTGTTGCTGTCATTTGTCTGTTGTTCTCCCCTTGCATCCCCAGATTTTTGCCAGTGGTGGTTTTGATTTCAGTGCCCAGGAATTCCTCCTGGTGTACCGTTGTTATTTCCTAGTCCCTGGCTCTTTTGTGAAAGATCTTCAAACCAAGATCTTCAGTCTCAAATTCAGAAGTTAATTCGCTCAGGTGGTTGGTCTTTGCCCCACATTCGAACCCATGGGTGCTCTGTGGTATAAACTGAATTAATATTACCTGGGCCATCCTCAGCCTTTGCAAACTCCCACTGGAGCGTTCAGTTTTCTTTGGTTTTTGCCTCATCCTCCACCAGAGGCATAAATGGGATTATTCCACAGCCCTCCAGTCAGCCACAGCCCCAAAACAGGGAAACAATGGAGCTCTCTGCCAGCAACAGTGAATATGGGATTCAGAGCCTAATTAGATGGGGAGACTGGGAGCAAATATGTAAATACCAGGACGACTATTGTAAAAAATACTTTTAGTTATTTGTACTGCAGGATTTCTTGATTTGCTGCTGGGACTGGGAGGTTTATCTCCGTGGTCTCTTAGGAAAAGGGGGNCAAAGCAGCGGCTTTGTTTTTCAAATGTGCTGGGAAGGGGGAGGGCTGGTGAGCATCGCTCAATTAAGAGGAATGTGAGGGGGGAATTTAAAAAGGTGTCAGAGATGCTCAGCAGTCTGATCTCTGAGCACCTGGATATCAACATGGAGTGATGGTTAGTGTCTGAGAGGTGTAAAATGCGGACAGATCCAACGAGGATCCACGCTGCAGGGAACAAGCCGTGAGACCAGCTGCTCTTTTTGGTGTCTTTTTTTAATGAGTAGAACTAGAAATGCCTGGCAAGAAGAGTTTAATGAGTGCTGCCTGCAGAAAATGGAGCAAGGAATAACAGACAGGAGGGATGAATGTCCCTTCTGCATGGGGATCTGGACATTGCAGCAGGCTCACGTGGGACTCAGAGCTTTAAAAGCTGCTGAAACCACAGCCCCGGGCAGGAACTTGCGTTCTGTGGCGGGAAACGGAGTTTGTGATGCCCTGATTGGCAGAAAGAAAGGCAACTGGGCTTACTGGTAATGCAATTGCCAGCCCAGACCACCAGAACGACCTGTGGGAAAGCAGCTGCCTGGAGGAGAGTCTGGCCTTTGAGTAAAAGCTGAAGGAAATTGCTGTGGGCCCTCAGGGGAGGCTGATTTAAGACGGGTCAGAGCAGTTCTTAGCCCAAATTGCCCTCTGTAATTCCTTGTCTGCCGAGTGCCAGCCCATCTCTGCTGTCAAATCCCAACGTCTCCCAGAACCTTTCCTGCCATGATCTCTTTCCATCCCCTTCCCTGAACTCTGAGCCAATCTGCTTTAAATAGGAAGCATCTTTCCCTTCTGCGGGGAAGCGCAGGCTCGGAGTTACCCCTAAAGAGGAAGCAGACCCTTGCACCAAAGTGCTTCTCCACTGCTGCAGCTCCAGCTCTGTCCTTGCAGCCCACCAGGGACCTGCTTCCAGGCAGGAAAACGCTCAGCAGCTGCGCTGCGTCCCTCAAGCACAACTGTAAGTGAAAAGAAATCATCATGAAAAAGACAATAACATCCTTCCAGCTGGAAACTTCTGCCCCGTGACCGTGTTTTCTCTGTGGTATAATTCCTGCCAGTGAATATCCATGGAATTAGCAGGGGATTCCATCCAGAAGCCAGGAACTGGCCATAATTATGCTGGCTGGGATTCGTTTACCAATGCCTTTGCTGGTTTAGTTAATCTAATCAAATTAGCTGGCATTTAGCACCGACAGCCCTTTGGAGTAGGAGATGCAGGAGCTTCGCTTCTATTTTGGGGTTCTGTGCTCTCCACAAAGTCCCTCAACATCTGCTCACTGCTTTTCTCACCCAGCCTCGGAGGAGGGAATCGTTCATCGTTCCTTCCGAGGGCAAATCCATCTCCCATTAGGGCCTCTAAAGTGCCACGGGAATTTGGGGTTTTTTCTGGGATTCTTTGGTTTTAAACCAGGTGTTATCACACCAGACATCACCCTCTGCAGAATGAAGGATGTTCCCTTTAGGTGCACAGGTGTCTTCAGGAGACGTTGGGCAGCAGCTCAGTGGAGTTCAGGCAGGTTCAGGGTGGAAAATCTTGGTTTTTGCTGCAGGCTGAGGAGTTTGATCCTGGGGTAACCGAGAATGGCTGCCCTGGCTCGGATAAATGAGAAACCTCCCACTAAACCTGATCCATCCTTGCCTTGGACACCTCCAGATCTCCAGCCTTGTTCTCCTGTTTCATCAGTCCAAGCCAGCCCTCTGTCCTTTATTTAATTCCCCGTATTTCAGTCAAACTCGCTGCCTCACCAGTGATGGAATTGGGGCGTGTAGAGAGGTTCAAACAAGGATTAATAATTTCTCTGGGTAATGGAAATACAAACTTATTGTGTTAGATATGAAGGGCAGGAGTCCCTCATGCCTACTGAACATGAGAGGATGCTGGGATGAGATTTTTGTTCTTGATTATTTCCCTCTCCTTCCAGTGCAGCTGTTCTTTTAGTGGAAGCAAATGGATTTGGGAATATTCAGTCATTACTTCTCCCTGAAATTATTTCTCTTCTAAGTATATCAAATAATAAGTGTTTCAGCAGGGAAAATTTTCATTTTCTCATACTTTTTTTTCCCAGAAAATACATTATTCTGTTTAGGTTCCTCTGCTCCTTTCATCATGTGTGTTATTCCATCTCCTCTCTGCAGCATCCACACATCAAATATTAGAATTATTTACTGTATTTTGTATAGGCCAAGGTTGCCAGAATAGAGAGATGTTTTAGACTAGATATTAGAAAAAAAGAAATCTTTACTGTGAGGGTGGGGAGGCCCTGGCACAGGTTACCCAGAGAAGTTGTGGCTGCCCCATCCTTGAAAAATATTCCTCTCCTCGTCGCCTTGCTCCAAACTCCTTTTCCTTAAGAAAACCTCACCTTCTCCGTGTTTGGGATCCCTGCGGCCATAAAATGGGGATTCACGTTTGCTGGGAGTGCTGGGGAAATCAGTTCTATAGAGAAGCTGATGCTCAGCTCAGGTGTGTGGTTACCATGATTTAAAAGTGCTAAAAGTGGCGTCACTTGGGGCCATGAGCCAAGTGCTCACTGCCGGGGGCGTGAGGAAAGAGCTGTCCCCAAAGGCAGTGTCCCCACATCTGGGGTGTTCATGGAGCAGCTGCTCCTGTCAGATGGGCTCCTCAACCAGCTGGCCGTGCTCTGCCTTCCCTCTGCCTCTGTTCCTGCACCTCCTCACTGATTTTCCCCCCAAAAATATTCCCCTTTTCCCTTTGCAGGGTGTCAGTGGGGACTGATCGCCCCAGCCACGTGTAAACCGGGCTTGATTGGGGCTGAGGCCTTTTCTTTCCCCCTAATAAAACTGGAAATCATAAGTATTGCTGAGTGCTCACCTCTGCAAGCCCAGCTGTGAATTTTCTAGCCCGGCAAGGTTGTTGCCACCTGAGGCCTGGCTGGAGGCAGTTTCTGAGGACACTGCTCAGTTCCCATCCCTCAGGGAACCAAACAGGACTCTGAAAAAGTTCCTTGCTGCTCACCGGTGCTGAGGTCTGGCAGTGGGTTGGGACAAGGAGCTGGACACCCTCAGCGACAATCTTTGGCCAAAACAGAGCCAAAATCGACTGACCAGAGCAAAATAAAGCACAGAATTCAGCACACGGGGAGACAGGATAGGGGCAGGTCTGATCAAGCAGAGTCAGGCTGGAGACCCAGCTCCACACAGGCCCGTGACACGCGTGGCACCAGCCAGCCCAGTGTCACAGCAGGCAGGGCTGCCTGCTGGGTTTTAATTAGAGTGAGACTAAATTACACAGGACTCGGCGAGCCCGTCCTTTTCAGCACGGCTTGGGGAGAATGAAAAGACGAGCATTTTCAATTTAAGGTTTAGTTAGATAATGCCTGTTGGTGCCAGTGGATTACAGAGTGGATATTAAATCCTCCAGGATTTGCAATGGGAAAGCACTCGCAGAATCCATAAGCAGGAGGGAGAGCGCGGATGTGGAGCTGTCGTCCCCTGGAGGACCCGAGCAGGAGGAGAAAATGGGAAGTAAATCTTCCCTTTGAAGGAAGCTCCACGTGAAGAGCACGCATGGGCAGGCTGTGGCCTTTAGAGGTTCCCCGGCTAAGGAGCTTTCCTGCTCCTGACAGCAGCCAAAGCAGGGAAAAGGGCACGGGGTTTGTCAGGCTGCTGGAGCAGAGGGAGGCAGGGCTGGATCCTGAGAGCCAGCGCTCCTGCTGGGGGTTTGGGGCCAAGGATCCCACAAAAAGTGGGATCCTACTTCTGGGAGTGTCCCTGCAAGCCCAGACAGCTGTGCTGTGATCCCTGAGCTGCAGAGACCCTACAGCCAACTCTGGCCCTGAGATATTGAATAAAATCAGCATGAGTTGATGCTGAGCTGATGCAGGGGGTGATGAGCAGCTCTTGACGGCAGCAAAGCAAACTCAAGCAAGGCTTGGGATCTGTGGGTCCATTTAGCCCAGCTTCAGCAGGATTTGGGGGCATCTTGGACTTGTCAAGTTCTTCCTAGAGACTGAACCAGGTTTGGGGTGCCAGGCACAGGAAGATTGACTGGGATCAGGTTCTAACAAACGCTCTGGGGCAGAGTTTGACAGAATCTGCTTTAAATCCTGCCCAAAACACATCCCAGAGCACGGGGTTCAGGGTCAGCAGTGCCAGGGAAGCTGCTCCTGTTGGTCCATGCCCCTGTGTCCTGATGCTGCCTGACTTCTTGGGGAGGAAGTGTTGAAAACTCACATTTACAACAACATTAAAACTCTTATTTACTAAACACTGAAGACCCTATAAAAACAAACAGAAAGGACAGAACATTCACCCTTCATTGCTCTCATATATAAGGAGCTTTACTACTCCAGGACTGGATACATGGCTGAGGGAGAGTGTAAGATTATCAGTTTAAAAGCACTAAAATGTGCAAATTAATTACCACAACTACCCATGCGTGTTTTATCTGGCTTAAACGCTGGGCTGCTTTCTCCAGGTTAAGGGAAATGTTAACCTATAAGGAGCTTTATCCAGGTCTGTAGCCTGAAGAGCTAGAAGCCTCAAGATCTGAGTCCTGGCAATGAAAATTCAGGAGCTATCATAGCCTTTGATTGAACATCCCAATAGTTTCATTAAGACCTCGTCCCTGTGTTTTATGTTTGCTAATTAGCAAATTCAAACACTTTATCTCCGTGTTATCTTTGTGCAAGAGAGTGGCAAATTTATGTCAGTATAAAATATTGCGAGAATTTAAAGGTTCACAAGCAATTAGATTTTGTAATTCTTGTTTATGCCTCTGAAGCACCGTTCATTTTAAAACTTTATAGTTAATATGTACAAAGATAAAACAGTGGCCTGCGTTGCTCTGGTGACTGAAGTCAAGTGGTAGACTGAGCTGAATGGATTATGAGAGAAAAATGTTTTGGAAGTGGTTGCCTTGATCCTTAGCTGGATCTTGCAGGGAATTTACACCCGAGCAGAGGGTCTGTGCCCAGGTTAGTGGCATCTTCCTTGGCTTCGTTCCGATTAGGAAGCCCGGGGTGATGGATGTGGCAGCAGGATTGAGCACAGGCTCGCTGTGCTGGGTGTCACAGTCCGGTTTTGGTGGATTTGGGGGTAAGAAGCGATGGATGCGGTGGCAGCGGGGTGAATTCTAGGTGCCGGTCCCGGCAGGAATGCAGCGCGGCGGAGCGCTGACACCTGCCGGCAGGAGCGACCTGGGACCGGCCCCGGCAGCTGCCTCCTGCCCCGGGATCCCTCCCGGGACTGTCCCGGGAGCCGCCGCCTCCCCCGGGATTGTCCCTGGGACCGGCCCCGGCAGCTGCCTCCTGCCCCGGGATCCCTCCCGGGACTGTCCCGGGAGCCGCCGCCTCCCCCGGGATTGTCCCTGGGACCGGCCCCGGCAGCTGCCTCCTGCCCCGGGATCCCTCCCGGGACTGTCCCGGGAGCCGCCGCCTCCCCCGGGATTGTCCCTGGGACCGGCCCCGAGCTGCCTCTTGCACTGGGATCCACCCTGGGACCAGCCCTGAGACCCTCATGCCCCCCGGACTGACCCATGGACTGGCCCCGAGCCACCTCCTGTCCCCGGGATCCATCTTGGGACTGTCCATGGAGACACCTCCTGCCTCAGAACCAGCCCTGGAGCCACCTCCTGTCCCTGGGATCCATCCTGGGACTGTCCATGGAGACACCTCCTGCCTCAGAACCAGCCCTGGAGCCACCTCCTGTCCCTGGGATCCATCCTGGGACTGTCCATGGAGACACCTCCTGCCTCAGAACCAGCCCTGGAGCCACCTCCTGTCCCCGGGATCCATCCTGGAATTGTCCACAGAGCCGCCTCCTGCCCCAAGTAACCCAGCCTAGCAGCCGGCTTCCCTGCCCACAGCAGGGTTTGGAATGGGATGACCTTTAAGGCCCATTTCAACCCAAACCACGCTGTGATTCCGTGATCCAGCCCCACCACGGAGCTGTCACAGCCGCTGGTTTCACTCCGAGTCACCCTGTGGATGTCACTGAGCCTTGCCCTGACAGCCCCTTTGGGTGTCCAAGCGTCCCCCGCTCCCCCACAGCTGCTGCCTGGACCAGGGAGAGACCCATCGCTGCTGCTCCTTAGGGAATCATGGAATGATTCGGTTTGGGAGGGACCTTTTAAAGCCCAGTTAATCCAACCCCCCCTGTATCAAAAAGGTTCTTACTCCATTTCAGCCCTGCCCACCGCCCAGGCCAGGAGCTCCATCACCATTTCCTGGTGTCACCCGGCCCAGGAGCGCAGGGAGTGCTCGTAACTCACTCTCCTCCTGCTCTGGTGGTGGAACTGAGACATTCTGCAGCAGTTCCAGGACAGGAAGAAGATCTCTCTGTGATTGCTTTTTAATCACAGTAATAACAGTAATGGAGGCAATGAGTGGAATTGATGGGAAAGAGCTGAGCTCTCTCCTCTGCCAACTCCCTTGTGGGGTAAACAAGAAGGATTTACTGGCTCCTCGAGTGAATTGGTGGGATCCTGGCTCTTCAGGATGAGTGTTGGTGATGTCTGGGGAAAAAGAGCTGGTGTTTAGTGCCTGGGAGTAGAAACACGCCAGGAATCCTCTGGAAATCCTCCTGCTTTGTCTGTCTGGGGATGTGAATAACCCTCGTCCACGCAGACGGATGTACAATTGCTCTTTTAAGCAGCTGTCAGTGCTACATCTCCTTGGTTTTGGCCTTGAATGTGCATCTTTAGCACCCCACAGGGGTTTTGTCTCTCCCTCAGAGGAAGGAGAAGCTGTGATGGACACAAGACCTTTGAGCTGAGCAGAACCAGAGGTCCCCAGAAGGGCTCACGTGGGTGGAGGGTCCCAGTGGTGCCCAGAACCAACCTCCTGGAGAGATCCAGGTCCAGGCTGGGGCAGAACAGTCTCATTTTGGCCAGCGAATACAGAACAAGGGTTTTTCTCCAGTGGGTGCTGCTGAGGTTTGACTCTGGCACAGGCTGAGGGGTTTTTCAGAAATGCCCTTGCAGGGAAGGACTTTTGTGGCACCAGTGCTTGGGCACTGACTGAAGTGGGTGTTGGGAATGCATCCATCAGCTTCTGACCCTCAAGGAAGTGGGAATTTCCTCTGCCCTTAAATACCCGAAAAGCAGTGAAACAGAGGTGGGGAAATGGGTTCTCCAAGCCTGCTGCTCACATAAAGGATAATCTGGGGAGACTGAACCTCACGGAGAGCACGGAGACGCCAAGGACAGAGCTCACCCCGTTGGCTTTGGTCAGACATGGAGCTTTCTCCTTTATTTCTGCGGCGTGGTGCACACGTGAGGGGCCTCGTTTACATCGCCAGCGCGGCCATGCCCTGTCTGGGGAGGAGGAGGAGGTGGTGGAACCCCTCTTGCTTTGCTGACCAAGACACGATCAAAACAGTTCCTGCACACCTCAAAGCCTCGCTGGAAACCCCCTGGGAAGCAGAGGTACCACAGGGCTGGGATGTGCCCCATCCCAGGGGGAAAAGGGGCTGGGGGACATCGGCAGGGGCCGGGCGTCCTCCAGGGCTGAGGCAAATGGGGAGCAGCTCCATTCGTGTGTGCAAGGGCTGGGGAGGCCCCTGGGGAGGGGAAGGGGAGCAAAGAGGCTGTGGGGGTGCAGAGAGGGCAGGGGACAGCAGGAGGAAGGGGACAGTGGTGACCTCAGGCAGGTCCCAGCTGGCACCACCCAGGGCAGGGAGGGACGGGGGGAATTTTGACATCCAAGCTTTGGAGGAGGAGGAGGAGGGGTCATGCCCACGTTTTGGAGCATGAGAAGGAGGTGGTGGAAGGTTTCACTGGACCTGCTCAGGGACAAAACAAACAGTGAGACCCGGAGGGGGCTGATTTTATCCTTTCACACACATACTCAGAGCCCTCAGTGCTTTTCCCAGCAACTCCATCCCTTTTTGCACATCCCTTTTGTCACATCCTGCCACATCCTACCACGCCAGACCCTTCCCCATCTGGTTTTTATGGGGAAAAAAAAATCATCTCATTATTAAGTGACATTTCAAGTTCTCTGGAGCAACAAACGTTCAGGCCCAGGAATTTTGGGTGAGGTGTTGGGTTACAAAGCCGTGAGTATCTTTGCGAAGGGATGAGCCAGGAAGGAATTTTCAGTTGGGACCTCCCTCATCAAGGTGCTGCAAGCAGAAAAAGTGGGGGGGAAGCCATTCCAAAACTGCCTGAATAGAGCAAACCATGGAAAGGAGCTGTTAGGTCTTGGGTTTCATCCCAAGGGCTTTTATCCCATTTCTCCCCCTGACTGCCCTGCACGGCATGGACTGAACCCCTCAGCTTGTCCATGGAGAGGGAAAACCACCTCAGGGAGATCATGGAATGGTTATCCAGCCCTGGATGTGATTCATCTGTCCAGGGGACAAATACAAAAATATTATCCTGAGCAAAAAGCTGCGGCAGTAATTCTCATTGCCCACTGCAGGGAAAAAAATATAAAATAGCTGAACTAGAGAATATAAATCAATTTGGGTTTAGGAGAATTAAGAAAAACCACCACAAACCAGAAAAGCACCCAGCACCTATGGCATCTAATCAATCTTGTGTTAGTAGGATGGATTTGCTTTTTATTTCTTAATTTGAAAAGGTGGCTGGAGGGGCACTTTAATGGGCTGGAAAGCCTCCCTGCCCTCCTCCAGCAACTCTGGGAAGATCCTGCTGGAGCTCTTTGGCAGGTGAGGAGCAGAGCTGAGCTGCTGGAGGACCCTGGGGACGCCTGATGCCACCAGGGGATCTGATCCCAGCGGGAGCTGGGTGTCCCCAGGGTGGAGAGGCACAGGAAGAGCTCGAGCCTGGCACCTCTCCGTGCTGGGAAGAGCTTTGGGAACGCCCAGCCTGGGGCCTTCACCAGGATTTAACAGCTCTGGGGACAAGGGGACAGCTGCCTAGCAGGGGGTGCCACCCAAGCATCCACAATTCCCAGGAGGGGCAGAGCAGCTGGGGACAGAGAGGGGACAAGGAGGGCACAGCAGAGGACGGGGTTACGCTGTTAAGGCCTGCGGAGCTCTCAAGGTGAGGGGGTGATTTTTGGGGAAAAGTCCTGGTTTCCTCAGGGAAAGGCAATTCCCTCGTGCACCTCCCCTGTCCCGGGCAGAGATTAGAGCAGTAAGGTTAATAGAGTAGCGAGTACATCCATGAAAATCCGCAGCTGAGTCTCCACTCCGAGCGCTGCCAGCTCTCCCGGAATCCTCAGCAGCTCAGGGGGCCTCGTTGGAGGTGGCTCCGTTGCCTTTGTTGACGTAAAAGGGGCGGTAATGTGACTGCAAGGAGAATTTGGGGCGCGTCAGTTTGAGCCCCCCTTGTCTTCCTGACCTCCTACACCTCACCCATCCATCCATCCATATCCTACAAATTCCTGCCCCACTTGCTGCTCCTCCTGGGCAGCAGCACTGCCTCCTTCCCCTCCTGGAGGTGCTGGAGACATCAAATGCCAATAACTTTGGGCTTTTTCTTGATTTGCACACGTGCTTTGCGTGGCCCCCGCTGCCGAGCCAAATGATGCCTCATGTAAAACCTCAGACTGTGACTCACGGCTTGACGAGAGGGCTTTTTTTGGGAGAGGGGGAATGTCACCTTTATTTTTATGCCTCCGTCAGTGTGTTTTAATTGCTCGCTAACCTGACAGCTCAGGGGAGCTGTCACGCTGGGAGCCACGCACAGTTATGCAAGTTGTGTGGGGTTTCTTTGTGCTCTCTGGCTGGCAAACCCCAAACTCTCGTGCGTGGCAATTCTCACCCGGGGGGGCAGTGCTGGTTTGTGCCTCCGTGTGCTGCAGCACCCAGTGTTTGTGGAAACAGAAATATAAATGGGGCAGAACCAACAGGAATTGGCACTTTCTGCCTCTCCAGCTCGTTTGCTGCAGTCCCTGAGCGAACCTCAGCCCATAAGGACCTGCCCCTGGAATTTCACTCCGATCCACCCCATTTCAAGGAGCAACACGTTGGCAAGGTTGTGTTGTGCAGCCTCATGGTGCAAAAACAGCAGCCAGTTTCTTTGCTGGGATGGCTGGCTGCAGCCTGGGGGGAATATCCTCCCACCACTGAAGGAGTGACCATGGAAATCAGGGAAAAATGGGGTTTTTAATGTCCAGTCTGTCTTGGGTTTGTTCTCACGTGCAGAAGGTGGGAGAGGCCCCACAGGAATGTGCTGGCCCCGTTTAGTGCAGCCCTATTTAATATTAGGAGCAGCAGGAAGCACAGGCAGAGCAAACCCAGCCCATCTCCCTGCTCAGTGCTCAACGCCTCCTGCTCAACGTTCCCTTTTGTCGGGATTCTTTTCATTTTATGGCTTTAATTTCCAACATAATTAAGATATGAAAGAGGGGGGGGCTTCATTTGAAAGAGCTCCCTGGGCGTGAAAAAGACCTTCCTCCTTAAACAGCACAGTCCTTAGTGAAAATTCATATTTACAGACCTTTTAGAATGTATATTACTTAAATACACATTTAAGGCTATTTTAAAAGCCAGATTATTGGCCCAATAGACCATAAAAGCTCCTGCAGAGATCCTGCAGCCTGGAGTGTGTATTTCTATTTTGGTGCTTTTAAATGCTCATATTTATCAGCTCAATCGTTGGGTTCAGGGCTGTGTGGTGAATATTGGCTATAAAAAGAAAATGGTCATTACAGATGTGTGCAGGGGAGGGGAAGGGAGACAGGGAGGCAGTGGTGGGAGCAGTTACCCAGATTTTCTCTGTGGGGATGAAGGAAAAATCACTGGGAACACACGGTGGGTGTGGGTGATGATGCTTTAGGGGGTCAAACCCAAGGCAGAAGGGATGGCAGAATTTTGCTGCTTCGCTGCAGCGCCTTCAAAGGCTCGAGGCTGGATTTCCTGAAAGAATCTGCTAAGGAACATCCCTTCCTCAGGATTCACGTCCTGGGGAGCCTGGGAAATGGAGCAGATCCAGCTGCAGTGCTCAGGCAGCCGCTTTCTACCTGTTGTAAGTTTCCCTCAGTGCAGGAATTCAATTCCTGACCCTCTGCTCCTTGCAGGTCTCATTTCCATGGAACAGTAAATAATCTCTTGCAAATGTGCAATCAGAAATTTTAAAAAATATAGATATAAGATTTCATCTGTGCGGGCAAAAGCTCGACAGTCTTAATTCAGATCGTGCAAGGCCTTGACACAGCACAGCGTGAATAAAACCAGATTAACCTGGTGCTCCTGAGGCAATGCATTCACTGGCTGTATATTTGAGACTACAAGCCCTAAAACGTCACTGGCCCGGGCCTCTTACAATGATCAGTGCAAAACGAGTGGCTTGGAGATATTGTTGTGATTTCTGCTCACAGCCTGAGCCCTCATCTTTGACCCTGCATTTGCCCACTGCAGGACGTGATCAGCAAGGTGCTTTTACGGGGTTGTCTTTGGTGTCATTTACACATTCTGGGTGTCACAGCGTGACACAGAGTGGGTGTGAGAGCACACCTGCAGGCCAGAGAAGTCCTATCAGTATCATTTTACAGGATTTGCGCCGTTCCTATCTTCTGCATCAAATTTTAGACCAAAACCTTCTCAAAATACCAATTTTGCAGCATTGATTACTCCCACACCCCAGAGCTGTGGAAGCTGGGGGGGTTAATCTGCCTCCTGAATAGGAGCAGTGGGGTCGAAGCCTTTATTTCCCCACCTCCAAAGGACTCATCCCTGCGTCTGAAGCCTCCCTGGCACAGGCTGAATCTCTCCCCCCACCGGAGATTTTTCTTACCAATACAGACTGCTTCGAGGAGGATTTCCACGTCTGTGGTGTCACCTTTGCGGACTGGTGCCTCACTATGGAGGGGTAGGCTGCGACAACACAAAACACAGCCAGTTACGGAGCAGCCCCTGCCACCGCCCCCCCCGTGTCCCCCTGGGCAGCGCCAGGACGAGCAGCAGGACTGGAAGTGCCACCTCATTAGTATTGCATTGCTCAACATGGAAACGCAGCCGTCCCCGGGGTGGGACACGACAGCCGTGTCAGACAGTGCCTCTTCCACCACCCAATCAGGCAGGAAAAGGCAGGAAAGAAGGGCTGGCTAATTAAAATGTCTGAGGAATGCGGAGGGGTGGAATGCAATCAGACCAATTAAATTCAGGCCGAGTCCCAAAGTCAGCATTGTGACTCTTGCAGAGAGCACCACAGGCTGTTTAATTAGTGCAAAGAGCTGAGCCTGGGGTTCTGCAGCTCCTCTGGCAGCTCGATAAGCCCTAACCCCATCCACCAGCCCAGCTCTGCTCTGCCCCACGGGTGCCAGCAGCCCCGCTGTGTCACAGCCGGTGTCAGGGCATCGCACCATGCCCTGCCCCACCATCTCCAATTTATCAGACCTGACTCTGCTCGGCACGTTCTGGTGCTCTTGGATTCCACCTCTGGCACCCTTGGACTCGTGGGTAGTGACGAGAGGATGGTGAAGGGGGGGTTTGGTTCAGGTGAAGGAGGACAGGCAGCTCCTGAGTATTTTTTTTTTAAGGTTGTGCTGTGTGTGTTAGTTTTCAGTGACAAAGCTAGAGGGGCAAATGGCCACGGTGCCTTCCTCGAAAATCATCTAAAATTTACCCCATTACAAACAAAATTTAAAATCACTTCACCTATTCACTGAACAAAACTCTGTAATATTTTTTAATGCTCCTTGTCGCCCTGGTTCAGCAGAGTCGCTGGTGTGCAGGTGCCTGGGAGATTGGCAGTCAGGCCGAGGTGTGGGACTGCTCCGGGAAGCCAGAGCAGGATTAGGGGGCTTGTCACCTCAGAAGGGGCAGGAGGAAGGGAATATTCAGTTCCTAGTACCGGTCTTAGTGAAGAGGCTCCCATCAGACTGTTTGCTGAAGTCACCGGGCGGATTCTGTCCCACCGAGGAGAACTGAAAAGGCAGCTTAGTGCCATTGCCTACTGGAAGATAGAAGAGGTTGTGTTATTCCGGGGTGCTGCAGGTTAGGTTAGGGTTTCCAAACACGCCTGTGACGCTGCCTTCACCTGGCTCGGGGGGCGTGGGCAGGGACAGCCCTGTCCCTTTTCTCTCGGGGAGAAAAGGCAGATGGGAGAAGGCAGCTGCGTGTGAGTGGGAGCGATCCCGGCTCCAGGCAGGGAAGAGCCTTTCTCCTGAGAGCCCCAAGTGCAGGTGTGGCCGCAGAGCAGCAGCTCCCTGCACCTCCAGAGGCAGGAGGGACGACTCCAGCGCTGCCCTTGCCTCCCAGCAGTGCAGGCTTCATTCAAACCCCACTGACATGAAAGCAACGCTTCCCCTCCTGGCCTCCTTGGGGTCAGGCCCTGGCTGCCAGAAGGAATCTGAGAGCAGAGAGATGAGAGGGACACAGCCCTGCCTGTGGCATGGAAAGCAGGGAGGGCCGAGGTGTGGCCGTGAGTCACCAGAGCTCCCCCAGGCAGGGTGGCCGTGGCTGCTGCCAGCGAGAAGGGAAAGGCTGGACCTTGCAGGAACGAGGCAAAGGAGAAAAATATGGGAAAAGGAAGATGGGGATCTGGGAAGAAAAGGCATGAACACGGGCCAGGCTGTGTCTTTGAGAACTTATTGGTAAAAGGTGTGATGGAGGGAAGCACCTTGTGCTTCTGAGAGTATTTGGAGTCTCCTCCCGGTTCTGCCACAACCCCTGGAGAGTTCTGAATGATGGTTCAGGATCTGGGGATCTTTGCAAACTGGCTCCTGTGTTTTCCACCTCCTTTCTCTGTGTGAACAATGGGAAGCAGGGATGCCTTTCCCTCCTGTGAGCACAGCACGGAGAGCCTGGGCTCGGGTGAGTGCACACAGTGCTGACAGCCCAGCCAGGAGCTGGCTCTGGGACTGGCAGGTGCCAGGGCAGCCAAGAGGGCAGCAGGAAAGGTGGGTTAGTCAGGCAGAAAGCTGTGGCACGGGGGGTTAGATCCTCTCAAACTGAAGGTGGAATTACCCGTACCAAGTGTTTCCTCAGTTGCTTGGAAGGAGGAAAATTCCCATGACCGTGGGTTGAAATTGGCTGTAAAACAAGAGCATCCAGTTCAGCAGTTGGCTCCTGACGAGCTGGCCCAGAGGCCTGTACCTGGCATTGCTCTAGGAAAAGGTCCCCACCGAGTTGGGAGCAGCCCCAAAACAGAAATCTGGGCCCAGGGAGCAGAGGAGAACCTGGATTTTATCCCTGGGTGTTAGGGAATGGGGACAGGCTTCTGCTGCAGTGAGCAGAGCTCTCAGTGCCACAGAGCTGCAGCAATTTGCCAGCTCGGGTTTGGCTACTCAACGTAAGAGATCTGCAGGCAGAGGTTTGGGTTCAGAGCTGCAGAGACACCAGGACAGGAACATCTCTCAGCCCTGTGCCAGGCGTGTGCCCCAGCACTCCACCAGGACACAGACTGGTGCTGCTGTAGCCCTTTTGGGAGGTGCTGGGCAAGCAAAAAGATGGATTCTTGGAGCTGCTCTGCTGCCATCCTGTGGGCTGCTTCTCTAAGATGTGTTTCTGTTTACACAATTCTCTCTCTTCGTGCCTGAGTCCCTTCTACTCTTCATTCAAAGAGTTTCAAGATGATTTTTCCAACCTCCTCCTGGCTTTGGCCAAACTGTTTGACACATCAGGAGAAGAAAGCTTAGTGGGAGAGGACAGAAAGGAGCATGGAGCAGTTGAACAGATTGTTCCTCTCTCTTTGAGGCAGCATTTGAAAGGTTTTATATCTCCCCTCTGCCCCATCCTGTCATCCCTGCAAGCAAATGTGGGATCATAAAATGGTTTGGGTTGGAATGGACCTTAAAAACCAGCTAATTCCCCCCCCTGCCACGGGCAGGGACACCTTCCACTATCCCAGGCTGCTCCAAGCCCCAATGTCCAGCCTGGCCTTGGGCACTGCCAGGGATCCAGGGGCAGCCACAGCTGCTCTGGGCCAGGGCCTCACCACCCTCACAGGAAGAAATTCTACCCAATATCCCATCTAAGCCTCTTTCTTCACACTCTTTCTGTGTGAAGCCACTCACTATGACACTGTCTTTAACAACAAGAGCAGTGGAAGTCTCCGTGAATTTAAGCAGGGCTTAAAACCTTCTAAATTCAGCTGGAATCCAAGCAGTTCCTCAGTTTGGTTCTGCTGTAATTAGCACAGAGCATTCCTCAATCCAGCAAACAGACTTTCCACTGTGGCCTGGGGCAGAAGCTGCAGTGACCCAGCCTCACCAGAAAAAGGGTGTGTAGCAAAACTGCCATGAGGTACTGACAGTGCAAAGGGTGGTCCTCGCTTTTTCCTCCCATTTCATGGGATTCCTTAGCAAAGATGCAATCAGCTGCACTGCTGGGCTTCGCTGACACAGGGACAGGGCACACAGAGCTCCAGAGAGTGAAACTGATGATGGGCATGTTGCATTATTCATCGGGTGATCCTTGGCTAGCCACCCTGCAAGCTAAGTGGGTCACGTCTCCTGCTTTGCCTACTGATTCATCCTGCTCCCCAAATCCCCACCAAATCCCCACCAGCGTGGTTCCAGCAGCTGGATCCTGCCTGTCACCCCTGAGCCCTGACCCTGCTGGGGTCTGTTCAATCCCTGCTTCAGCACAGGCTCTGTGTGCAATCACGGGCTGGGTTGTTTTGGCCAAAGTCGCTTTGTTGATAGAAAACACAGAATGAGTAATTTGGAAGGCAGCACTGTCTGTGTTTCCAGGAAAACACGGATGTGGAGGTGGGATAAACAATCCCCCAGCGTTTGGACAGTCAGAAATCCATTGCAGGAAGAGGAGGATGGTTGTACAGCCCTCACTCTGCTCTGGACACTCATCACTGCCTGGATCTGGCAGTGCCTGCAGATCCCTCCTCCATCTTCAGGAGGTTGGGATGCTGGATCCCAGCAGGAGCCTCTTCTCCCAGGTGTCAGCAGCTCCAGAGAGCAGCAGAGGGAGGTTCAGGCACTCAGGAGAGCACTGACCATGCTGTGGCACTGCCAAAATGGCTTTTCCCTTCTTTTTTCCCTTCCTTTTTGCCAGGCTGGGGAGCATCCCCATGCCAGACACAGGTGGGATGACATTGTCCACTGTGTTCCTCCCACCACACCCCTGCCACACTCTTCAAATGCCTTTGGGGCCATTTCCACCTGAAAGCTCCACATTTTGGGTAGAGACGGGCTCAGCTTGTGCAATTTTAGAGTTGATTTTCAAACCTCTCCCGGGGTTGGAAAGTTTTGGGTGCAGGGCTGAGTCTGTGGTCTGAGCAGGATTTCCCTGACAGCCACAGGGCCTGGAAACCCCGAGGCAGCTGAGCAGGAGAGCAGCAAAACAAACCCAGCTCTAAAAAAACGCCCCTCTGCCCCTGAACTCAGGGAGAGCCCTGCTCAAGTCCTGCTGGCATTGAAATGGGAATGCCAGCCCTGCCCCAAACAACATCCTCAGGGCTGCCAGGGCTGCCAGGTGTGGGCTGAGGGCACAGGAGAAGGGCAAAGTGGCAACCCCAACAAAGGGCTCGGTGTTGGGGTCTGGGTTATCCCCAGGAAACCCCAGCACAGGGCAGGAATGTGCCTGCAGGGAGTGTTCCTGGCCACCCTCTGTCTGCAGAACAGCAGCTGGAAACACCTGGCAAACCTGGGCAGGGTGGGTTCCTTGTTCCGTGCCACCCTTCCTGCTCTTTTGTTCCTCGCCTTGCCCGGGCTTTCAGCACTCTCAGCTTCTCGCCCTGGATGCCAGTTTAGGAATGACAGCTGGGATTTTAGAGCTGGATGTGTTGGAAACTTTGGTTCACTCCAAAAGCTCATCCTGCAGTGGCCACGCAACACGTGGGACATAGCAAATCACCAGGGCTCCTGCTGTCAGAGCTCAGAGGGGAACTCCAGACTCCTGCCTTTTATTAGGACACATTCCTCACTTCTTCTGTCCCTGGAAGGGAAAATTATGTTTGGTGGTGGAAGTAAAATCTTAATGCTTAGTGCAGCTTTCACTTGATAGCACAGAGAGGTGAGCTTTGGGTGGAGAAAAACACTGATTTTATCCTGGTAACCCCTGTTAAAACTCCCCTATATTCACTCCTGGATAGCATTCAGTCACTCCAGCTCCTCCCCATAAAGCTGAGAACCTTTTCTGCCTCGTTTGAGGCAAAACCTTGTCAAAGCTCTGTGAGCTGGAGAGAAGACGTGCAGAGGGCTGGATCTGGAAGTGTGAGGGAGAGCAAATTTTGGGGTACATCAGCAGTGAAGTTCCTTTCCTGAGCTGGAAGGGAGCCTGCCCACCTCTGGGGTGCCGTACCTTTGGGAGACAGGAACATGGAAAATCTCTTCAGGTTGTCAGGCTGGTTCCACTCGTAGTTGTTCATCATGAACCGGTGGTCCCCTGGGGAAGCAGAGCTGGGCATGAGCTGGGGGAGGCACTTTGGTGGTCTTTAAACCCCCTGTGGGATCTTTGGCTGGGAGCTAAAGCAGTTCTGGAGCTGCCCAGAGTCTAAAATAAAAGGTTCCCTCAGAGGCAGAGCCCAGCTGAAGCATTCAACCTCTCAGCAGACACAGGATCTCCCAAAATCCATAGGGAGACCTGAGGGTTGAGGCGTTTTCTTACCAATACACTCTTGTGTGGCTAAACATGCCTTCAGAAGTTTGAGTTTGGCTCCTTTTGTGTGTTTAACCTGAGCACGGGCTGGCTGATGGAGAACTGCCACTATTTAAAGCTGCAGAAATCAGTTCTGGGAGGGTTAAATGACTTGGCTTCTCTAGTTTTTACTGAAAGATGCTAAGGCTGAGTCTCAAGCAGCTCTAAACTCTTGGACAAGGGTGGTTGGTTCAGGTTTCACGGATCAAACTTACTCCTACACAGCCTGGGTTTGGATTTCTGACACCGATTCACAGGAAATGAGGCTTTAGCACTACACTTGCTCATAAAAACACTTTCTTTGAAGGCCTCTATAAACCTATTATTCTCTGCAAGGAAGTAAATTCGGTTTTCATGTTTAAATAGCTCCATTCTATGATTCTCAAGTCACTGAACAAACTTTTCTTTTATTCCTCCCATTTATTCCGGTGCTATTTAAGCTCCCTGAATGCTCCCTGATTATTTGTCCCCTCGCCACGTAGGCACCTGTTATGACAACTGAAAGGACGTGGATTCCCTTTGGAGTCTGCTATTAGGCAGGTTTCATTCCATTAATAGAAGATTTCTTCCTGGGAAGTGTTTTACAGTAGAAGATCAAGCCAGCTGCAAATGAATTTGTTGCAGTGACTCAGGGGGAGTCCAAGTTAATAACTCCACAGTTCCTTAATGGATTTAATTCCCTTGCAGCCACTGGATGCAGAGTGCTGCCCTCTTTCATCTGTAACCATGGCTTGGAGAAGGGAGAGCTCTGAAGCTCCTGGGACTCACCATAAATAACATTTCCCACCTGTTCCCAGCTTTTCATTAGGCACACTCCAAGCTGTGTCCCTGGTAAAGCTCCTGGAAGCACACAGGTTTCTGGCAGGAGTTAAAAATGGTTTTGGCACTTGAATTCCATGGATTTCAAATAACAATCAGGGCTTCTGGCATCAACAGCATGGAGGAGACCCCAATTAAAATAATCAAGAAGTAATCAGGCTTTACCCTGAGCTACCACGACTGAGCAGCTGCAGAACCTTGTCGGGTCATAAAAATGGCCAAGGAAAATGGTTCAGGGCTGGCAAAACCCAGCCCAGCAGATGGAAATTCTGCACAGCTTCAGGTGAACAGAGAAAGGAAAATGCACAGAAAGTGATTTTTGGATTTGTTTGTCATCTATTAATATTAAGTTATTGTCAATTTTTTTTGACATCTATTAATGTCAAGTTATTGTCAGTGAATCTGGAGTGTTGAGAATTTAAATGGGAGCGTTGCAGTGTTGAAAAGTAAGTAATGTTCAGTTTCTGGTGCTGCTTTAAGGGCAGGAGAGTTTTCAAACCTGCCTCTAGCTGTGCATCCTGAGCACTTGGAGTGGGATCCTGGACTTTCCTGAAAGGTTGGTCCAGAAGGATCTG
This sequence comes from Dicrurus megarhynchus, assembly GCA_013399195.1. Lineage (NCBI taxonomy): Eukaryota > Metazoa > Chordata > Aves > Passeriformes > Dicruridae > Dicrurus > Dicrurus megarhynchus. The sequence goes on from VXAD01000591.1 coordinate 1,142,870, forward strand.
GTCCATCTAATTCCTGTCTGATGGAGAATGGTGGCACTGGGCAGTGTAAGGCATAGATGTAGCAGGGATGGCCAGTAAATACCATGAATTTGAGTGAATTAACAGCAATTTTGCAGATTTGCAGCAGAGTTCCGCAGCTGCTTGTGTTGTCTGAACTGGCCTTGAGGTTATTCCTGCACCCTTCCAGCTCCCACATCCTCCTGGAAGAGCAGGGTGCCATTTATCCTCCCATCACCCGCTGCTGTCCTGCTTCCTGGGGTTCCTCAATGACTGATGGATTGCATCCTCCCGGCAGACAGGTGAGATAACCATTCATTCTGTCCCTAGGATTCCTGGTGCAAGAAGTCATTCCCTGGGATTAAGTAACATGCCCAGGGTTACAAAGGCTGCTTGTGGGAGAGCTGGGAAGTGCAGACAGCAGAGCCCCATTGTGGTGCCCTGGCCTAATCTTAGGTGTGAGCCTGATGCAAGACAAGTCCTTTATTCATGGCTAATTGGGAGGAAGTGGGTTGTAAACTTGAAAGATTAACTTTGGTGCTGTGGTGTTGGCTGTGACCTCTGCATTCACCTCAAAGATCACCTTAAACATCACTCAGGTGTGGGGATGCCTTGGACATCCCGGATCAGGGCAGGCAGGAAAGCTCTCCCAAGTGGAACAGGGAGTATGATCAGAGTTCTTCCAGCTCAAGTTGTAGTTTAACACCCAAATGGAGCCATTTTTTACTTGGAAAATTAGATTTTCAAATACTTCCTTTTCAGTGACAGGTGCTTGCAGGGTATTTCATGTTCCAGCCAGGCAAGCAGAGGCTGAAACCCTGCAGCTGTAATATTTGATGTCACACCAGCACCCCACATGTGCTAACCGAGTGTACAAACAGGATTTCAGACTCGCCATCCCACATTCGCCCTTCTGCCACTGCCTTCTCCCTGCACTGAGCTGCCTCAGCAGACCTGTGGAGTTTCCCATGTGGAAAATGTCCTGCTGAACTTCCAGGGGCTCGTTGGAGCCTGGCACAGGCGGGATGGCACAGGGCAGGAGGGAAGGGAGGCTGTTCTTGAGCCCACACCGGAGCTGGCTGAACCCATTGAATCCTAATTGTGAAACCTGAACATGAACCAGGAACCAGGGAGGTGGGGCCAGTTTGGTCCCCTACATGAGATACCTGAAATCCCTGGCAGTTCTACTGATTCCATCCCCACACAGGAGTGCTAGGATAACTCTGATATTCCAGAACTCATATTCTAATGACTCCCATACCCCACAATTAATTCCAGCTGCAGGTGGTGCTACTCCCACTTTTCCCCCAGGTCTTTGCTGACTTTCTTCTTCATCAGGAATGCTCATCATCCTCATCACCCTCACCTCCCCTGACCCTGCACTCCAGGGGAGCAGGGAGGGAGGGAAGGGGAATATTTGGGACATTTTACCGTTCTCCATGTGGTTCCTCTCGATGAAGTTGCGGCCCAGGTCTGCCTTGCAGATCTTCTCCACGTGCCTCATGCAGACGTTGAGGAGGTCGTCCCTGAGCAGCCCCATGGACGGGCTCATGCTCTCCCCTTCCAGCAGCACGCTGTAGGTTGGGAGGGATGGAGGGGGCACGTAATTCCTCATCAGAGCCCCAAATTCCTGCCAAAAAAAGAGGGATCACGGGTTAATGAGGAGCATAAGAGGATAGATCCTAGGGAACTGGTTGTTGTTCAACTCTAAAGGTGCAAAGGAAAGCAGTGAAGATGGGCAGGAAAATGTTCTGTCCATGGTTTGCAGCCATCCATAAAACCCCATGGCGTGTCCAAACTCATTCCTCACCCACCGGAGCAGAGACAGCTCCAAACGTCCAGGTGAATCCCTGACATGGACGTGCAGTGAACTGGGGAAGGTTCACACATCTCACACTTATTTGGGATTGTCTTTGGGACAAACCCCATCCTCATGGGGACAAAGGGAAGGAAAATGAGGTCTCTGTCACCTGCAGGAAGAGCACGGAGTCGCTGATCTGGTGGATCTGCTCCCTGTTCTCCTTGTCCTCGCGCAGCAGCTTCGCCCTCTCCTCCAGCTCATCCACGATTTCTTTCACGTTCTCCGAGGCGATCTTCTCTCGCTGGTCCAGGGCAGCCTTCACCTCATCCCTCTGCCTCTCCAGGTCACGGATCAGCTCCTTGAAGTGCTGGTCCACCGTGGCTTTCTCGTTGGTGGTGTAGTTCTGGATGGGGAAGGGGCAGACAGAGGAGGCAGCAGGAAAGAGGAGAAAGAAAATATTAAAATTTCACAGAGTTCTTTGCTGACAGAGGGACACAGATGGGGGATAAATCCAAGAATTCAGCTTTTAGGTTATGGAAACTCCAGCTATGTAAGCCTTAGCTGCAGGAAAGCTGTGCCAAGAGAAGCAATACCTGTTCCTGCAATAATCACATGTATGCAATCCAAAAGGGACACTGCCTTCCCAGGGGTAAGAGCGTATCTCTTATTTCATTCATGCACTCACAGGTGATATTTAAAAACACTCTGTAGCCTCCTAAATCACGGTCCTGGCTCCTGGACAATTTGAGGACCAAATTCCCACCATTTCAAAGGATGAAAGGTGCTGAAACACTTCTTACAAGCCTGACCTCGAGGTGCCTGTGAAACATTCCTCAGGAGGACTGGGGATGCAGCTATATTGAGAGTCAACATTTCTAGGTCAGGTTTCCAATAATAATAATAGTAATAATAATAGTAATAATAAAGCAGATGAAAAGCAGAGCTGGTGAGCCAATGTGCTTGCACCACATAAAAGGGAGACGAAGGGCTTTGCCTGTTAATATTATGCAAATTTTCTGGGGTGTCTCCAACCTGTGCTTTCACTACTTTATTCAGTTAGGCTGTAAATGAAAAAAATAATACCATGACTCCATTCCAACCCTCACCACGGTGCAAGAATTATAAAGGAGCCCTCTCTCAGCATGGAAAGAAGCTGTTCCACCATAACTATGATGTTTGTTGGGGTAAATTCATCTGCTCCTGCTGTCTTATCTCAGTTTGGGCAACCCAGAGCCCTCCTGCAGGTTATTTGTGGATTTTGTTTCTAAATCTGCCTGGCTACTGGTGATGGAAGGGCCATAAAGGACCTAAAAAAGGAGCCAGAGCAGGGAGGTGCCTTGGTTTTGTAACAGGGCTTGATCTCCCCGCAAGGAATGTCACAAGATGACTTCAGTGGGAGTTGTTGTTTCCAAGATTTGGCTTGGAGTTTGGGATTGGGATGAGATAGAGGCCGGGGAAGGGATGGAGTGAGGAAGAGCTGGGTGTCTTGAGGAAAGGAGAAAAGAAATTGGTGATTACAGGAGGAAGAGGTGAATTTAACACTTCAAACACACCTTGATGCGGTCCCTCTCCTTCTGCCACTTGTCCACCTCGTCTTCCACCTCGATGATCTTCAGCTGCAGCTGCTCCTTCTGCAGCGACAGCTCGGCCTGTGGGGAGGAGAGGAGAAGAGAGGGAGCCTGGTGAGCTGGGGCTGAGGGTGGCCCACTTCAAAGCAGCCCCGAGCCTGCCCTGCTGCACTGAACAGCAGCAGCGGGGAGGTCCAGCCGCTGGCGCTGCCTGCAGCGGGGACCGTGTGCTGCCAGCGGGCAGCATCCCAGCAGAGTCAGCTCCCTCAGCAAAGCAGCAGCACCCACCTCCCAGGCTGTCAGGGTGCTGCTTTTAATCACATGGGAGTCATGAGCTGCAGGGGAAGGGAGCTGTTTCAAAATTCAGCTGTGTGTGCAGAGCAGGGCCCAGCCCAGGGTGTGCCTGTGCAGCAATAACAGTTTTCATGTAATTACGGAATGACGTTTGACGAGTGTTGCAACAAGAGGATGATGCCTCCGGCAGGAATTCTGTTTAGACAGGATTGTGGATTAATTTGCTCTGAATTGAGAGCTTTCATGTAGCGATGGAGCTGGGGAATGCTTGGAAAAAAAATTTTAAAAAGAAAAAAAAGAAAGCCACAAAAGGAGGAGGGAAGAGGTGTAGTCAACCTGCTGGGCTGAGATCAGCAACTTCGCTGGGATTCATTTACATTTCGTTGTGCAGTGGCTCCCCAGAGAAGCTCAGAGCAGGAATTCGTGGCACTGGAGCCACGGAGGTTGGGCAGCCATGCACCATTTCCCTGCATCATTGTTTCCCTGGATCAGCCCAGGACCTGGATGCTGGCAAAGCCTTGCCCCGTTAACTCCAGGTCGTTCCCATTCACCATCCCTGCCCCACAGATCCTGCCCAAGCCTTTGCTGGTGCATTTCTGCATTTCACATGTGTGCGGGCTGGTCACAGCCATGGCTGGAGGCCATCTGGCTATGGGACACCCAGCCCAGAGCTGCTGAGGAACTATGGAGCTGGCAGAAATTCCCCATGTTCTGTCACGTTAGGAGAGTCCTCAAAACCCGCTGTTCATGTGGGATCTTTTGGAAAATTGTTGGATTAACCCAAACCACTTAAATTCAGGCCAACAATTAGAGGCGTGGATGGATAAATCCCCTCTCACACTCCAGCTGTCCGTCCAAGGATGTAATGGAACATGAAAATGTGGGTGGTTATTGATCGCAGCTGCCCTGGGGAGTTTAGAAGTTTTCAGTTCTCCACTCGAAATGAAGAGCAGGGAAGAAGCTGTGAACCAGCCCAGGCAGGAGCTCTTGTCTTGATGCCAATCAAGTGTCTGAACACCCTCTGGAGCTGGAATCCAGCACAGCTGCTCTGAGAGCACCAACCCCAGCTGTTCCAATTGAGAAAATCCCTATTTATGGAGGGAGAATGATTGCATGGTGGTTTTGTTGCCTTATAAAACACAAGGAAAGCAGGAAGAGAAAAGGGAAGTGTGCTCAGAGGTGTCTCAGTGCCACAAAAGCTGCATCTTCAAATTGTTTTTAGGAGTCGGGAGAGCACTGGCCCTCTAAATATTATCCACACACCCTCAGCAGTGGCCTGAACGCTGCCATGAGCTGAATTCTCACCCTCTCCAGGGGTTCAGGGTTTCATGGGGAAAGGATTTTGTGGCACAGGTTCACCAGGGAACCCACACTGGCTTCCAGATGAGAAAATATGCTCTGCTACTGATCAAAAGAACAAAGACAGGAGTTTGATCCCGTAATTTTCACATTTTCAAGACAGTGACTTGGAGGAATTCCTGCCGTTTTCCACTCCCTTTTCCATGCTGGGAGATGTCCTGTGCATCAAGACTCTGCACAGCAGGGAAAGGCAGTGAGAGAAAAATATTTTAGATCTGTTTATCCATTGCACTGCATTAACCAAGGTGAGAAATTACACCCAAATTCCAGTTGTTTCCCTGAGCCACAGAGCTGCATCCAGCTGGAATGAATTGTTTGCAAAGTAAAAAGCTCATCTCCAGAGCAATTATTTCCCTCCCCATCCCCAAAACTCAGTACATCCTTATAGGAACGTGAGTGAAATCCTACAGAGAAAGACTGGAAGGAATTTCTGGGGAAGAGCAGAACTTTCACAGCCATGCAGACACTCCCAAACTCAAGGGATTTGCAGAGAAAATGACAGGAAAAAAAAAATCAGGTGATGGCTGGAAGGTGGTGATAACAATATTATGCTTTTCTAGTCCTTTATAATTAGGATGGGTCTCCGAGGAATTTTGGGAACTGTTATTTGTAGAAGTGATCCTGAGTCTTGGCGGTTCAAACGTCCCCCAAAAGGTGGTTTGGGTGCCTCTGGTGTGGGGTGTAACAACCATTTAAGAGCAGAGCCACTCAGCAGTTTGGAGCGAGATTTCTGACTTGCAAATGGAAATTACAGAGATGGTCCCAAGAGCCAGGATGCAAATCCCACACTCGGCCAGGTTTGGCGAAGGGGAAACACCAGCACAGGCTCCCGCAGGGGCAGGGGAGGTGAAGGGAGGTGTGAGTGTGTGGTGCTGCAAAAGATTTCAAAAATACTACGAGAAACCACCTTGAACATAGAAAAGAAATGTTAAAGAGAGGTGCAGGGAGACTCTGGAATAGTGGAAAAACTGGTGGCATGGGCAGGAGGGTTTGGGCAGGGTGCTCTGGAGGTGGAGCACAACAACAAGGGGTTCAGGATGTGATTTCCTAATGGTTTTAAGACCTTTTTTTTTGTCTGGAAGGTTGCTTTAGCTGTTTGTTTATATCACAAATATGCATTTACAGTGTGGGGGGCACGGGTGTTAGGGACAGGCGGTGCCTCAGCTTCATTCCCTAAGAGGGAACTCCTATCTGTCTACATACTTCTCAGATTTTCCAGGGTCAAAAATCCTTGATGGACCACCCAGAATGAATCCATTGGAAGATTTGGGGTTCGGAAGATCCCAGTGAGAGACAAAACCGCAGCACCCCCCATCGTGGGGGCCCCTCCAGAGCAGAAATGACAGGAACAGCAGGGGGAAATCCAGGAAATCCAGATTGCAGACAATTTTTGAGCACAGCAGGTTGAGAAAGGCAGGCACTGAGAGCCTTCCAGCTAAGACTGGATCCCCTATTAGAGCCTCAGTTAATTAGGGCAGTTAAGAGGCTTCAGTGAAAGTTCAGAGCGTACATCCAAACGCTCCCAGCTGAGCCCAGCCCTGGTGCCGTGGAGGACCTGCAGATGGGAGATTATGAGCCTCGCACGATGATGCAAGTGGTTTGTGCAAGGCAGCAGCAGCACAAGCAGCATCATGCCCTTGACTCTCTGGGAACACCCCAGTGTCCCCAGCCTGGGAGAGAGAGCTCTGCTAATTAACCTGCCAGCAGCATCCCAAGAAAATCACAGAGCTGGAGAAGTGCTGTTCCAACTCCTTGTCCCGGGGTGCCGTGGGTGAAAAGTCAGGGAGTTGTTTGAGACATTATTTCTGCCAGGTTTAAAATGACATTTTCCCACCCTCTGTTAAGGGGGGTGTCAGAGGGCTAAAACCTCTGGAGACTCTGCCAGCACCCTGCAAAAATGTCACTGCAGGAGCTGAGGCTCCCTGCACAGCTTGGAGAGAATTCCTTGCTTGCAAACAAGTGGATTTTCCCTGGATTCTGCCCTCAGTGTAGAGGATTAACGCAGAATTCGGGCAAACAGGCAATTTTATTCCAATCACAGTCACTTCCCAGATTTCCAGCTGGGAGAAGAGTGCCCTTCCTGCAGGTAACCCTGGGGAAAGAGCATCTCTTCTGAGCTGTGTCCACAGAGCAACCACAGCTGGTGCAGATAAAATCTCACAGCCACGCTGCACCAGCGAGAAAGGCCCCAAAACCCTTCTGAGGTTTTATTTTGTTTGCTCTCTGCTCAGTGAAAGTGGTGCAGGGATGGGAACCCCTCTGGATCCGTCTCTGTGGATGGTTTTCTTCAAAGCCAGGCTCAGCCTTTGTGAAATCCCGCCCTTTGCAAAGCTGCTCTGTGGGAAGGAGGAACACCCAGCTCCCCTTCCTGCACAGCACTTCCCCATACCCACAGCGAACTTTGCTTTAAAAGATAAATAATTACAGAAAAAAAATAACAAAACAACAAATCAAAGAATTTTTCAGCAGAGCTGGCCTGACATGCTGAGCACCAAGGCTGGTGCTGGAAGGTAGTGCCAGGTTATTTACAGCTCTGGGACTGGCAGGCAGAGGTGAAGTTGTCTCGTTTGGAGAGCAGGCCTGTAAAACAGGTTTGGGATGAAGGATCCCCTTTCAGAATGAAGGATGCTGGCTCCAAGGGGGGCTCTGGCTCTGCTGATAAATCAAGGGTTTTATCGGAGTGTACAAGCTGCTGGGGAGAATTCTCACTTTTCAAGTGTCAGTGGTTATTACCCAGCCTCACAGCCCTTTCCTTGGCTGTTTTTTGTACTGCTTCTGGTGCAAACTGTTACTTTTCCTTTAAATCTGCAGCAGGAAACAAATGCAAAGTGGATCTCGGGAGAGCATTAAAGGTTTGCTGGGTAAAATACGCAAATAGCACAGGGTGGGAAGTCAGGACAAATGTCTCTGTCTGAGTCCCTGTGCCTTTCACTTGTGTCTGCTCAGCAGGAACAGGGGGTGAGTGACTCTCACCCCAGGCTCCTGAAAAGTGGAAGATGCTGCTGTGTTCTCTGTCTGAGAGAGAGATATCAGGCCTAACTATAGGTGTCTGTGTTCTGGCTTGTTTGCATTCCTCTTCTCCTGGGCTGCACCGTCTCTGTCTGCTCCATGAGACAAGCAGGGTTTCCTAATTCCACAGAAGGGTCTTTCCCAGCTCCAAAGCACAGCTCCTCTCTTCCCTACAGGCCTGCAGCAAAGCCAGGCTCATGAAAGAGCCTCAAAGCTGCATTAATCCTGCAGAACTAAAGGGCAGATGGACCTAAACCCAGCTTATTCTGTGACAGTTTTGTGCCACCAGATCGCCGAGCACCCAGGCTGGCAGTGCAGCAAAACAAACACAGTTCTGGAACCCTCTCCAGTTCTGGAGTCACACAGCAGCCAGGGACAAGGAAATCCTTGCAGATAAATCCTGGACATCCAGCATGGTGTGAAAGGCTCTGGCTGGACACAGCTTTATTCTGGTCACTGCTCCGGTAGCAGAATGAATTTGGAGGTTTTAAAGCTACTCCGGAGCTGCTGGGATGCCAAGCTGGGAAATCAGGGCAGGGATGGGGATGACCTGGCATGGGGTTGTTGCTTATCCCTTCCAAAAGGTCAGCAGCACCAGCCACTCTCCCAGTTTGTGGTCACATTCCAGCTGGGCTGATTTGATAAGGAGAGGTGTTACACACCAAGGGCTTGGAAATATTCATTGCTCTTTGTGGTTCTGGCTGAGGCTCCACCTCTGGTGAATAAATCAGGGGTGGGAACAAACATTTGTAGGCAACAGCTTTCGTGCTAATTGTTTTTGTCTGAGTGAATGCTCGCTCGAGTTACAACAAGATCAAACTCGTTGTCAGGAGAAACTTGCACATGTGCATGATTCATGTTGATAAATCCTAAATCCTTGAGGCTGAGCAGCGGCAGAGCCAGTGCAGGAGGACATAAGGACTCTGAGAGAGGAATCAAACACCATTTAAATCCCAGCTCTCTGCTCATCCACGGTCGCCTCTTTACAATCAAGGTGCTGGAGGTGTATCCAGCCACAGGAGGAAGGATCTGAGCAGCTTTGCTTCCTCAGGAAGCAGCTGTTCCCCACATTCCAGGGCAGGAATTGGACACCCTGGCAGACACCAGGCACAGCTTTATGTTAGGGCTCTGAAGGGTTCAGGGCTGACATCAAAACCACGAGGACAGGCAATTATGGACCAAACAAGCCCTGCAGGAAGCTGGGAAAGGCTGGCTGAGACATGGAAGAGGCTTTGTCTGGTCTCAGCGAGGCTGCAAGCTGGAGATGACACGGCAAGAAAAGACCAGAGAAGACAGAGATAAGCTCTACACAAGATGCTCTTTCAGCATGATGGGATAAATCTTCCCAGCTCCTTAGAAAGAGTAAAATTGTTCTTCCCATGAAGGGAACTCAAGAATTTCTCACAGCAGGAACCTGTGTTTGCCTGGTCACCACATCACAGCACTGGTTTGGGGTTTAGGAGATCTTAGTGCCCTTCCAGGTTCTGACCGTGTGACTCCAGGCACATTGCTGTATATAATTATTATTTTACAGGTCTCCTTTCTGCCATCTCTCCTGTCCTGTTCCTAGGCCAGGTCCTGCTTTTACCATGGGGATGTGCAGCAACAAACGTGGTGAGCCCCTGATTTTTGCTAGAACAAGTGAAATCTCCTCATCCACCCAGAAAGCAAACAACAGGAGGCTTTAAGCAAACAAAGGTGAAAGACATTTCATCAGTGGAATCTCCCTGGATGTCCATCCTCTAAACCTGCTGCAGTAACACTTCAGGGAAAATGATCAGGTTTTGTGCTTGCACCAGGGTTTGGGGTTTTTTCCATCTAAGCCTCAAAAGACTCTTTCCTTAGGTGTGGCTCAACAGAAAAGAAAAAAACACCAAAACCTAATCTCACTCTGAGGAGCTGAGACAGCAATTTTCAATAGTTATCAGTGCCCACGAGGAACTTTAGCAGCCACTGATTTGACAACTTGTATTGTGGAGGTCCTGCCCCTGAGCAATGCCCACCTTTCTGGGTAACACCCCACCAATACCGTCAAAACTCAAGAATATTTTTTAAAAACTCAGCATTTAGGGTTTTGATTCAGCTTCTGCTGAAAGTCAGGTGTGCTGGAAACCAGGCTGTCCATCCCTAAATCCAGCACTGTGCTGCTCCAGCCAGGATTAGGAGAACAACAATCCCATGGGAACAGCACCCAGGCAGTGTCAGTTCTCCACTAAACACTTCCCATCCAGCACCACTGCATCCCGGGATTACATCCCAGGCATGATCTGGGGGGAGATGGCAGGCTGGGGAGCAAAGGCTGTGGTGTGACACCAGGATCTGCAGGCTGGTGGGAACAGAAGGAACGAAAGGAGAATAAAATTACCTCTTTGCCCGCCTTCTCGATCTCCACTGTCACCGTGCTGTGGTTCTTGTGCTCCTGGAACATGCAGAGGTAGCAGATGCACATCTGGTCTGTCTGGCAGAACAGCTCCATGGTCTTCCCGTGCACAGGGCACTTTCTGGCTTCGAAGTCCCTGATGGGGTCCAGGAGCTGGTGGTCCCGGAAAGCCGCTCCCTCCAGGTGGGGCTTCAGGTGCAGCTCGCAGAAGGAAGCCTGGCACACCAGGCAGGACTTCACAGCCTTCTGCTTGTTGTCGATGCAGGAGTCGCAGAGAACATCCTCGAGCTTCACGCGGGGCCGGGAGCCCGCGGCTCTGTCGGCCTTGTTGAAGGGTCTTCTCAGGTCGCCCGTCTCCACCAGAGGCAGGGAAGATTTCTTCAGGTCCCCCATCTGCCCTGCGGAGAACAAGGACTTCCTCCCTTCCCCGTCAGCCGGCAGGAAGCTCTTTTTGGAATCCAAGGAGAAGAGGGACTTCCTGAGGTCGCCCTTCTCCGGGAAGGACAGGGCCGGTCTCCTCATGTCTCCGATCTGGCCACTGGCGAACTGCATCTTCTTGGAGTCTGCCGAGTCCATGCTGAAGTAGGTTGACCTCTTCTCGTCGGATGACTCCACAAACTGAATGATGGGCCTCTTCCAGTCACTCCCAGAGAAGAGGGAGCTCTTGATTTGCCCCGTCTCCAACGCAGCACCGCCCGTGCCTTTTATAGCTTCTTTCTCGCCACCACCAGGGCTCGTGGCCTTCTTGGCTTCCTCTTCTTTTTTGGGGGCAGTTGGGCTCTTCACGTCCTCGGGCTTGCCGGCGGTGCCGTTCGTCCTGGCTGTGCTCCCTGTTTCCATGTCTCAACAGGGTCAATGGCTTCTCTGCTCGCTCTCTGCTCCAGGTCCTGTCTCTCAGCCCCCTCCAAGGCAGGCAGGCTCTACCTGGTCGTCGTCTCAGCGAGGAATGGCTCTGGAATGGCTCTGGAATGCAGGAAACCTTCTGCCCGAGTGACGCACCCGCAGCTCCTGCAAGGAGGAGCAGCGCGCCCGGACCGCGCCGAGGTGGATGCAGGGGGGAAGAAAGGAGGAAAGGAAGGAGCAGACGTTGAGGGATCAGAAGCTCCAGCTGTGCAGTTAATTATACAAGGCAGTCCACACCCAGGAACATTCTTGTCTAACCAGGTTGGGGAGGAAGGGCTGTTTATATACATAGAAATGGCTCCTTAAAAAAAAAAAAAAAAAAAAAGTCATTTTCATTAAGATGTAACAACCAGTTCCACCGCTTGTTTCAAAAATAATTTGGCCAGCAGCTGAGGTTCCCTCCTTGCAGAGATGGGCAGGGTCGGGGAGACCACGAGATGCCCAAGGTGGGTTTGTTAACTGGGTCATAGCCGTGCACCAAAATAATTAGGGTTGTAATTAAAATGGAACGCCTAGAATAAAGCATTCTTCGACCAGGCTCCCCCGAGGGCTTGCTGCATTCAGGAGGGAGGAGAAATGCATGGTTAATACTGGGTTTAAACGGCCCTATTATCTTTATTTTGATTTTATTTTGGGTTTGTGCAAGGTCTGTCCATCTAGACCTGGAAATAACCCAGCCACAGATCAGAACAGGCAAAAATTGGCTGGGCCTGCTTTTCCCATAGGCCATGGAATCTCCAAAAGATGAGTGGTAAAGTAAAACCCCACTGTCTGCTCTGAGATAAGGGTTCCGGTGTATCCTATGTAGCTCTTCCCATAAATGTCCTTGGAACTGCAACACACCTGGAAGAGGAACCATTTTGCAGCTTAGACGGTCAAAATTGTCTCTTGCCAGAGAAAAGAAGTGAAGAAGTTTTAAAAATAGATCTGTCTCCAGCAGCTGAACTCCTGGGAAATGTTCACTTGTTGGAACCACAGAAGATTTCAGGAGAGAAAAAAGCTTTTTATAAGCACTGGTGGATTCCAGCGACTTCTAAAGAATGAGGTTGATCTTCCTCTCACATCACTTCGGATTATACTCGGAATTTCAGTGAGATTTCTCTGAGAGGAATGCCCACGGTGCAAATTAACCACGCCAGAGATTTGTGCTTAATTGGGTTTTCTCAGAACGCCCTGGTGGCGCTGCTGGAGAAGGTGATTTTTACCCATAAAAAATCTCCTTAAACATCCACCAGGAACCCCCCGCTGGAAGGGATTTGAGTAAAAATCCAGGTCTGCATTTTCCAGCTTTTTTTGAGGTGTGGAGGAAACAGAGGCAAAGCAGGAACAGCATAAATTCTGGATCTGATCGGAGAAGAGAGCCTGAGTTACAGACACAGTTTCTAAAGGTCTTGTCTGTGCAAAATGAGAGAAAAACAAAGTGAAATTTGTTTTCTGGGCCCCTGGCTCATAGATCCAGCCCCTCTCGCTGCCTGCATGTCTTTACCACTCTTTCTTTATGAAAAATGCCTCAGCATTCTGCATTTTTTGGATAATAGTTGTTGGGAAAGGGCATTTCTTTCTTTATTAATTTTTTATTAATAGGCCTACAGCCTTTCATGAGTCAGAATTCATTCCCCGGCGCAGGAAAGGGCAATGCCGTTTTTTAAGAGCCGATTTCATAAAACAAAAATTTGACTGACATAAATGCATTTCTTTCCCCCTGGCTTGCTGGGCTGAGCTGTTCTTTAGAACATCAACAGTCCTGTAAGTCTCCAAGTAATTAAAAATACTGCAGGGTGGAGGCTCCTGTTCTCACGTGTACTGAGAGACTCAGCAGAGCTTTTCCAGCCAAGGTTAATCCTTTAGGAACAAAAAACATCCTTAGGAAGAGGTCTGGCTTGGATGAAGGTGGCCTTGGTTTGTTTTCCTGATACTTTGATGAGATTTGGGTGCAGGTAAAGCAGATGAAAGGTTAAGGGTTGAGTTTTTAGATTTTGGTTTTACTGATGCAAATCCAGAGGAAATCCCAGAATCACGGGATGGGTTGGAAGGGACCTTAAAGCCCATCCAGTTCCAAACCTGTGCCGTGGGCGGGGACAGCTTCCACTGTCCCAGGGTGCTCCAAGCCCCATCCAACCCGGCCTTGGGCACTTCCAGGGATCCAGGAGCAGCCACAGCTTCTTTGGAAAACCTGTGCCAGGGCCTACCCACTCTCCCAGGGAACAATTCCTTCCTAATATCCAACCCAAATTTCCCCTCTTCCAGTTTGAACCCATCGTGCCATGACATTTCCTGATCCAGAGTCCCTCTCCAGCTTCCCTTCAGGTGCTGTGAGGTCTCCACACAACCTTCTCCTCTCCAGCCAGAACATTCCCAACTCCCAGCCTTTCTCCAGCCCCCTCATCAACCTCGTGGCCTCCTCTGGACCTGCTCCTTCCAGGACTTCCAGGACTTCCAGGACTTCCATGTCCTCCTTGTGTTGGGGCCCTCACATACCAGGTGCCAATTTGTGCACACACACACACATTTTCCAGGCAATTTAGGAGCCAAAACACAGCCCAGCCTGGACATCTCCTTATCTTTGCCCGTCCCAGAGGGTGGCTCCTGCTGTTTCCAGCATGAGTTCATTTTTGTAGGAGCATCCCCTGGGATTTTTGGTCCCTGCACAGGACAAGTGTCCCCTGCCGGGTGCTGTCCCAGCACTCAGGTCCCTGGCTGTGCCTGTGACTCAGAGCACACACCCACAGGTGGCATCTGCAGGGCCTTTCATCTCCAGGACTCGGCAGAGCTTTTCAAAGGTTCGCAAATTAAACCTGACAACACCTTTGCAAAATAGGTCTGGGCTGGTAACCCCACGTAGCAATTAGGGAAACTGAGGCATGCACTGGGGAGCTGGCAAATTTTTTCAGCAAAATGGAACTTCTTTTTCCCCCCTGAAATCACTGTGCAGCCTTTTGGCTTTCTCTTATTTTTTATCTCTTGCATCCTCTTACTTTTCATGTTTTGCATCCTCTTATTTTTCATGATCAGGACCCCTCTAAATCCTCGCTCTTTTCTATGAATACCTCATGATGCTGCTGTTCTTGTTTAGATCTTCATTTTTTTTGTCACTCTACCAGGAAGTTCGGGTGTTTTATCGCTGGTACCAAAGCATTTCCACTCTGCAATATCGCTGCACATGGCCGGTGCCTGGAAAACCAATCTCCCCAGGATGAAAAAGTGAAACAAACTGGGTCCACTTCAAACTAAATAGAACAGAAACAGTTAAGCCAACCCCGGGGCACTCCTTTAGACAGGCTCCAGAGCAGGTTTTCAAACAGCAGCGAGTGATGAAGTCATGGGGAGTCAGGGAGAGTTAGCTCAACCAGCCCGTGATTCACTGGCCCTGGTTCTCACAACTCCGAGCCAAGCAGGAGCAGGGAGCCGGCCTGGTAATTGCCTGCTCCGTGCTCTGCCCACTAATCCACGGTGCCTTGCACATCCTGCATATTTCCAGCCCTTTCTCATTTCTTCCACCTTTGCATGGAATAAATCCCCGGCCCAGAAAATGTGACGCCGAGGCGCAGCCAGGGTGGTTCTGCTGTGGGAGAGCTGGGAGATCACTCCAGCAGCCGTGTGGGGACCATTGGGCAATGCCAGGGCACAAAAGCAGCTCCCAGGCTGACAGCAGAGCTGGCAGAACGAGTTCAGGGCTTCGTGCTGCTCTCACAGGGATCAGGTTCAGGCAGCAGCACATCCAGGTGTGGGTCAGCGGGGCTCTCCTGGAAGAGAGGGCAGCTCTGCAGAGACTCCGGGCTGGGATTTCATGGTTGGGGGTGGAAAGGACCTTAAATCCCATCTCGTTCCACTCCTGCCACGTTCAGGGACACCTTCCACTGGCCCAGGGTGCTCCAACCTGGCCTTGGACACTTCCAGGGATGGGGCAGCCACAGCTGCTCTGGGCACCCTGTGCCAGGGCCTGCCCACCCTCCCAGGGAGGAATTTCATCCAAACACCTATTCCAGCCCTGCCCTCTTTCAGTGTAAAACCACTGTCCTGTTGTGATCTGTCCATATAGAAAGTCCCTCTCCCTGCTTTTTATAAACCTCCTTCATACTGCAAAGCCCCCGTGAGGTCTCCCTGGAGCCTTCTCTTCCCCAGGCTGAATTTAGATGAGACAGACTCAACTTTGATGAGATAGACTCATTTTATAGGGCATAAGGTGAAGCTCAGATGTTTGTGATGATGTTACCATCATCTGTGTATCCTAGATTCAGGGATGAAGGGAAGGAAAGCTGAACCAGCAGGATTCAGTAATTTGGGGGATGAATTTGGTTCTGTTCTGGTCAAGTCCTGGTCAGGATTCAGCTTCCTATGCCAAGACTTGGACTTTTAGGGTGTTGTGAGCATCCAAGGAGCTCCTCCAGGGTACCACCCAGGCCTTCCCAGGGCTTAAACCAGGCCTGCAGGCTACGAGCAGGACCACAAGGAGCCCTGATTACTGGCAGAAGTTGCGGGCAGGACATGAGTGCCCGTTGTGTAAGAGCGATACCGGGTGAGGCACTGCAGCAGGGACAGGGGTGTGACAGCACAGAGGATTTGTGCAGCCTGGGGGACAACCCCTGCGCAGGGTTTGTGCTGAGTCTGGAAAGGCTGAAGGGCAAAGCGACAGCTCAGCATTAAATTAGAGGACAGACAGAGGGGAGTCTGAGTTAAAGGCCAATGTCAGATCAAAAAGGGTGAATTTGCTCATTAAAAAACCCCGGCTGGGAATTAGGGGAGCACCACAGGAGCAGAGGCCAGGCTTTGGAGCAGCCTTGGACCCCAGAATCCAGGGTTCTGCAGCCATCAACACGTTGCATAACTGTGCAGAGGATCCTGCATGCCTTCAACGTGCTCACAGGACTTGTTGCACCATGCTCGTGTTGTTTATAATTAATTAATTAAAGCTGTGTTTCAAGGCTCCTGCTGCTTGCC
The DNA here is from genome assembly GCA_013399195.1 of Dicrurus megarhynchus. NCBI lineage: Eukaryota > Metazoa > Chordata > Aves > Passeriformes > Dicruridae > Dicrurus > Dicrurus megarhynchus. Next base: position 1,159,119 of record VXAD01000591.1, read on the forward strand.
TGCTGAGGCCCCCCCACACTTTGATGATTAACTTGGTTTCTGTGTCATTGGTTTTGAGTTTTTGTTTTCTTTTCCACCTCCTTTTCACTGGAGATTGGCCCAGGGGAGAGGGGGAAGTTGGGTGGAGCTGGCTGCACCTCTCAGGTGTCTGCTCAGCACTAAAACACCAGCTCCAAATCTGGGATCAGGAAGGGATATTCCTTAGCTGGACTGGAAAAGGACCACTGGAGATTTCTTGCCATCTGCTTTGGCTTCTTGGGATTGTGGGCACTGGCAGTTTTCAGCCTCAGTGACTCAGGAGCTGGGATTTCATGGATGGTTCCTCATTCAAACTTGGGAGATGGAGATTCTGCTCTGCTCCAGCCTGCTTAAAGTGCCCTGGGATCTTTGGGAGCAAAGCAAGCTGCCAGAGAGAGAGATTATTTACGTGAAATTGATAGTTGATACAGTCTTATGCTTTTGGGGGGCTGTAGAAGTCTCATAAAACATTCTGCTCTCTTTATTGTTTATTTCTTCTTTATTTACCCTGCAGCTGGTGCAACTGACTGCATTGAGATCAGGGTGGCTGCAAGAGGTTGTGCTTCCACAAAAAGGTTTGGTCCTGAGGTGTAGCTGCTGTCAAGGGTCTGTGGCCCGTAGGATCTCCCTTGAGGAAGCTCTTTTTAATCTGAAATGATAACTTTCAGCATAATTTGCTGTTGCCCCCAGCAGCAGGAATCCCTTTGTTAGTTTAGTTCTCTCTGGATTTGCATCCCAGCAAGAAATTCCCGGTGTCCAACTCTGCAAAGCCAGGGAATGCCAACTCCATCATGTGCCTCAGGAAACGGCAGCCTGCCCAAGCTGGGAAACATTGGCTTCCCAGAAATCCAGAGACTGGAAACTGCTAAAGGGAGACCTTTTTGTCCCTGTCCCACTGCTTAAAAACTTGATTTTCCCCCTAGAGCTTCTTTTCCTGGTCTGTGAGATGCAGTTCCAGTGTGTTGGCAGGTGGGAAAGGCTCCCAGGGCACATCCGGAGCAGGGCACAGGGACAGCTTTGCTCCCTCTGAAGCGTTATGCTGGTCCAGCTTGTCCTGCTGGGGCCCTGGAGTGGGGGAGAGGTGCTGTGGGATGGAGCCCAGGCTGGGAAAGGGTTGAGGGCACCACTTTGGGATGGGAGGGACTGGACAAACCCAGATATCCAGGAGCTGTGTGAGGATGGAGCTGGAAGAAGCTCTGCGTGGTAAGAAGTTGTTAGAAGGAACATCATCACTTAGTCGCTTTCTGAAGGTTCTCCCTTCCCTTCATGGTTCCCTGTCTGCCTCTCCAGGCATCTCTGTCCTTCCCAATTTCCCTCTCAGTGCAGCCTCTGCCTTCCCAAGAGCTGAGTGCAGCTCCCTGCTGAGGCCAGGGAGCTCCAGGCAGCGGAGCCGATGGGATTTGTGTGACTCACAGAGCCCAGCCTGGAGAGAAAGTGGGGAAACAGCAGGAGAAAGAGCAGCAGGACAAGGCCTGGCAGGGAAAGAAGGGAAAGGACTGCCAGATGTTAATAGAGTCTCCTGTGAAATCCTCTGAAATCCTCAGGATTTGGCAATCCCAAGCCAAGCATCCCTGCAGGCCGTGGTCCAGCAAGAGAGCTGTGCACAGAGCACTCCCTGCCCCGGCCTGCCCTGGGGACAGAAACTGTGGCTCTGCCCCTCCCGAGCCACCCAGGGTCACTGGGCAGCCTGGCACCGTGGCAGGGACAGAGGACAGGCAAGGCTGAGGAGGAGGCAGTGCTTCCTCCCCTCCCTGTGCCGGTGAGGAGCTGGCAGTGTTGGCAGGATCACAGATTCGGGGATCAGCTCTGGGATTTTTGGCTGGTGTCTGCATTGCTCAGAGCACACGTGGTGCCCCCCAAATGTTCCCTCACCTCTTGGAAAAGCCTCGAGTGGGCTCTGACTCCTGAGAAGGCTCAGAGGGATGGGAGGCATCGCCCACCCCGGGCAGCAGGGCCGAGCAATCCCACGGATGTGGGAAAACCCCAGCACAGAAAATCCTGCTCCCGTGGCTCCTGCCCTGCACAGAAACCTCCACCAGAGCCCGTGGCCCTGCTTTGGAGCCAGCTCAGCACCTGGGGAGCTCCAGGTTCCCTGCAGGGAGGCTTTGGGTGGGCTCTGTGTCATTGTTGGTTCCTGGAAATCAGGAAAAGGGGGAAAATCCTGAGGAGTGAGGCCACCACGCACAGCAAAGGAGCATGAGCTCAGCCCTGGTGTGTGGCTGTGCGGAGGAATTCTCACTCTGAAAAGCCCCTGGGAAGTGAAATGGGAAAACATGTTGGAACAAGGACACTTATTCACCCTGTGACTGAGCAAGACAAATATCCAGCCCGTGTGTGTGCCTGCACGCGTGGCTCTGGATTTACCCCCCTCTCCCTTCCCACTGTAAGTACAGAATGAAAAAACAGGCCAGCAAGAGAAATACGAGACAGGGGCGAAGGGGGAGAGAGCCGGAAGAGGGAAAACACTGGGAAGAGGAGTGAAAAAAATTCAGAGCAATTCTGGGAGATAAATAAAAATATAAATACAAAATCTAGATAGGAGCGTGAACTTGGGGCCTGAAGCTGCCTTACTCATGGCAATAAACTCAGGATAACGTGGCAGGAGCCAAGGCAGGTGGAGGGTCAGGACCAGACCCTGGGGAGGGTTTTGCATCCACCACTCTGACTCAGCAGCAGCAGCACCGAGCTGCCTTGCCTGGGCTTGCAGTCCTGGGTCAGCATTATCCCTCTGCAGCCCAATCCCACCCTCTGGGTTTAGGGTGGTGGCAGCTCCTGGGAAACAACTCTGTGTGTGTCTATGTGATGCCATCCCCTTTTCCAGGCAAAACCAGCAGGATCAGCAGGCTGCAGGCGAGGCCAGCAAGGTTGCTTTACTCCAGGCAGCAGCACACAGAGGGTGTTTTGGAGGCTGGAATTTAGATGGCAATGGGATCAGGTAGTGCTTGACACAGCTCCTCTTCCCAGCTCCCTTATCTGCTCCTGCCAGGGCTGCTCCGTGTTGGAGGCTTGGGAAGGGATCTGTAATTCACCGGGAGCATGTGGACACCAGCCCTAGCTTGCAGGAATGGGAGTGAGATTTGGCATCGGAGGGAAGCAGCGCCTGATGGAAAATGTCTGATGTTTGCCTTGGAAAGGAGCTGGGGACAGGCTGAGCACGGCTGCCTGACGTCAGTGGCACTGAGCTCACGGGCCCTCCTTCAGCCCCTGTTTGTGTCTGCTCCCAGCCCGCTGTGGCATGGCAGGGACTGCACCTCTCCTCCTGCTCCTGCCGCTCTCCAGGTGCTCCATCCTCGCTGCTCTGGACAGCCCAGAGTGTCACCTGCACCCCAAAGTGCCCTCACAGCCTCCACCATCCCGTCAACGCCCTGAGGCCTCTTTGCCTCACTCCTACCTGCTCTGGTGGCAGAAAAAGCTCTTCCCACCCAGCAAAACAAACCTCTGAATGTTCTCCAGCTCAGGGAACATCCCCAGCAGGACCTGACTCCAGGTCAGGGCAGACAATGAGGTTCTGGTGGCACAGCAGTGACTTCCTGCTGCATCCCTGCCCGTCCATCCCTCCCCGTCCATCCCTACCTCTCCATCCCTGCCTCTCCATCCCTGCCTGTCCATGCCTCCCTGTCCATCCCTGCCCGTCCATCCCTGCCTCCCCATCCCTGCCCGTCCATCCCTGCCCATCCAGCCTCTCCCTGACCCTCCCGGGCAGGATTTGCTCTGTGCCAGCTCTCTCTGGACTTGGCAGCAGCTCTGTCACCGCAGCAGCTCTATGTGGGGAGTGAAGTGCCCGGAACAAGGTGCAGGGAGCAGGCTGGGCACTGCCAGCAGCAGCACGGGCACAGCCCACAGCCTGGCATGGCCCACACTGTCACCTGCTGGCCCTGCACGCCAGGGTGGCACTGAGGCTGGAGAGGCTGCACAGGAGCTTTGGGAAGTGCCTGGAGGGCCCAGAAGCTCTTGCACTGCCTCCCCACCGCACTGCTCCCGGCAGGATCCAGCCTCCTCGTAGGTGGCACGGTTGTGAAAGGGGGGAAAATCATGGGGGAGATTCACAGGCAGCTCTGCAGGAGTGCCAGGGAGCGGGGAAGGGATGCTGCTTGCTGTGCACGGAGCTCGGGCAAGGCAGGGAGCCCTGCTCCGCTGGGAGCCCAGCCTGCTCTGCTGCCTGGGCTTTGTTACATTAATTACATTCCAGTTGGAGGCTCCACCAAGTCCCAGCACAGCCTCGTGTGGCGTCCCGGGGCTGGCTGGCACCCAGGGAGGGGAGCCAAGGGGTGGAGGAAGGTTGGAAGGTTGGGAGAGGAAGCTGCAGCTCCCTCTTGGAGCAGGGAATGGCCTGGCCCCGCATTCCTGGGGCTCCCCATGCCCTTGGGGCTCCCTGGGGCAGTCCCCTGGCACGGGGACACGTTGGCACCCAGGGATGGTGGGCATTGCTGGAAGGGTCTCACATCTCTCACCTGAGGCTTTGGTGCTGGGATTTTCCTGCACTCACATCCTGCCCGTGCAGCGAGGGAAGGTGAACCACGAGTGGGGATGTTCCTCCCAGGGCACTTTTAGTGACTTTTTTCCAGAGCAGGACCCTCTGAGCATCCCCCCAGGCCCCCAGGCCAATTGTGCAGCTCTGCTGAGCACCCAAATCCCTCCTTCCCTGTGCCACCTCTGCCAGGCTCCTCCAGCGTCCTCTGGCCCATCCCAGCTCCCCTCACCCTGCCCATCCCCGTGCTCTGCACCAGCTTGGGAGCACACAGGCGCTGCTAATTCCTCCTTGCTGACTGTCTGCATCCGTATTCCCACCCCATGGAGCATTCCAGGGATCCCACACATCCTGCTGGGGCCAGGACTTGGCTGGGAGGGTGCCACAGGTGCTGAGCCCCCCAAGCTCCCGCCCCCAGGTATGGAACAAGGACACTCATTATCCTGGCCATGTGGAACTCCTGGGATCTGGGGCTTCTGTGTGAGCTCTGAGGATGGAGATGGAGATGGAGATGGAGATGGAGATGGAGATGGAGATGGAGATGGAGATGGAGATGAGGAGGAAGATGGAGAGAGGAGATGGAGAGCAGAAAGAGACTTGGAGAGGGGAGATGAGGATGCAGAGGGGAAATGGACATGGAGAAAGGAGATGGGAAAGGGGAGATGAGGATGGAGAAAGGAGATGGAGAGAGGAGATGGAGAGCAGAAAAGGACATGGAGAGGGGAGACGGGGATGGAGAGATGGAGACGCTGGAGAGCTGTGCCCAGCGGAGGAGGTGCTGTGGGGCAGGACACCCCGCACGGGCTGCCAACCACTAGGTGTCCTCCGTGGCCCACAGACGGGTGTCAGGGGCCCCAAAAATCCGCGAGTGTTGGAAAATCCCTCCAGGACACGGCGGGTCAGTCCCCCTCCACCTTGGGATCGGAGCGGGCGCCTGGAGCTGAGCAGGGACAGGGGCTGTAATCCCAATTCCATGGTTTTGGTGGGAAGGTGGACGCCTGGAGCTGCAGGGATGGGTCCATCCCTGGTGTGTTCTACTGGGTGTAATCCTCCTGGCTTTTCCATGCTTTGGGAAAGGGTAAATCCACTGGGACTGCAATGCAGCCA
>VXAD01000591.1:1165190-1237736 GCA_013399195.1 Dicrurus megarhynchus
AAGCTCCCGCAGCCCCCCAAGCTCCCGCCCCCAGGTATGGAACAAGGACACTCATTATCCTGGCCATGTGGAACTCCTGGGATCTGTGGGGTTGGAGATGGAGCTGGAGATGGAGATGGAGATGGAGATGGAGATGGAGATGGAGATGGAGATGGAGATGGAGATGAGGAGGAAGATGGAGAGAGGAGATGGAGAGCAGAAAGAGACTTGGAGAGGGGAGATGAGGATGCAGAGGGGAAATGGACATGGAGAAAGGAGATGGGAAAGGGGAGATGAGGATGGAGAAAGGAGATGGAGAGAGGAGATGGAGAGCAGAAAAGGACATGGAGAGGGGAGACGGGGATGGAGAGATGGAGACGCTGGAGAGCTGTGCCCAGCGGAGGAGGTGCTGTGGGGCAGGACACCCCGCACGGGCTGCCAACCACTAGGTGTCCTCCGTGGCCCACAGACGGGTGTCAGGGGCCCCAAAAATCCGCGAGTGTTGGAAAATCCCTCCAGGACACGGCGGGTCAGTCCCCCTCCACCTTGGGATCGGAGCGGGCGCCTGGAGCTGAGCAGGGACAGGGGCTGTAATCCCAATTCCATGGTTTTGGTGGGAAGGTGGACGCCTGGAGCTGCAGGGATGGGTCCATCCCTGGTGTGTTCTACTGGGTGTAATCCTCCTGGCTTTTCCATGCTTTGGGAAAGGGTAAATCCACTGGGACTGCAATGCAGCCAGCCCTGGGGAGCCTGGGCTGGACCAGGTTCTCCATGTGCTGCTCCCCTGCTCCATGCCCATCCTGCAGGTCCCCGGCAGGGTCGGCGCCCTCAGGATTCCTTCCCAGCACTACCGGGGCTCCCTGGGGCTCTGATAATCCAGAATAATTAATTTCCTCTCCTCCTCCCCGCTGGAATGCCCCGGGTGCTGGGAAGGGATCCGTTGGTTTTACAGCAGGGAAAACCCCCCAGATTGCATCTCGGGGGTGAAATCCTGGAAATCCCAGCTCTCCTAGTTCTGTTTGTCTGTCCTGGGAAGACCTTCTCCCTGCACGGCCTGAGAGAAGAGTCCGGGAGGAATGGGGTTCCCTCTGCAGGGTGCCGGGAGGGTATTTCCCAAACAGCCTGCGGAGCACATCCAGCACTTCCCGTGCCCAATAATTCCCTCCCGGCTGAAATCCCCGCATCCTGCGCTATCTTATCAGCACCGCTCATTATCCCCTCAGAAGCACCGTGTAAACATCCCGCACAAACCGCTCTCCGCGACAATTTCCTTGCCAAACAAAGCCACTTCCCCGCTGGAGTGATGGTTGAGAGGGAGGACTGCTGCACCCGCCGCTGTTTGAACAGGCGAGGAGCAAACAGAGCTCCCTTCCCGGGAGCTCACCGTGCACCTGCTCGGCCGAGTTTCATCACAGGAAGGTGTCTGTGGGAACTGCTCATTAAAATCCTGGCAGCTCATCACGGCTGCTTTGTTCGGCTTCTCACCTGGAATTTGGCTGAGGGAGGGAGATAACGCTGGCAGCAGCTGCCAGGGGAGGGGTTTTTTTTACACTCCAGGCTGTCAGGCAGTCGGGTTGATGTCTTACTGTGGAGGATGGCACCTCCAGCGGCACGGCAGCTCTCATCCAGAGTGGCAGGGCTAAGTGGGGAGTGGTTGTTTGTGCTGGCATCACAAAGCTGTGGAGCTGCTGCTGGGCACCGGTCAGAGAGCAGAGGAGGAGATGACAGAACGCTCAACGTCCTCAGCTCCTCTTTCTTTCTTCTTTCATTCATTCCCTGCCACTGCCGTGGGGTTTTGAGCAGTCCCTGGGCTGCTCCACTCCACACCAGGTAATGCTGGAGGCAGGCCAGGACTGTCAGGGATTTCAAGTGCTCTTCTGCAGCGTTTAGTTCAGCCTGAGGAAGCCCTTCCAGCTCTCTCTGGTGTTTCCTCCTCCTCCTCTGAGTGACCCAGCCTGGCTGGAGCAGAGCCCTTGGCCACCTTCCTCCCCTATTCAGAGAGAGAAAGAGGGAGGATGGGGAGAACGGGGAAAGAACAGAAACTAAATTAGTCTCCCAGCTGGTAGCAGCAATTCCAGGAGCCTGTCCAAGCCCTTCTCCATCACCAGGCTGTGCTGCAGCCCCTCACCTCCTGCCTGAGCTCTCTCTGTGCTCATTCCTGCCGTGGGCCGGGGTGTCTGCTCAGATCCCACCCCACTCCCCCTTCCCTCTCAGCTCCTCTTTCACAAAGATTCATTTTCCCTTCCTTTCCCCATGTAAATAACACCACATATGGCCCCAAACCGTGTGTGCAGCCCGCCAGGCTGCTCCTGACAGCAGCCAGAGCTGAGCTAAGCAAACACCATCCCCCTGGCCTGATGCCCACCCGGGCAGGCTGGGAAAGCTTTACAGCTCAGGGAGAAGCATCAGGAGGAGAAAGGGAAGAGTTTTAGACAGGAACTCAAATATAAAGTGGGAGAAGATGCCCTGGGTGTTGAGCATTGGTTGCTTTGGTTTCTTGCAGGGATGTGATGGTGCTGGAGATGAGTTCTGTGTCACCCCACGAGCCCTGGCACACGCTAAAACGAGGTGCTGGTGCACAGCATGCTTTGCACTCTTGCCCTGTGTCCACACCAGCTCTTTGCACTTATCCAGCACTTGCTGAATGGTGACTGAGAGGAAAATTTAACTACAATCTTGGGGTTTAACTCTGTTTTTTTTGAAGCTGGAGAGATGAGAAGTGAGAGAAAAGGTAAAGCCTTGTCCATGCTGGGCTGAATCCTGGTTTCAGCAGTTCCCTAGTTCAGGGAACTGCATTTCCTCACCATTTGCAGCCTGCCCTGCTCTCAGAGGATGTGTTACAGCTCTCTGATGAAGTGCAGGAGCACTCTGAGACCAGATCTGAAATAATTACAACTCCCTGAAGGGATGTGCAGTAAAAGGGGCAATACAGAGCTTTAGAGTGAGAATCCTCCAAGTCCTGACATGCTGTAAAAAGAATCTATAAGGCTAAAGATCAGTAGAGAAGGAAATCTGGGCTGGTCTTGGCATTGTCAGGGGGGTTCTGTGCGTTCCCAGGGTCAAATTGGGACGTGGAAAGAGAATCCTGCAAAATTATTCACCTGACACAGCCTGAGAAAATGTGTTCTTAGGAAGGGAGCCTCTTATTTAGCCTGCAAATCAATGACATTAATAACAGCAGGGAATACATCCTGGCACGGGATAGAGATGAATTTCCTCAGCACTGTTCACTGAGCCAGGGAGGAAAGGCATTGCCCTGTCCTGGGGTTTGATCAGCAACGGGGGCACCGTGCTAAGAAAGCAGCCTCGGATTCAGAGATTAACTGCTGATTCAATTAAAATGAAATGGAAAGGCAAACAAAGCCTGCGAACGAGATCCTCGATTTCAAACAGGCAAACCCTCGTTGGTGGAGAGAAATCCACAGGAATGAAAATTGGACTCGGCAGCTCAGAGGAGCGATTGCAGTTTTTCTAAAAAAAAAACCCAAAAAACCCAAGCAGAGTTCAAAACGTTTGAGAGGACACCTTCCAAGGGAGGTTTCCAGTTCCAACTGGATGAATAACCACCTCGGAAAGGATGCTAAGAGTCATCAGAATGCCTGCAAGGGATAGAGAAACAGGCCAGCTCAGCAGGGAGAGCAGAGGTCGGTGTGTGGAGGAATCAGCTGTCAAAAGCTGGGCTGAGTAACCCTGAAAGAGGCGTTAAAATACCCGGCCCGAGTTCTTTGGGTGCAGAACAAAAAGGGACACGGAGGAGGGAGGATGGGTGATGTTCTGCAATCGGAAGGGGTAGGGATGAGTGTAAGGATTGCCTCAGAAGGGTTTAATCATCAGTGGGAAAAGGGCTGAGTGTGGGGCAAGTGGAGGCAGAGGTCCCAGAGGGAAATTGCCAAGTTCCTGGTAGAGGCAAAACTCAGAGCTCTGCTCTCTGGGGAGGAGGATTTAGGGAAAAACCTTCTTCCCTGTGGTTCTGGAGAGTGGGGGAAACCGTGGCTCCTTCAGCAAGGTTTTCAGCCTCTCAGCATTATCAGGGGATCAGAGCACCTCATTCAGGACCTGCAGCTAAAAAGGGGATGGAGCTGGGAGAAATTATTGTAGATTAATACAGAAATGCTGCCTCACTCCTCATCAGGATGTCACAGAGTCCCGGAGTGGTTTGGGTTGGAATGGACATTAAAAACCATCTCATCCCACCCCCTGCCATGGGCAGGGACACCTTCCACTGTCCCAGGGTGCTCCAACCTGGCATTGGACACTTCCAGGGATGGGGCAGGGCCTCCCCACCCTCACAGTCAGAGCAAATTTTTCAGGGGAGAAACACTAGGATTACAGATAAATGGAAAACAAGATTAACTGTGGCCGCCTGGGTTGTTTTTTCTGACTGGTTGTTTTTCTTTTCTACAAGAATATAACTTGTAGATAAAGCCTTGAGCGGTGGAAAAAAAAACCTCTCTATTTTGAGGAAGGCAGCTGTGATATGATTTATCCTGAGATTACTCCAGCAGATCCGAGCCCTGTTTCCGTGTCCTCCTTCCACGTGGCCATGGATGACCTGTGACCCCGGCTCTGAGATTCCAGGGCCAGAGAGATTCTGGTGTCCTGCTGTTATTCCCAAATGCAGCACATCCAGGTCTGCTCTGCTTCCCTGCACACACACAGCGAGAAACCCGAGCCTGGCCTTCCCCTTTTCCTTACTTTCTCTCCTCCTGCTCGGGCACGTTGTCGCTGAGGAGGCCAAAAGTCAGGGCTGCTCCAGGAGGGAGCCGCTGAAGTGACACCGGGGCAGAGGAGCCAGCTGGCAAGGGAATGACTCTGGGAGAGGTGGCAGGAAAAGGGGAAAGAAGGGGAGAAAAAATTCAAGGAGAGAGAAAGCATTTTTGCCCCGATTTGTGGGAAATGTCCCCGCTGCCCATTAGCAAAAATCTCTTTTTTTTCAGCAGCTGCAGCCCCGAGCTCCAGCCTGGAAGCTGGGGAGGATGAAAGCAGAGGAAGAGGTGGGAGAGGGCCCAAGCCGTGCTAAGCCAGCGGGATGTGGGAGCCGCAGCAGTGCCTGGCTGTCAGCGCTTGCTGCTGCTCCCCACCATGGCCCTGGCAGCACATCTGAGCCTGCCGAGCTCAAGGGGCTGCAGGTGATGCCTTTTCCTGGTCTCAAAATCAAGAGTCAAACGTGGTTAGAAGGGAAAAAGGGATTTTGCCTTGGTATTTATTTTAAGGATCCTTAGGTGCAGCACGTCCAGGTCGAATGCACCTCAGTCTACACTGCAAAAGCCTCCTCCCCCCCCCCACCCCCAAAGATCTGGTATATCATTATAGGTTTTACTAATTAGCATATCTATCATAAATTCCCCAATGAGAGGCTGACATGAGCCCCCCTCCCCAAGGAACCTTCCCCTGGATGGTTCTATCTCAGTTTACAAAATGTGTTCTGGAGAGGACCTTGGGCTCTGGGGCACGTTGATCCCTAACTACGAAACCTCTAAAATGTTTCGTCTGCCAGCTTAACAAACAAGTCCAAGAATGTAGGCAAAAAGCACTAAGGAATACAGAAGCTGCAAAAAGGCACAAAAGGGGTTTAAAAGAAAAAGGCAAAAAATCATCATGGCATCACAGGGAGCATCCATGGGGACAGAAAGGAGGGAAAGGGGGAATGGCAGGGGAGCTGTGCTGCTCGCAGCGGCACCTCGGTGTCCAGCAGTGGCCAGGGACTGCCCAGGACTCCCTCAGGGTCAGTCTTGGCCAGCCAGGACTTTCTCCAGCGCTGCCTGCTCCAGATCAAAGCTCCTCTCACTGCCCTGGCTGGCAGGCAGCGGTTCCACTCCAGCACCAGTTCTCCTCCTGGCACTGGAGCAGCAGATGGGAAGATCTCCTAGCTCAGTTGGAAGGGCCTGTCCTGACTTTGGGGTTTTTGTTCTTTCTTTTATTTAAAACCACAGTTCACGTCTCCGGCGCTAAGCTGTGCTGCTCATACCTCCCCAGATCTCGCACTGAGCAGGTCTGCTCCTGCTCCGGCTCAGGGGAGGTGTTCAAAGTGCTCCTGTGGGGCAGGGAAGGGGGTTGGCAGCCGGTTGCTTTCCTCATCCCTTTCAGAGCTGTTTCCTGACCTTGCAGCTCTGCACTCTCCTGTCCTCGCCAGGCCGCGGTCTCTGCCTTCCCTGCCTCCCTCCTCAGGGGGTTTTGCAGGGAGAGCACCCCTGCCTCCTCTCCAGGTGCTCCATACGGACCTGTACACCCTCCAGCAATGCCAGCTGACCCCAGGGCAGTGCCAGCCAGCCTCTGAGGGGCTGGGAATGTCCCCCCCAGCTCTGAGAGACGAAGCAGTCCCCAAACAGCACAGCAGAACCCAGCCTTTTATAGCAGCCAAGGCACCTGCCCTGCCAGGATTAATGATTACACCGAACACAACCCTTCCATGAACCCCGGGTGGCTGCAGTGCCGAGTGAGGNTGTCCTGCCCTCCTCTGTCCTGCCCCTCTCTGTCTTCCCCTTCTCTGTCCTGTCCCTCTCTGTCCTGCCCCTCTCTGTCCTGTCCCTCTCTGTCCTGCCCTCCTCTGTCCCACCACGGTGCCTTGGATGCCCGCATGGCAGCAGCAGGGCAGGAGCTGTGCTGGGAGTGCTGCCTGGCATCCTCCGCTGCTGTGCCGGCGCTGCTGGGGGAGGCTCTGCTCCAAGGGAACAGCTCCGGCTCTGTTTGGAGCTCGTGTTCTGAGCAGGGGCCCCTCTTTCTGACCCCACCTCCTTTCCCCCTTTTACGAGGAGCTGGCCCCTTTCAACTGACAGCAGGGCTTTCCTGCCAGGCCTGTTAGCTTTAGCTGGAACAATTTCCTTTGAACTCGGCTTGAATTAACATCTCCATGGCAATGGGATCGGGGCTTTGTCGCTTTGCAACCTGCCCTTCACCCTCAGCACGAGGTTCCAGCAGGAGGTGGGCAGGGATGGGCAGGGCACCCCGGCCAGCAGCACCAGCCCCTGCTGGGGGACAGCGCGGGGCAAGGCAGGGATGGTTCTGCTGCCTGGAGCTCCCGAGGGGTGGCAGATGCTGGCAGGTCCCCGCTCAGGTTAGAGGAGCTTTCTGCACAAAGTGCCAGCGAGGGAATGTGTGGTGGGGTGACAGCAAAGCAGATTTCCCTCTGCCATCAACAATCCCGAACAGTTTCCCTGGGACTGGGTTTCTCCAGCGCAGCGGAAGGAAAGGAGTGCTCCTGCTGGATCCAAACTCAGCATTTTCCCTTCTTTCCCCTCATTTCTCCCACAGCCATCCCCAATTCCATCTCTGTCTGCTCCTTCACCTCTGTGGCTTGGCAATGTGCTGCTGCCCAGGGAGGTTCTCCCATGCTCCCAGGGACCAGCTGCCTGTTTGCTGCTCAGATTCTCCTCCTTCCTCCTTCTCCAGCTCCCCCAGAAGGGAGATCCCTCTCTTTGGGCTGTTATGAAACGTGACCTTTCCAGTTCCGCTGCCTGTGCATCACCCCCAGCCCCAGCCAGCTCGGCCACCACATAAAGAGCCACTTTATTCCCTCCCTGTGCCACTCCTGCTCCCAGCCCTGGCCCACGTGGCTCGTGCTGTTTGGCAGGAGTGGGCTCTCCCCAACAATATGGGTTTTTTCCTCTTGTGGAGTGAGAGGCTGCTTTTGCAGCCAACTCTGTAGGTGGGGGAAAAAAAAAATGAGGCCTTTTTCTTGGAATGTCGGGTAAATTCTTTGGGAGCGGCCTCGGGGGAATCGCAGCTCGGCTTCTTCTCTTGGGGGCGATGTAAACAGCGCAGGGCTGCTCCTCTTCATCCTTTGCTCTGCTCCTGAACACCCTGGGCAGGCAGTGCCCTCTCAGCACCCCGGGATGAGCTCGGGGTGCCTGGGAAGCCCCAGTGGATGTTTCACGTGCAGAGAGGTTTTGCTGGGGGTTACACTGAGGTCAAGGCTGTTCCAGCTGTGATCCCCCAAAAGATGTGGGGAGCAGGACACACTGGGGTCAGTGAGGGTCCAGCAGGGTCCTCAAGGAGTGCAGAGACAACACCACGGGGCTCAGAGCTCTGGGCTGAGTGTGAGGCACCGTGCAGGTTTGATTTCCTTTTCCACCTCTTTCTTCCCCCTCAGCGCTTTTCCTCCCTGCTCCAAGGGAGCTGCCGCAGCTGGATCCCAGCAGGCACTTTTCATTCCCTGTTAATGAGAAACTCCTGCACTTTGTCCTTTGAAATGGAGCCACGTTCTCCACGTGGTGCTGGGGAAGGGCTCCGGCTGAGGTTACAGGGAGAGGAGAAGGGGTGAAGTGGCTCCCATCCTACCCACGGTTCCAGGGCTGGGCTGGGGGAATCGGAGCCTGGCTGGCCTTTCCCTGCCTCAGCAGGGCTGGCCAGAGCCCTCCGTGCCAGGGAACGGGAATCCATCCCCCTCCCACCTCCCCCAGCCCCATCCTGGGCTGTGACGAGCGCACCAGGCACGGAGCAGCCCCCACAGTGCCCAAATCCTGACTCAGGGACTGCTGGGGCGGTGTCCTGGGGCTGGACAATGGGGGGTCATCCCTTCCTCACCTCCTGGACAGAGGGGTCAGTCCTTCCTCACCTCCTGGGAGGGCTGGGCTGGCATTTTCCATGGGGAGCAGCTTTTGGGCAGGGCCAGGGAATCCCAGCTGGTCCCAGAGGCAGGTTCAGGAGTGTCCCTGGCAAGGAGGGAAAGGGAGCTTTCTCTTCCATCTTCCCTCCTGTCTCTGCTCTGAGCAAGCAAAGCCCGGTGCCCCAGGCCCTGCCTCCCTCCCGCTGTGCTTAATGCCTCTTATCTGCCGCAGAAGGGATCTCTTTCCTTGCTGATACAGACAGGAGTGCCCTGACCCTTCCGTGCCTCCATCCCAGCCAGGAATTCGTGTTCTCTGGCACTCCCGGCCCACGAGCTGTGACAGGAATGTGATGCGATTCCTCCCGCAGCGCGAGGCGCCGCTCAATTAATCCTGGGCTGCAGATTTCCTTAGGGCCAAGAGGAAATTCCTCACCCAGCAGCAGCGGGAGGGATCCTCTCCAGCCTGGCACTTTCAGCTCCAAGTCTGCAGTGGTTGGCAGCGCAGCCACAAGCGGGAGCATCCTGGTTTGTCCTTAATCAATCCATGAGCCCCTGCCACGGTGCTTTGGGCACACAGAGGAGGCTTCCCACTGGCAGCTCTGTCTGATTCCAGCTCCTGTGCCCCCTTGCTGTCTCCTTTCACGCTTTTTCTGCTTCCCTGAGTCACTGTCTGGTAGTGGAGCCCACTGGTTTTACTCTGCAGAAGGACACATCCAGAGTCACTGCTCGAGACAAACCTCTCCAGCCTTTGGAGTATTTGAAATTCAGAGTTTAGGTCTTTCATGAGGGAGGCTTGGGAGCTCTGGGATTTGAGGCTCCATTTTTGGGGGTGGCTTCTCAAAAGGTGCTGCTGATTTCTCTCACCTGCCACGGAAAGGGAAGGCAGAAGCTGGGCTGGAGGGAAGAAAAATATTCCCACCTCTGGAGGCTTCTCAGCTTTTGCATTGCTGCCTTCCCCACCTCCTTAAAGGGGGGAGGGCGAGTGAGGGGAGGCCGAGCAACAGGAAACTCTCAGACAGCTGTGATTTTTCACCAGAACCCGACAAAATGCCTGAGCTCGGCAGCTGCGCTTTGAGGTGGGTCATTAAAGTGACACAGCAGCTCGGCTGGGCTGCAGGGGAGCAGGGAGAGCTTGGAGAGCAGGGCTGGGGGAAGCCCCTGCTCTGAAATAACCGGGAGAGAGAAACAAACAAACAAACAAACAAACAAACAAAAACTTTGGAAAGACCGACTGGAGATATGAAAAATATCCCTGCAAAGTCTGGTACTGTGCCCAGCTGGGGAGCTGCTGTGGTTTTTCCCCACTGGTGTGGGAGCAGGGTAAAAGGTAAACCTGGAAGAGTTTGGTTTCCTTTGCTGGCCTTGTGCTTCTCCTGCTTTATCTGAGGGGCTGGGGCCAGGCGAGGAAGGGATTATTTGATTCTGCTTGGCTCCATCCCCCAAACGCCACATCAGCAGCAAGCTGCAGGATGACCTCAATGAGGAACAGATTGTCCCTTGGCCTGCCTCCATCTCGCTGCCTGTGGGGACATCAACCTTGAGCTGGGAAGAGATGAGGGAGGGTGGGCTCATTCCAGGAGCCACGCGTCGGGATAACGTCACCGGGGAGCTGCAGCAGGGCTTGGGAGCTGGAGAGGGGTTTGGGACCTGCAGAAGGATTTGGGAATTACAGAAGGGTTTGGGAGTTACAGCAGGTTTGGGAGCTGCAGAAGGATTTGGGAATTACAGAAGAGTTTGGGAGTTACAGCAGGTTGGGGAACAGGAGCAGTGTTTGGGAGCAGGAACACTGGGTTTGGGAGCTGGAGAAGGGACTGCGGGAATGAGCACAGGAGGAAATTTATTCCCTCATCCCAAATTTGATGGCTCATCAGCATCACCCAGCAGGGATTTCCATCCAGTGTTAGTCCAGAGCTGCTCTTGAGGAGAAGCTGCCCCGTGCCCTGGCCCCGAGCTGCTCTCCCTGTGCCCCAGGCTGCTCTGGCCAGCCCTTGACCTCCTGCAGCCACCAGCGAGGCTCTGGTGACAGCTCAGAGCCAGTTCCGTGCCCCCAGGGCTCCTGTCCTGCCTGCACAGCACAATGACCTCGGTGTCTGTGTGCAGCGTGTGTGCAGCCACTCAGCAGAGAGCAGGACGGGGAACAGCCTGCCTGGGAATCCCTGCTCCGACCCGGGGCTGATCCCGCTCCTGTTTGCCCTGGGTGCATCCCCAGAGCCAGATCCAACCCCCCAGGCCCACGGGGACACTTTGCCATTTCTGATTCCAGGGCTGCAGAGGTCAAACCCTCCTCTGGTATAAAATCTGTCCCAGGAGGACAATCCCAAGGTGATTTATTCCATCAGAACAGAGGCTTTTTGCTGTTCTCACACAAATGGGAGGTGCCTGAGAGCCCAGGGAGAGCAGGAGGCACTGAAGCATCCGTCTGGATCTGGTGTGTAACAGCCCTTAGTCACCTATTTCCCAATTTCCAGCTCACTCATTCATTCCAGCTGTCCCATCTCATTCCTTCCAGCTTGAATCAGGCTGGGATTTAGGGGATGCTGATGCTCTACCCACGTCCTCGATTCCAGGAAATGGGTTCTGGGAGGTTTGGCTGGAGGAACCTTAAATCAGAGACGGGATGGCAAAAGTGGTGACTCTGTCCTGATCATCTCCAGCTGTTTGTTTCAGGCTGATCCCCATGATCTGATGAGAAGCAAATAATACAAGAAATATAATATCATTTACAAAACAATTTCCAGTGAGTTTTAAGACCCCATTGACACAAATGCCGTCCCCAGGTGTCCATCTGTCCGTAAATAAACTAAATTGACATTTTGGTTAACTCGGGGTTTTTTTTTAAAGCTGTTTGTCTCAGTGCCTGCCGAATCCTGCCTTTAATGTTTCAGGAAAGCACAGGAAATATTTCCAGATAAATCTGTCAGAAAAACACTTGCATTTTCCTCCAGGCTGATTTTCGAACATAAATTGCTGGGGTTGGGGGTTTGGGGAGGGGGTTGCTGCTTCCCAGTGAATTTCCACGAAATTGATCTTTTCCTTTGCTCTGGGAAAAAAAATTAAATCCAGGCCACTGCAGATGCTCAAATGCCAAATGACTTTCAAGCACGAGAAAATGTTGGAATTGCAAGTATAAAACATATGGCACTTTGGAGGAAGACTGGAAGGGAAAAGCACAGTTGTAAAGCTGAACTGAGGGTGTTTTATTATTCAGAATGAAAATACTTTCTTTTTGCTAAAGGCAGACAGAATTTTGAGCAGATCTGGTTATTTTCTGGAATTGATTGGGTTGGGGTTTTTTTTCCCCAAAGACAAACAGCATTATTGATTATGATTGTTTGGATTGTGGCTGGATTAGGTCAATTATTGCATCACTTAAGTGGGAAAAAAAAAAGACCTTTAGGAACTTATTTTATGTGCAAGTGGAGGAAAATGGAAACTACAAATGGGATTTTTCCAGTTTAAGGCAAAAATAGTCCCCACTGTGTCTGTCTGCAAACACAGCAGATTTGGGACAGTTCTGCCTTTAAACACAGGAGGTGAACAGGGGGGTGGATAAAATCCCCAAATCCTTCTTTTTCTTTTTGTTGCTTCACTGTACCCAGGAAAATTTGGGTTGGGAATGAGTGGGGGGGGAAACGTCAGGGCTGAGTTCTCCTGAGCTCCCACAAATTCCAGCTGGGCTGAGGATCCCCCAGAACTCCCAGGACCTTGAGCTGGAAAATTCTGTGTTTCCCCTGGCATGATTGTCACCATTTGCCCCGTGAAACCATCCCCATTTTGCTGCCTTGCCCTGGGAAATGTGGTTCAGAATAAAATGGGATTCAGCGTTGTGGGCAAGAGGAGCTTCCCTGACCCTCTCTGCAGCTGGAGCACAGCACCTCATTAACCTTGGTCGATTCATTGTGGTTTCATTGCTCATAAACCTCTCCTGGACCCCCTCTCCAGCTCCTCTCCTCTTCTGTGGGCCATGATTCTTCTCAAAATGTCCATTTTATAAATCACTTTAATTAGTTTTAGATCCTCCTGCTGTATTTATAGCACTTGATTTAGGGTTCAGATTGCTTCCGTTACATCTTCTATATTGCTTTGATTTTATTTATGGTGTTTCTGGTGCATTTGCATTGCTTTCCTTAGATGGGTATCATTTTGGCTGGATTTACAGTGTATTTCTCCTGTTAGATTTATATCACTTTAATTAGATTTATATCCTTTTAGAATTCGAGGGCTTCGCTGAGATTTGTAGTATCTGTTACACCAGGCTTGCCTTGCATGGAAAATTCACACCCTTTTTGTTTTAAAGGGGATATTAACTCCACACCGGCGTTGCTTTATCTGGCCTTTGGTCAGCCTCCCCATTAAAAACTCACCACTTGAGGGGGTTTTTTCCCCCCCTAAATTCCACAGGAATCATTCCAGCCTAAACTGTGCTGGTTTAAATAAACCTCTCCGCAGCCAGCAGCAGCAGGGGTGCGGTGGAGAACATCTCCCTGCCTGGATTCCTCAGAAGTGGAGGGACACTTGGAGAGGCAGTGCTTTTATCCATGGGGTGGTTTGGGTTGGAAGAGACATGAAAGCTCCTTCCCTGCATCCCGGCTGTCCCTGGGGGCTGTTATTTCAGATGTTCCCAGCAGGATATTCGGTTGTTTTCATGGGAACGTGGGATCCAGGGCTCAGAGCAGTTGCTGCTCGCAGACCTTGCCCGTTTTTATCTCCAAACACGCTTAGAGCCAATGGACTTTAATCAACACTGACCTCCTGGATTGCTTCATTCCCAAAATACAGCACAGAGCTTTCCGTGTGCCCGGGGATAGTAACAGATTCCCACTCCCCCAGCTATGGCACTGGGGCTGGGCTCTGAGAGATACCTGCGGAGCATTCCACATCCTTTCCATCCCTGGAAACGGCTGGAAGGTTTTCCCTCTGCCCACTGAGGGCAGCTTTCACAGGATCCCAGCGTGGTTCAGGTTGGAAGGGACCTTAAACCTCATTTTGTCCCATGAGCAGGGACATTTCCACTAAATCAGGCTGCTCCAAAGCCCGGCTTTGAACCCTTCCAGGGATGGGGGCAGCTTCAGAAGACTTTTTTCAGTGGGTTTTAATGGGATTCCTGAATTTCTGCAGCATTTGGGAGCCACACAGGCCAAGAGCTGAGTTCGGGAAAGGAAAAGAATAAATTATTTCACCTCCCAATGCCTTCCTCCTGCCCTGTCCTCCTTTTTCTCTCTCCGGCTTCCCCCTCTTTGTGCTTGTTCCCTCTGTGAACAGGACACGAGGCAGGAGGGAGGGGAGGAATATGCTGCAGAGATCCTGCTGCTGGGTAGTTGAATCCAGATGTTAAGGGAAGGAGCAGGGCTGTGTGAGCGGGACAGAAAAGGGCAGGAGCAGGAGGAAATAAGGAACACCAAGCCTGACTTAAACGCCAAAGGAATGGCAATTTGACTCTTCAGGTACAACTTCTGCCCCCAGCAGAGGACAGGGGACCAAAAGGGGCACTGCCCAAAGCTCCAGTGCCACAGGAGGCATCCACAGCCCTTGCTCTGCCCCACAGAGGAGCTTTTACTCATGTAGGGAGCAGTGCTGGCCATGAGGGAGATTTTTCCCATAATTTCCTCATACTTCCCAAATCCACACCATCAATGCGAACTCTTAAGTGTCTCCTGGCAGACCAGACCCTTCCACATGATCCTTCCAGCTCTCATGGCCTTTCCAAGGAAGGGCAGCCTAGTTCTGGCTGGGTGATCTCCACCAGTTCCCACAGTTCAGGATTGCTCTCTTCAGGAGCCCTGGGATTGTGGGCTGTGGCTGCAGAATTGTTGTTTTGTGGCACTTTCCTCTTCCACCTGAACCAGGTCACACCAGGCTCGTGCTCTTGAGTCCCTTCTCGTGAATTTATCCAGGAGAGAAGGGGCAGAACCCCTCCTGCACACCCCAAGAAGCTCTCCCACTGCTGCCCTTCCCCTTCCGCCCTTCCCACCCTCCCTGCAGCTGCATCACTGAGTGCAGAATCCCAATTAACCTGCATCTAATCAGGACAACATCTCTGGACAAGCATCTGCAGCAGCTTTAAAGCACGCAATCAACTTCCCAGTGCTCTGCCATCGGGGCCTGCTCATTTAATTACACCCAGGCTGCTGCACTGCTCAGCCCCTTAATTGCCCAGGACAGAGAATAGGGTGGTAACCAGGTCAGAGCCAGAAGATGCTGCGCATTGTTCTAAGCCACTAAAGCTGTTTTTCACCCCCATTCAGAAGCTTGGTTTATGTAATTGTCAAGGAAAGGAGGGCATTGAGGAGGGGCAGCAGGGAACACTCCGAAGGGATGCTGAATTGCTTTTAATTAATGAGAAATGACTCGAAGCCTGATTCCTTTCTGCAACAGTCAGATCTCCACTGAACGCCACAACACAAATCCTTTCCCAGGGCTTCAGATCAAGCCATAGGTCCTTGGTAGTAATATTCCTGATAATAGGCGGGATTTAGTCTACAAGTTGGGGGACCAGGAGAGTGAAAAAAAATCCAATTAACTCTCCCTGAGCTCTTTTAGTTCTGTAGTTCTGGGAACAATAGCAAATAGCTGGGTTTTTTGTGTTCAGCTCCCTAAAATGCTTGCCCTGATTGAATCCTTCAGAAAGCACTGATGATTCTTTCGTGTAGCTTTAAAAGTAGTTTGGCACGAGAAATGAAGGATGGGAGATTAAAGAGCTCAAGGCAGAACGTTTGGGTCTGACCCCTGACCTCAGTTACACCAACTTGAGTTGGGATTACCACCAGAGTAAACAAAATGAGGAACTCGGGCACTGAGCAGGCAGTGAAGGCTTGTTCTTGGTGGATTTTAATTTGGAAGACTTCAGATCCTTCGGGTTGATCTGAACAACTGCTGAGTGGGGTTTGCAGAGCACAACCGAAAGTCTGGGTTTCCTCCCCCTTCAGGGCTTCCCATTCCTGCCCTGAACTCCATCTGCGCAAGCATTTATTACCGCAGTGCTGGAAGGAGCTCGGAGCATGCACAGAGCTCTCCTCAGTGCAGGCAGGGAAATAAACCTGCAGGGGAGTAAACTGTGGTGATCCACAGGCAGAACCCCTCCATTCAGCTCCATCCTGCTCCCCAGCTCCAGCAGGGCCAGGAGCTTGCTGCTTCCCAAGTTTGTGGGCACTCCTGGTCTGTTCTGAGTGAGCAGAACCTGGTGTTAAACCACTGGCACTGACAACCCCGGTGGGTGCAGCAGCTTTGGTGCTGCTCCATCCATCTCCTCCGTGCCCTGACCAAGCCAGGGTGCTGTGCACAGCTCATTAGACGCAGCCTAATTAGTCACCTCACCGGGGGAGGGTTTAGGCTGGACATTTAGGGCTCGTTGCTGCTGTTAGGGTATGGCTCAGAGCTCCTGCCTGGCTGGGTCCCTTCCCTGAGCCCAGGGGAGCTCCTGCGCTGAATTTCTGTCCATTTCTGCCGAGGCAGAGGTGACTTGGGATGGCAAAGAGGCCTTTGTGAAGAAGCAGAGGCAGTTTGGAGGGCCTGGAGCTTCTCGGGGCAGCGCTGTGGTTGTTGATTCAGCAGAGCTGTGTGGGACCGAGAGCAGCTGGGAGCTGGCAGAGCTGTGGGGCAGCACCTGCCCGAGATCCCCCTGCAGCCACCCCAAACAGGCGATGGGAGAGGGTTTCTTGCCCCTCCAAAGGTCTCTGGCAGCAGAGCAGCTCCCAGCAAGATGCTCTTCCCCATTTTTCAGCCTCCCCCAGCCCAGAATTACCCAGATTATTTCTCAGAATAAGCAGCTGGTTCCCAACAAATACCGTCCCTCTTTGATGTGCTGCTGCGGTGGCTGGGATCCTTTGGTTTCATGCTCATAATAAGCAAAGTGGCCACAGAGTTTACTGTAAGCTGATGAGAAAGTAGCAGTAATTATTGCTCTCTCCTCCATGGGAAGGGAGACTTGGGATGTTAATGGCCTCTGGAGTACGGGCTGATTACTCACTTTGGAGTGAAACAGCGAAGGGAGAGGGCCTTCACTTTCTCTGCTCTTAAAAGCTCCTGTGCTCACAAGGTTGGGCATCCTGACTATGTAAAAGAGATTTGGATTAAGAGGGGAAAAGATGATTTATTTTATTTTATTTTATTTTATTTTATTTTATTTTATTTTATTTTATTTTATTTTATTTTATTTTATTTTATTTTATTTTATGTTTTGGGGGGTGGAGGGGTACAACACCACACAGGTCAGATGCATTCCTGGGATGGGTGAAGGGAGAGGCTGGTGCAGGAATTTCTGCATCACCCCTGGCAGCATTCACACAACAGACGAGGTGGCTACAAACATTTTGGCTTGCCTGGAAAATCTGCATGCAGGGAAGGCTCCTGCAAGCAGAGCTTTGTGTGGATGCTGCAGCACTTCTCACACCCTCTGCTCTGTTTTTCCCTCGCTTGCCAGGGCTCCGAGCAAGTCTTTGAGCCCAGCCTTAGTGGGCATCGATCCCTTTGTGGTTTTCCAAGGTGCCAGCGTGACACGGAGCTTCTGTGAACAAAGTTCTGAGGTGAGGAAGAGGCAGTGAGGATTTGTAGCTTGGTCAAATCTGCGTGGTTTTCCCCAGGGATGACAGAGGCACCAAGGCAAGCCCAGTGTCAGGTGCAGTTCCCTGCTCCCGTGCACTGGAGCTTCACAGCAAAGCTCAGACAGGATTTTAGCAGCACTTTTTTCCCCTTAACCTCCTTTTCAGTCGTGGCTGAGGTATTTTAATGGCAGGTTTCTCCCAGTGAAAGGGAGAATGCTGCAATGTGCTCACATACCAGAAAATCCTGGCCCAGATCATTAACGTTCCGTCAGACTGATCCCGCACGGGGCACACTGAGCTGTGGGGAATGTTTCCCCTTCCCTGGGGCTCAGGAAAGGTTCCATCCATGCAGCTGCCCCACAGCAGCAAACAGCAAAGGCAGAAAGGCTGACTGACACCGGTAAGGCGCTGGTTTGGCCACTCAGACCTGTCCCAAAATCTTGGAGCTGCACTTGCTCTTCAGGAATTCTGTTCAGTGCCACCTGCTGACCTCTCCGTCCCTTGGCAGCTTCCAGCCCCCTTCACATCTCAGCAAAGCTGTCCCTCCTGTGCTCCCTGATTGCTTTTCTGCTCCCTGCTATCTCCCAGACAGCTCCTTGCTCTTTAACTCCGTTGCCTGCCAGCATTTTTAATCCCCTTCCAGTATTTCTTATCTGCGTGTCCATTCATTTCTGGGACTGGGATCAAACCCACCGTTCCCGGGTCAGAGTTGCAGTCTGCATGAGGACTCCAGCATTCCTGGCAAGCTGCTGAGCCTCGGGAAGAGCTCCCTGAGCCAAACTGCTGATTTCCTCTGCTCTAGGAGGAAAATAACACCACGTACCCCAGGGCAGCTTTGCTGCAGCAGCACAGCGAGGGACAGCTCCGAATCACCTCTCACACCCCAGGATCCAGCGGCTCAGATAAAACCTGTGTGCCCCCAGTGCCACAGGGGTGTGGATTCCAGCTTTGGGATGAGAAGAACCCTTCGGACTGGAATTCCTCTAAGGGTTGTTTGTGCCCGCTGACCTCATGGCGCTCTCCCCTCCAGCCCCTGCTGGGATCCTCCTGGTTTTTGCATAATCTCCTCTGAATAAATTTGCTGTGTGAGTGGGGCCTTCTCCTCTGCAGCTTTTGTCAGGAGGATCTTTCTGTGCGTTCCTACCTTGCGGGCCCTCCCTCTCTTTTTGTACCCGAGCTGAGCCGTTGCTTTCCTCCCTCGTTTGCACCTCTTAACTTTTCCTTCTCTTATTTTTAGCAGCGCTATTGTCCTGAAAAGCGTTTCAAGGAGCCAATTTTGCTTGAGGGAAGCTGTGAAAATTTGGGGTTAAAGCTTGTTCGAGGTCACACAAAAAGCACTATTTGGACAAGAGTGATCTCCCTGCCTGCAAGCGTGGCTTTAAATAAATGGTCGTTTCTATTTCTTTCTGTGCTCCTCCTCGCAAAGCTCTTTCTCCGAGGCCCTGATCCTGCTGCCACAGTGACCTTTGTGTTTGCAGAGAGACCTTTTGAAATCAAAGGGGCCCTTCAGCAGCATCTGCCCATCTGGAAATGATCACAGAGCCGGGAGGGTGAAGGGCAGATTGGGAGCGTTTGAAGGGTGAGCTGCAGGCTCTGAAGTGACACAGGTCCCTCATGCCTGGGAGAGAGACTTGGAAGGTGTCCCAGTTACATCCTCAGGGGCAGGGATGCCTCCAGCGTGGCTCACACCAGACCTGTGGCACTGGGAGCCTGAGCAATCACATCAGTATCGTTTGATTTGCAGCAAGAACGCGTTCAGAAAACTCTGGGTGTATTTAATTGTGGCTGCCCCATCCCTGGAGGTGTTCAAGGCTGGGACAGATGGAGCTCTGAGCAACCTGGGCTAGTGGAAGGTGTCCTTAACATAGGGGTGGAACTTTATGTGAACTTTAAGGCCCCTTCCAACCCAAACCATTCTGTGACCCCATGATTTGAGCTGGGCTTTGCCTGAACGCTGCCCTCCCGTCTCCTTTGTAGCCAGCTGGGAACCCAGGGCGAAAAACACAGCGGGAATGCGGGAGAGCCCCGGAGCGGGCAGGAACAGAGCCTGTCTCCGTGCTCCCAGCTGGCAGCCGGGGCTGCGGGAGATAGCTCCGCGTGTGCGGGACTGGGGCTCTGGCCGGTGGACCCGCCTGCGCGGGGCTGTGGGTGACGGATCCGCGTGTGCGGGGTCGGGGTTCAGGACGATGGGTCGGGGGGGGCGGGGTTCAGGACGATGGATCCATGGGGTCGGGGCTCTGGACCACGGATCCACGTGCGCAGCCAGGGCTCGGCTCGCCGCTCCCCCGCCGCCCCGGCGCTGTTCCTTTAACGACGGNGGGTGCGGCTGCCCGGCGGGCAGGTGACGGAGGAGAGCCTGCAGGCCGACAGCGGGGCCGACTGCGTCAGCCTGGAGCTGCGGGCGGCCGACGGCGCCCTGGTCACGCTCACGGCGGATTTCAGACAGGTACGGGGCGGGGGAGAGCATCGCCGGGGGGTTCGGGCAGGGACCGAGCGGGGAGAGCATCTCCGGGGAGTGAGGAGAGCATCCCCGGGGAGTTCAGAGCGGTACAGAGCGGGGGAGAGCATCCCCGGGAGTTTCGGCTAAGAACGGAACGGGGAGAGCATCCCCGGGTGCCGCGGGGTCCCGCGGTGAGTCCCGGCGGGGCTGGAGGAGGGCACAGGCTGCGGGATGGGAGCGCTGGCCCCTGGCACCTCGCGGGAGGTTCTTGTCAGGGCTTTTTGTGCACTCTGTGAGTGCTTTTTGTGGGAAGAGCGCTGGGGATGGCGATGGCGATCTTTCCCGTCCTCCTCCCAGATCCGAGCCCATCCCAACTCGGAACCTGGAAAATCTTGTCTGGGGCTCCAGGAGCCAGAACTGTTTCAGAGGCATGGAATCCCTCGAAATGCGCAGGGAAACACAGTCCACCCGTGCTCTCGCACCGTCGGGGGCTTTGTTCGAGCTCTCCCGCACAGCTGCAGGACAGTTCCCCAGGCTTGCTGTCCCCACCGGTGTCACTGCCGTGACCCGGGCTGCCTCCACGCTGGAAATAGCTGGTGAAAGATCCCAGTTTCCCAGCTGAACAGGGAAAGGACGGGCAGCAGTTTCCCAGCTGAGTCCAGCAGCTCTGATGGTCCTTGCTGACTTGTGAGCAGCACAGGTTTGCACAGTTCTGCCCAGTTTTGCGTGGCAGGCTCAGCACAGCCGGGCACGGAGCGGGGTCAGGGCAGGAGAAGCTGGGCTGGGGAGATCTCGGGTCCCTGGCTCCGGTGTGGGGGTGTCCGTGCTCTGCTGTAGCCCTGGGATATCTCTCTCCATGGTGCCGTGGGGTACAGTTAATTCCTTAGGTGGGCTCCTGCTGTCTTTGGGGGCCGGTGTGTGGTGTGGGACGTGTCTGACCGGCAGCTGTCAGTGGGGCTGACAACAGCCCTGCTGTACAGCACCCTCTGCTCCCAGCCCGGAGTGCAGGGAGCTGATGCTGCTGAGCCCCAAATCCCACATGTCCCATGGGCATGGAGATGCCGAGCCTGGCTGGATGCAGGGAACTTCCCGCTGCCCAGGGAAGAGCAGCTCGCTCGGGGTGGCACGGCTGTGTTATCTCGTTCCAAACCCCCATCCCTCCTGTTTGCTCAGGTGGACTTTGCTTTGCAGCAGGAGGAAGCCCAGACCCAGGAGATAGGAAGGTGTTGTGTCCCAGCCTGCTGTGAACCTTGGAGCCTTTTGCCAGGGATTGTTCTTCCCCTTTCAGTCTCAGTCTCCTTTGGGTGTCCCTTTTCCTCTCTGAGGTGCCAGCAGAAGCCGTGGTGATTTTGGAAGTGGTGGCATGCTCCAAGTACTCCAGCACATGTGCAGGGAAGCAGCCCTGCGACTCCTGTTAGAGAAAATATTCAATAATTGCAAGCCGTGGCACAGCAGGGAAGTGAAGGGAGGGAGGAAGGGCTCTGGAGCCTGTGGATTGCAAACTTGCACATTCCCAGGCGAGGGAGATCCATACTCCATACAGATGCTCTAGGTAGGTCCCTTGGGAACCTGGGGTGTGACCTGGGGACTGCTGCTGTGCTGAGCTGGTGATTTTTTCAACATTTTTCACTTGCTTCAGCTCTTCATGAGAGCTCAGAGCTCAGCCACAAACCTGATTGAGTGTGTGTTACTTCTTCTCTCCCTCCCATCCTTATTAGAGCTGAGTTTCTTCTGGGTTGGGCTTCTCTGGAGGTGTCTGGAGTCCACAGGTTAAATCCTGAGCTGCTCAGCCCCTGCTGGAGGTGATGCTCCCTGGAGGGCTCTGCAAGCATCCGACTTGCAGAAGTGCATTCCTAGTCCTCAGTTTTAGAGTAGCTGGGGCCTGACTCTCCCTGCTCCATGGCTTTGCTGGAAAAGAGCTGGGAAAAGGCAGGGAAACATAAAGGAGCGAGGAGCTGGCTTTGTGGTGGGGTGAGTAATGTGTGAGCAGGCAGCAGCCTGGCCGGGCTTCCCCCTCTGACCTGCTGCAGCTGCACCCAGACAGTTCCCTGTTCTGCCCTGGTGCTGCTCTCGCTGAAATTACACAACTCCTCCCCTGCACTGAAGGTCGTGGGGTTCTGAGTGTTCCCAAAAGCAGCTGGGTTGTTGATCTGCCGCCCTTGAGCATGATGGTGTGGTCATGCTGTGGCCAGGATGCTGGGGTTTTTCCACAAACGATTTTTCCACTCCTCTGGCTTAAACTGCAGGGGGTTCATCCAAAGTCAGGGGTTTATTTGCTATTTTTTTTTTTTTTTTTTCTTTCTCTGCTGGCAATTTGTGGTTGCCAGACCAGGGGCTGGAGAAGAAAGGAGCTAAATGAGATCATTGTTCATTGCTCTGCTCTGACACTGGTGGGACTTGAGCAGTGCCTGGGGCTTCCACAGGGCTGGGATTTTCATTGCTCTTCCACCCCTGCCTGCCCTCCAGAGCTGAACCTGGAGGAGCCGTGTCCTCAGAGCACACCAGGTTATTTTTCCTATTTAGAGCAGCACAAACTGGTCAGTGCGAGTTCAAACTGGGACTCGGTGTTTTCTGGGCAGAGCAGGAGTGACCCTTTCTTTTCTTGCAGTTCGAAAGAGGAGAACGAGAACACTTCTTTTTCTGTGGTCAGGCACAAAATGTATTGCAAAAAAAACCGAGGGGGCTGAGCAACCCTGAATGTTGTGTCTGATTTGAGAGATGTTGCCAGTTGTTAAACCCTGAGAACAAAGTGGGTGGGTTTATTTCGAGGTCAGCACAAAGATACGGAAAAGTTTCTCTTCCCTTTTGATTGCTGGAAAAGTTGGGGTTGGAAACAGAAGGGAGTGTTTTAACCCTCACACTGCCAGTCTTTCAGAGTTCTCGTTGATAAAGCTGCTGTGTGATGTTTTGGGGTGGTGGTGTTGTCAGAATTTCCTTATGCCAGGGGGCCACGTGTGAGGTGACAAATCACCAGGTGACACAGGAAAGCATCTGACCACAGATTTTATCTGTGTCATTTGGAAAGTAGATTCTTCTCTGAACAGATACCGAAAGCAGAAAAAGAGGGACATTCAGGACCCTGGGGGAGGGCTCATTAAAACACTCCGGTGTTTGTTACTCTGACTTCTGGAACCTTATTGCTCTGAAAATGTGCTTTTTTTCCCCCTCTCCCAGCACATCCTTGATGTGCCTTTATAGATCCCTTAATATAAGACACCAAAATTCTTCATTCCAGCCATTTCCAGAGAGAAAGGGGTTAAAAACCATAATCCCCACTCATTCAGGGTAGCTCAGCTGGCTGGACCCCTGGTGTGGATGCAACACCGAGTTCCCTGTGCTGTGCAAACACATGGAATTGTGGCTGGCTGTGCCTGTTCCCTGGGGCAAAGGCTGCTGACAGCGTGCAGAATTGGGCCCAGCAGTGCTGGTGTCGCCCCAGCAGCACATCCCCTCTGCCTGTGCCACTGCAAAGACAAAAGTGGGTCCCCACAGCAGCACTGATGTCCTTGGGGGAGAGAAATTTGGCAGGAAGGCTGAAGGGTTGCAGGGAGGAAGGCACTGAAATGATTTATTTCCCTGGGAACTGGTTTGCTCCACTCGACGTGGAATCGTTGCTGGGCTGGGAGCTGGACCACACAGGCTTGTGAATCCCGGCTGGAATAAACCCCAGGCAGGGGGGTTGAGCTGCTCTCAGCCCCCGGATGACAGCCCCTGGCTGAGGGCAGGGTGAGGAGGGAAGGAGTTCCATGATTTCCCTGCTCCTCCTTGTAAGTGCCTTTGCCAGGAACAGGCCACCCCGGGATTTTGGGAGCTGGGAGCTCTGATTTCCGTGCTGCC
Source organism: Dicrurus megarhynchus (assembly GCA_013399195.1). NCBI lineage: Eukaryota > Metazoa > Chordata > Aves > Passeriformes > Dicruridae > Dicrurus > Dicrurus megarhynchus. The sequence goes on from VXAD01000591.1 coordinate 1,188,532, forward strand.
TGGAGGAGCCGCCGTGGCCTTGCAGCAGGGCTGGTTGTTCCCTGTTCCGCCCAGTGTTTGTCACCCAAACCCCAGCAGCAGCTGTCACTGTACCCACTCAGGGCCGAGGATTCCCCGCGCCCCCGCCCCGAGTTCATCCGGAGAGTCCCCGCTCTGCTCCGCTCTGCTGGGACTTGTTCCCTGCTGGGAAATTCTGCAGGAACCCAGAGCTAAAGGTGCTGTTTGCTGCCTTGGCTGGGTACCCACCTTGGCTCTGCTTCACTGCTTCTCCTGCCGGGAAGAGGTGGGGAGGCTGGGGAGGGGAGGGTGCTCTCCGAGGGGAAAAGCTTTGGTGGCTCTTTCCCTGTGGCATCGTTTTGAAGCGGCGTGGTTTGGTTCTTGCTCCACCTGAGGCTGCAGGGAGAGCTGTGCCAAAGGCAAGCAAGGATTTGGGACAGAGCAGGGAAAAGAAAACACTGATTTTGCTCAGGACACAGTGGTCACTGCAAGGTCCACTTTGGCTTTGCTCAGAGCCAGGTAAAGGTGGGGTTTCTCCCCTCAGAACAACTCGTGCCACAGGAGCCAGATCCTTGAGAAAGCAGCTTTTTTTAAGCTGTTTTTTGGCTGTTTTAATGCTGGCAACCTAGCCCATTCCTGCCTGTCCCAGTGCATCTCCCTCAGTGTCAACAAATGCGCTGGAAATCCCTGACACCTGGAGTTTGGGCAGAGGGAGCTGTGAATTCCTCGTCTGCATCAGCCCTGAGGAGGAAAGAGTCAGCTGGCTGAAGGCTAATTCTTAAATAGACGGATCAGGAGGATTAATCAGCTGCTCAGCACGTTCTCATTTTACAGAAATTGCCTCCAACCTGGGAAGTGCTGCACTGTTTTTAATCTCCTGCCTGTGGAGGTTTTCGGCCTGAATGCAAAACGTGGCTATCCCTGCTTGCTTTTCCCAGACCGTTCAAAGGGAATTACAATTAAATCCGCAGCTGAGGAATATGCCAGAGTCAGCTCCTGCTTTTAGTCCGCTCATCCATGGGCCCTGCATGCCGTGGGAGCTCCCAGCTGGAAGCTGGAAGGCAGCTGGACTAAATGTGGATGGGGAATGTGGGTTGTTCCAGTGTCTCAGTGGGACATCTCCCCATTAAATCTCTCAAAAAAAATAATGATTCCATAGCAATTTCACAGGAATTTTTGGTATCTCTTTCTTCTCAAGCCTCCTCCGTGCCCTGCTCTTCATTGTGCAGTCAACAATTGCCACCAGCAAGATGATTTCTGCAATCCTGGGGGTGGAAATGCTGTCCTTGCAGCTGTCCAGATGTGCACTGAATGGCATTCCCATTGCTCTCCTGGGCATGGAGAAAAGGCAGGGAGTAAAGAGTGGGCTCTGTGAGCAGGAAAGCTCAGCTGGAAAAGAGAAATGCTCCCTTCTGGGGCAGAGAGAGGCTGGGAGAGGCCAAGCCAATAGGGCATCCAGCAGGAACAGCTCAGGAGGAGAGGGATCCGAGCAGCTGGCACAGCTCTGCCTGCTGCTCTCCAGCCCCCGGTATCTGTCCAGCTCTCTGTGGAGAGGGATGGCTGCAGGAGCTGCCAAAGGCACGGACTGCTCTCCCTGTTGCAGTCCTGCTTAGCCCTTGGAGTGGGATGGGCTGGCACCAAGGGATGGCAATTCCCACAGAGGGCACGGATGGCCCTGAAGCCAGAGCCAGGGGAATTGATCCCTGCAGAGAAATCAGGGGTTGATGCCAGAGCAGGACACAGGGAGGCTCTGCTGTTGACCAAGGAATTCTGTGACTGCACATAAAGTCACTATGAGTGGTTTCCGGGCTGGTTCTGGAAAGGACTGCAATGCATGTCATGTAAAATGACAGAATTAGTGACCTGGACAGAAGAGGAAGTCAGCTGCAGCTGATCATAACGGCTCCTTCTGCCTTTAACAATTTGATTTTCATTTTCATTTCTGTTCCACACGCTGCTGGGTTCAGGGATGAGTAACTTTTTCTCCAGGATGCCACCTGTCAAGAAGCAAGGGAGGGAAGGCTGCAGAGGAAATTCGGGGCTGCTTACTCAGTAAGGCATGAAGATAATGGCTGCGTGATATTTGCTCAACAAAACCAAACGAGGCTCCTTGGGGTTTGCTTCCCTTCTTGGGAAGCACAGAAACCCTGTTGGAGGTGGGATGTGACCTGGCAGCAGTTTGTCCTTGCCACAGCGGGGTTGTGGAAACCCTTTGTGCTCTACAAACACCAGGGATTCTGCTGCAGGCTTTGGGGTGGGATTGGAGCTGGGACCAACCCCTGTGCTCAGGTAGCTCAAGTGTGAGACCTTTGCTTTTTGGCTGGAGCCTTTCTCTTTGACCCCGACCTCTCACTTCACCTCACTGATGGCAAAGATTTGCAGCTCTCACTCTAGTTATTCCTCTCTCTGGCAGGAGGTGAAGATTTTCCGTGCCTTAATCCTCGGGGAGCTGGAGAGGGGCCAGAGCCAGTTTCAGGCCCTCTGCTTTGTGACCCGGCTCCACCGCAACGAGATCATCCCCAGCGAGTCCATGGCGAAGCTGCGGCAGGTACGGAGCTCCATCCTCCCATCCAGCCAGGAATTCTCACAGATACCCTGCCTGGATGCCCCTCCCAGGCAGCTGCCTGGCTGCTCAACTCTTAGACCCACCTCTGACCACCCCTCCTGCTTGAGGGATTTGCTATTAAACTGAGTTCTGCACTGGTATATCGATCCTGTTCTAGTAAAGCACTCGAGGTTTAGTTGAGGCTCGTTTGTGTCAGGATTTAGTTGAGCCTAATTTGTGTTGGGGTGGGTGAGTGGCCATGAGAATCCCTGTCCCAGTGGAGCCAGTACTGATCTGGAGACAAAACAGTGCTGATCAGGACAAAACATGGAGAAACCGCCACAGGCAGTGGTAAAACACCGTGGTTGCAGCATCAACAGGTTTTTAAAGTGGCTCTCACCCAGGCAGGATCAGGTGCACACCCGTTCTCACATCTGATGTTGGCACCAGCTCACAGTGTGCCGTGAGGAGCAAGGTGCACCCAGCATTGAAGTTCTGATGATTTCCCCTGCAGAAAAACCCCCGGACAGTGCGGCAGGCGGAGGAGGTGCGAGGTTTGGAACATCTCAGCATGGACGTGGCTGTGAACTTCAGCAAGGGAGCCCAGCTGAGCTCCCACATCCACAACATCTGCGCGGAGGCCAAGGAGGCCATTTACACCCGGGAGGAAGATGTCAAGTTCTGGCTGGAGAAAGGTGAGTTCCCGTGGGTTCCGCTGTCAGCGAGCTGGCACGGTGCTGCGATGGCTCCTGCCAGGTTTCTGGGCATCAGCACGGATTGTTTTGGCTCTGAGGCACGTGCATCACCCTGCAGCAGCCTGTGTGTTAGCAGATCTCACTGCTCCTGCTGGTGCTCCCCGAGTGAACCTAATTTGGGATTTTAAAGGTAACCTTTCACCTGCTCCACCACCCAGAGGAAATATGTTGGTTTTGTGTCTTCTGGCTTACTTTCCCCAGGGTCTTTTGTTCTGCTGTGGTTCCTATTCAGATTTAAATCCTTGGAAACTCTCTGTCCAACCTCTTCCTTAACCTGGGGACTGTGCAGAGAGACCCGTGCTGGCTTTGGTGGCTCTCTCCTCTGGCTTTACCTCACGGCAGCACCCTGAGGGACGTCTGTTCCAGGTGCTGCCACAGAGCTCGGACCTGCCGGACCCTGCTTTCCTCGGGGTCTTTTGTTCTCCCGTGGCTCCCGTTCAGATTTAATTCCCAACAGCCCCTGGAAACATTGTCCAACCTCCCCCTCAGCCAGGGGGCTGTGTGGGGATGGCTTTGGTGGCTCTCTCCTTCAGTTTTCTTCTGTCCTGAGCGATGTCTGTGCTTGCTCCCGCAGGGGTGGATGGCTCCATGTTCGAGGTGCTGCCGCAGGGCTCGGACGTGCCGGAGCTGCAGCGCTGCCGGCTGTGCCCGGACCGCTGGAAGCCGTGCATCTGCAGCTACTCGCTGAGCATCGAGTGGTACCCCTGCATGCTCAAGTACTGCAAGAGCCGCGACGCCGGGGGCAAGGTGTCCTCCTACAAGTGCGGCATCCGCAGCTGCCAGAAGGGCTACACCTTCGACTACTACGTGCCTCAAAAGCAGCTCTGCCTCTGGGACGAGGAAACTTAGAGCCGGGCCGGACTCTCCGGGGGCAGCTCGTCTGCCCCAGCAGGGAGCCGGCTGCTCCAAAGAAGGAATGCTGTTCACAGTGGTGCCTTGTGCTCTGTGTGTGTGCCTTTCCTTGTGGCCTCCTGTGACTCCCTCCCCACCTGAGGCTGCCTCGTGCTGTGGCGAGCAGGCTCAGCTCGCTGGGTGATGGTGCTGCAGCTTCCTTGGAGCAGCACATGCAGGTTTTGGGATGAAGCACGGGGACAGGGGTGTGCTGCCCTGCTCTGGAGCTCAAAGGGGCAGCTCCCAGCCTCGAGATGAGTGGGCAGGGCAGGCAGAGAAAGGATCTCGCTGACCTGGGTTGCCAAGCATCTCTGCCATGAAGAACCCCCTTTGCTGCCTTCACCACCTCCTGGTGACACAGCAGCGGGGAAACAGCTGATTTTTGGGACCACACCCCCTGAACAAGGAAGGTTTGAAGCCCACCCAAAGCAAGAGCCTGCCTGTAGCTTTTCCTAGTGCCTGACTGGCTGTTATATCCCCCTGTGGATAGAAATACAGCGGGGGGATATAGCCCAGCATCTTGTGCCCCTAAAGGGCTGGTAATTAGGGCTTTAATTAATCCCTATTTAGACTAGTGAAGACCCAACTTTTTGTGTTGGTCTTGTGATTCTTCCACTAAGAAAGAAAACAGAAAAAAGAGACTCGTGACTACCACCACAACCCCGTGGCTGCAAGGGGAGAGGAGGATCCCGGGTGGGTTTTGAAGAAGACAGAATTCTACACCCATGTCCAGTTTTCTGTCCTGCTCTGCCATCTATCCACAAGAAGCTCTTCAATAACTGTACTGCTTTGCTGTGCCCAAATGTTAAACAGGGATGGCACTGAAGCTGTCCTTGGCCCTGGAATATTCCTGGAGGGGTCAGACAAAAAGCACTGGAAGTGCTGCCTGGCCCTGTGTCCTCTTCCACTCAGATTAGAACAAGCACAGAGGGGAGAGAAGCTCTTGGGGTCTTTAGGAACCCCTGTGCCTCCTGGTGAAAAGCCTTCACAATGTGCCTTTTTGCCTAAAATACAGGAATTTTTGAGAAAGAAAGAAAAAAAAGGAATTTGGTCACAATTATTTTTGTATCGATCACTTAGAGGGGTGGGGGGAGAAGGGAAAGGTATTTTAATATTGGAACATGAAGTAAAACACACTTGAAATGAATTAAAAAAAAAAAAAACCAAATTATTTATCATTTGTAAGGTAAAATAAACTGATTTTTTAAAGCATCCTTGGCCTAAAAATTTCTCTGTGCATGATGCTGTGTTTGTGAATTAAGATTTGTTCCTTTATGGGTGAGTCTCAAACCTGCAGCTGCTGAAGAGCCATGGACTGGGGGAGAACATCCAGGGATTTTCGACTCAGCAATGTGATGCTGCACCTTTGGGATCCTCCACAGGGAGACAGGTTTAGCTCACCCCAGGCCGTTGTGGGAGCTCTGAGCTCGAGCTCTGGTGGATAAACCCATCAGCAGAAGCAGGTCCTGGGGGCTGCTCCTCTCGCCGAGTGGTCCCACGAGGCTTCTCTGGATCCCATAACATTTCTGGTGAATTCCTCTGCAGCTCCAGCTGGTGAGGGCGGCACTTTGGGCCGGCCCAGAGCGCCCGGTGGCTGCTGGAGGGAGAAATGTGGAGCTCTGATTCCCTCTAGTGTGGGGAATGCAGGGATGGGGCGAGGACTGCCAGCCTTTCTCCGCCTCGCCCACCAACAGCTCACCCTTTGCTGGGGAAGGGGGAACGGGGTTTGTTCTCTGCTGTCTCGGCTGCCGCCTGCGCAGGGATGTTGGGATGGACACGGGCTCGCTCTGGGAGCGCCGGGATACATCCCAGCGAGCCTCCATGGGCTTGATTTTGTAATTCCGAGGCTCTGGGATGCCCGGGAGCCGGTGCAGTTCCCCGGCCTCCAGCAGTGGGTGCTGGCGGAGCGCGGCTGCGCCCGGCCGGGTGTCAGGATGTCGGGACAGGGATGCTCGTGGTCCAGCCGGTCCCTGCAGGATCGCAGGGTGTCGCCAGCCCTGCTGGAAGAGAACGTGGGGCGGTTTTGTAACGTCGCCCTGCAGTCTGTGCTTCCAGGGCCCGTCCCAAGGCCGTATCCCATAAATCGGGTGCTGCCTGCACAGCTTATCTCCCTCCAAAGGGGGAATGAGCACTGGCAGCAGGAGAGGAGGAGAGCGGACAGGTCATGGATGACCACAGGGACAAAAAAGAGCAGCAGCGCCTTTGATGGTGTCTGGGAGTGATTTCAGCAGTGAACAGAGTAAACCCAACCCTGCCCTGCCTGATAATCCCATTTCCCCAGCAGAAAGAAGGGGTGATGCTGTGATCCATCCCCTATTTTTCACTAGGAGGGTGTGTTCTCTCCTGTCCATCACCGAAGCTCAGGGCACCCAAGGGATGGGCTTGGCTGCCACAGCTGTTTGGGGAGAAAACCACCTGAATATTCCATATTCCCCGCTGTTTCATTGAGCACAAAATAATAGCGAGAAAAAGTCATTCCCAGCTGTGTTTGGGGCCAGGAGAGGGCACTGGTGCCCTGCCCGTGGCCGGGAGAGCATCCCTGTCCAGAGGATGCCCGGAATTCCTGTCCGGCTGGAGATGCCACCCGGCAGAGCCGCCTTCCTGCTCGGCTCTGGAGCACGGGAAAAGCTGCTCGGCTCTGGAGCACGGGAAAAGCGCCAGGAAGAGCAGAGAGAGAAGAGAAACTCCCGGCTGGTGAACAAAAGGTGCTCTGATGTGGGGGAAGGAGAGCTGCCGTGGTCCCCAGCCTTTCAAGCTGGCTGGGAGCCACCAGCGCATAAATTCCTGTTTGACGCAGGGAAGACACCCGATCACGTCAGCCTTCAGGATGGGGAAAACCCAGAGAAAAACACGAGAAAAGAGGGCGGCAGCTGCCCAGGAACGCCTCGGGGCTCAGGGCCTGAGTGGCTGGGCGGGCTGGGGTTCGGTGGCACCAGTCCAGCCCCTCCAGGAGCTCCACGGGAGCTGCCGTGCCAAGCACCCCGTGCCACCTCGCTGCTTCCTGGAGGCAGAAATCTCCCCTGCCCTGGAAATAAATGTCAGTCTGATCTGGGAACCCCCAGCTTCCCTCCACTTTTTCCTTGTTAGGGTTTCATTGAGCTCGTCTACCCTCTCCTCCCGCCTCCTGGGGATGTCCTCCCTGACCATGCCGCGGGCAGCTCCAGCCCCAGCGCTCCGGACTGGGTTGGAGGTGAGGCTGGAGATCCTGCCCGCCCACCCATCCCTTCGGAGAAACCTGTCTTTCCAGGGAGGGAGAGCGGCATGTGGGAAAGCCGAGAGCCCTGGAACGTGAATTACCCAGGGAGAGATGAATGTGTGATAGCTTGTACCTGGCAGCTACTAATTGAGCGTTAACGCTTTCAGCAGGGCTTGGAGCGGCGCTGGAGCTCGGCCCTGTCACACGGGTGTCCCGAGGGGTGCTGGGGTCACCAGGGTGGCACATGGCAGGGACAGGGAGCAGCTGTCGGGGTGGCTCGGTCCCTGTCATAGCACGGAGCGTGGGCTGAGGCTCTGGCCTCTGGCTGCTTTCTGCAGAAGAAGCCAGAGTTAGGGGGTTTTTTTCTTGCCTGGCTTCCCTGGAAATCCTGCAGCTTGAAACAGCAGGGATGAGGAGGAGGAAGAGGCTGGCTGCCACTTCTCTCCTCTCCTTGGGGGACACAGATGGACCCTAACACAGCACATGTCGGGAGAGCGGGGTCTCCATGTGCCAGTCCTAACCCTGCTCTTTAACTCCAGCCAAAACAGGTTTCTCTTCCGCTTTTAACTTTCCTTTTCGTGCTTTTTCACGCAGCATCGAGGTTCAGCCCAGACTGAGAGGACGCAGTCCCAACGCCACAGGCTGCTGCCGTGGCTCGCCAGCGTTACCAGAGTGGCCCAAAAGGGCTGTCCCTTCACTCCAACACCTTCCTTCAGGGTGCTGCCCGGCCGGGCTGGGTGCCTCGGCCTCTCTGGGGTGCGCAGGGCCGAAAGGGGGGACAGGAGGGCTCTGGGGCAGGTGCTGCGGGTGCCCGTGCGCGGCCGAGGGCGGGCGGAGCGCAGCGAGCGCCTTCCTTCCTGCCCTCCTTCCCACCCCACCCCTGGAGCAGCCTGGCAGCGCTGCAGGGACTCATCCATTCCCGAGTTACTAATATGCAAATGGCAGCGTTTGCATGGGCCTGACGCCAAGCTGCTGGGTGTCAGGGCACCCGAGGGAGCCGGAGGTGGGGCGAGGCGTGGCACGGCTCCGCATGCTCACCTGGCCCTGCATGGCAACAGGCAATGGAGCTCTAGGTCCCTTCGGCAGCGGACCCACGGCCGCTTCGAGAGGCAGCGGGTGGCAGAGGAGGGAGGGCAAACTGGCAGCCCCTGGCAACCTGGGGCTGACGGCAGGAGGCTGGGCACACCGCGGATTTCCCCCCGCCGGCAGGATGGTGAACCTGGAGTCCGTGCACGCAGGTAAAGGGCACCGGCGCCGGAGCGCACAGCGGAGCCGGGACCGCGGGCTCGGGCAGGAAACGGGGTTGCTCTGATTCCCGTGACCTTTCCTCGCTCCTTTCCCTCCTCTCTTCTCCCGCCGGGGCGCGTGGTGGAGTGCCCACATTCCTGCAGGGGATGGCTGCTGCCCTGATCTGTTTAGGGGGCTGCCAAACCATGCCCACAGTGTGGGAGCAGCGCTCCCGCTGCCAGCCCGGCGGGGTCAGGGAGCAGCACAGAGGGCTCTTGGGTGCCTGGAAAAGGAGAATTTAGTGCCTGCCCTGTGCGTCCTGTCATTGGGATAAAGCTGGGAGGAGGGAGAAGGGATAAATCCACGGAGGGATGCGGGAAGGGTGGAGGGAGGGGTGTGCGAGAGAGAGAGAGATAGGACACGGGCTGAAAGGAGAAAAGTTCATGTCAAAGAGGGAAAAGGAGGGAGAAATGAATGAGGAGGGAGCTGCGGGAGGCTGGGTTGAGTCAGGAATGAATGAACAGGGATACTCGGGAACTCCTTCCAGGGGGTCTGACCCAGGGTGCAGCTCAGCTCTCACATCCCCTCTGAGCAGCCCCCTGCCCTGCAGTGAGCTGGGAACCAGAGCAATCCCTGCCAAACCCCTGGAGCTGTGCTGAGCCCCGACAGAGCTGCCTCAGCTCAGCCCCAGGGGCAGGACACATCCCTGGGCACACGGAGCTGGGGGTGACGCTGGAGTGGGAGCAGCGTGGTGGCAGCCAGACCCCGACAGCCCCGTCCTGGCAGGGGCAGGCAGCAGCATTTTGGGATACAGGAGCCACGTGCCCCGTCAGTGACTTTTATCCTGGGCTTTGTGCAGCACAGAACGCTCTGCTGGCCCCGGGCTGGAAGGGAGGGGAAGATGCATCCTTCAGTCTGTGCCGGGCTCATTCCCTGGGATATCCCTGTGGGAGCCCTGCTGTTCAGGGGACACCTGGGGGTCTGTGCCCAGGGCTGGTAGCCCCTCCACAAGCCCTGCCTGCCCGTGGGCTCGCAGACAGGCCTGCAGGGCAAGGTGCAGCAATGCCACCACCTAACCCCGTGTCAGTGGCATGGCAGAGGTGGCCAAAGCCTTTGCTCCGCGGCTGTGTCCCAACCTCTCCACGGCTCTGGGATGCCTCTGTGGCCAGCCTGAGTGGGCTGGGGAGCCCTGGCCACAAGGAGAGGCTGCCAAGGAGGGAGGCTCGTGGTCTTGGCTCGGGGTGTGAGCCCGACTGGTCGGAGCACCTGCGCTGGGTGTGCTTGTGTTGGTGTCTCTTGGGGACGCGTCCCCCGCAGGCTCCAATCCACCCATCCACCCATCTGCCGGGCTTGTGGGCGACTCTTTCTTCATGAGAAGATTCCCCAGATCGATACTGTGCCCTCTGTCAGAGCCGGTGGCATCGCTCCCAGGCTGGATTTGGAGCTGTGGGTGCGTGCGGAGCCTCCACTCCCACAAAGCATCCCCCCGTGCTGTCAGAAAGGCCGGAGCTTTAAGGAGTTTTTGTGCAGGGAAAGGAGCCCAGCTCAGGTGGGAGGGGTTTTTTCCCTCCTGTACAAAAGCAGTTCCATTTTGGGATCTCTTCACAGCTTCGAGGCCCCTCTGTAACAAGCTGCTTGCAGAGCTGTGCTTGGTTTTAACCCCAGTTTTTATCTTGGAGGTCTTTTCCAACTTTAATGATTTTAGGAGAAGACACAGCCCCTGGGGGCTGCCCAGGCTCCACACATCTCCTCCCTGCCGAGACACTTCCCCGGTGGGTGCCACCACCCCCTCCCCAGGCATTTTGGATATTTCACCTCCCTGCAGCCTCCAGAGGGGCTCAGGCACCTAAAGCCCAGAAAACTCCAGGTGATGCACCCAGCCAAGCCGAGCTCCCCCTCCTCCACAATCGGATTCCACTTTTAAAGCCACCAGGCTGGTTCACCCTTCGCCCGTGCCCGAACAGCTACCGGGAGCGAGGGCTTGGGAAAGGCTTTATTTGCTGACACCGTTTGTTTCGGCAAAAATAGAGATGCAGATATATCCCCGGAGAAGTGTCTGCACTGGCAGAGCTCCTTTGGTCTGGCTGAACCACCCAGCCTGCCCCTGCCCCAGCTCTGTTTGGGAGCTGGGGCAGAGCAGCACATTTTTAATATGGCCCAGGCCGCAGTGGCGGCTCCTAATAGGGCTGTGGTTAGGAGTTAGGCAGTCCTAAGCCGGGTTATTTTTCCCAGAGAGGTTTTATTTTTCCAAGCCTGATTATCCTGTGTGTATTGCTAAGCTGGCAAAGCTGGGGAAGGAGCTGGACTCACAGCCTGCCCTGTCTGAAGGTGTTTTTTAGGATGGAGAAGGGGTTAAATCTGGATTGGCATTGCTCTGGTTTTAGTGGAAGGGTCTTGAGTGGCCATAAAGAGGTGTTGGCTACACTTAGATTAGGAAGGAATTGCTCTGTGCATCTGCTCCTTGTTCCCAAGGATCCCTTGGAGGGTGCTGCTGCTGCACTCTTGTCCACAGGGATACAAAATCTGCCTCAAACCTCCCAGATGAGCAGGCAGAGTTTTCCTTTTCTTCGTGTTCATCGTTTCTTTTATTTCCCCCCACAAGGTATTCAAACTGTAATAACCTGGGGGATTTGAATCTCGCTGCAAATAAAATTCCTGTGCATGGGAATTCCAGGGCATCTCCTTATCTCCCAGCTCCAGGAGGAGGGGATTTACCTGATGGATGTGATATGCAATCGAGTTGCAGCAGCAATTCCTCCTTCCCTCCCCACCCACCCCAGTTTTTAATGGCAGAGGGGTGTGGGGGTCACTCCTGCAGGAGGGACAGAGCTTTTCATGCTCTGCTGCTGTGTCTTCCCTTCCTCAGCTCTGTCTGAACTGTTCCAGCTCTGGCCCTCTTGGGAATTAGATATTTTCTTTCCCTAATTTTATATTTTTCACAAGCTTTCAGGCTTTCTCACCAAAGCAAGCACCAAACTTCTGCAGGCTTTTAGATTTTTTTTTCCTCCCTCTATTTTATGAGAACTTGCCTTTTTTTTTTTAAATACTTTTTGGCAGCCAGCAAAACTTTGTGCTTTGTAGATTGCCTAAGTTAGGGTCCCTTGGCAGTGGTACAAGACAAGAAGATGTTTATAGCTGATGGTAATTACTCTTCCTGCAGTAGAAATGCTTAGAAGCCCCACTAAACGTTCATGTCTTAATTGCAGAGGGTTTATTTGAAGGGGAAAAAAAAAAAATCCCACAACTCTTTTCTCCTCCCTCCTTTTTCCCCCCTCACTCCCTAATATAATTTCAGGAGAGGAAGTTTCTGAAGTATGTGAAAGTTTCTGCGCTCTGGTATAAAATCCTGATTTTTTTTTTTTTTCCACCTTTATTCATTTGCTGGAGAAAGTTTCAGACTTTTAACTTGATCAAAGCTCTGAAATCTTGGCCAAAAAAGCAGATTATCTGCTGTTTGCACACGGGAACTTTGAATACGGGAGAAGAAAACCTGCGTGCACACACACACACACACAAAGCCCTGCCTGTTCTGGTGTGAGCAGCAGAGGGAAATGGGGATAAAAATCCAACGGGGCTGCTCTCATCCGCTTGGGAATAACAAAAGGTGGATATGGGGAAGAGGAAAAGGGTTTGCATGATGCTTTTAGGTGGCTTCCACCTGCCTTCCCTAGCCCGGCAAAACCACAGCAAACACTGGCCCGGCTTCGCCGCTGTTGTTATTCCCCGATGCAAATAGGAAGAGTCTGTGGCCGGGATTGGCTGCAGGAAGCACATGCAAATCACTCGGGTCTTTAGAAAAAAAAAAAAAATTTTTTTTTCTTTTTATCCATCCCCCCCCGCCCTCAACTAGTCTGGAAACAGTTAAAATTCCCGTGGAAAAGCTGAGGGGGTGTCCACCTGAATCGGAATAGATGTCCCCCCCTTCTCCCACTGCTGTGTCCTTGGCCTCTGTTAAGGAGGGGATGAGCAGACCGGTGTGAATTTGACCATTCCCACCTTTTCTTGCAGCTGTCCCCGAAGGAGAAAGTGGCCCCGGGTGTGGTGGCAGTCATCACTTCAAGGGTAAATGACAAATTTGTTGGCGTGGGGGGAATATGCAGGAGCTGGATGGGCTGGGGACAACACTTCGGGCCAAGGCAGCTTCTGGGTGGCTTGTGAGGGGTGTGAGCACCTGCAGGTGACGGAGAAGAGGATAAATAACGGGCAAATAGGGGCAGTGGGGAAAACAAGTTGAGTTTGAGCTGTCTTGAAGGACAAGGAAAGGATCTGGGAGAAAGCGGGAGGGGTCCCCATCAATCCAGGTGTTGGGAGGATGGTGTCACAGCGAGACCACCACAGCAGCTTTGGGAAGCCTGAGCAGGGCTGGGGGGCTCCCAGTGCTGAACCCGCCCCTCCTCCTGTGGGTGAGGAGGGCTGTGAAGGGTGAAAACCCCGCAGCGAACTGGGGAGGGGGGACAGGAGTGGGGGGGGGCTGCAAAGAGCAACAGGAGGGAAAGTGCATCCTCAGAGCTGATGAATATTCTAGTGCCTGTATGTTGAGGAATCAGAAATTTGAAAGTCTGATGGTTTATTATAATTACACACATTCATTTGTGCTGTTTAGTGGAAGCCACATGTGCCTGTTGCCTGGGACTGTGACCTGTTATTAAAATCAGTTGTGCCTCCTTTTGCAGAGATCAAGATGAGCGGGGATGCGGCAGATTCCACAGACACCCGGCACGAACCTGACCAGGTGGAGCCAGGTAAGGAGGGCCTGGGGTGGCAGGGGCACGAGAGGGAGGGCAAAGAAAAGAAAAAGAGAAGGAGAATGTGGGTGCTGGAAGTTTCTCCCCGTGCTTTGCTCGGCTCCTGTTGCTGCTCTTCCAGCCTGGGAGTTGATCAGGAATGTGCTCTGGGCTAGGATTGCGTTGGTATCTTGATCAGCGACGCGAGATCCCTCCTGTGTGACAGCAGCGAATCCCTGAGTGCCTCCCTGATGTCCTCAGTGGGTTTGAGATGGAAATTGGCTCACGCCTTTGCCAGGGGAATAATGGCTTTGGAGCAGTCCTGGTGCACTGGGCTCAGCACAGGCAGCTCGGGGTGGCACAGGGGCTGTGCCAGGAGCTGTTCCTAAGGGAAAAGAGCCTTTTTTGGGCTCTGTGCGTGTGTGTGTGAAATGGGAGGGACTTTGGGAATAATCAAATCCAGTTCGCATTGAGAGGCGTGACTGGGTTTCTCCCCTCACACCTGACGCCGTGCAGGCTCCGGCTCCTCCGCAGAGCCACAATATTGCTTGGATTTGGAAAGCTGAGGCACAGGGTGATCCTTTGAAGGTGACAGAGCTGGTGTGAGCACTGATTTCTGCCAGCTTTACCCACCACGAGGTGTGACAGGCACCAGAGAAATCAGGTTTGTGTTTTCGGGCTGCCTGAAGTGAGATTTGAATACAAGGCCTGGGCCTGTAATTTCCCAAAGGGCCATGGTCACATCCCTTTTTAGGCAAATGAGCAACAATAAGAAATCATTTTAGCAGCCACTAGGTACAGCAAATCAAGATTATTAAAAGCTGTGCTACAGGCTTAGAAATCAACGCCTTTCCAAACAAAAACTGGTGGAGAAAATGTAGAAGAATCAAATATTCACTGAGTAATGGAGAGCCCTAAACCTGGGCCAGGGGGATGTGTAAGCACAGGTGAAAACTGCATGGAATGATTTTCCTCTTTCTCTCATAATATTTGAGATAACTTAGGAAAAAAATGAGATTTGGGGTAAGCAAGAGAATTCCAGGTTTTAAAAGGACTAACCCCACCCCTTGATTTAGAAATCCTCTGTGCTCTTGGCTGTTAAGCTGGGTTATTCAACATGATCTAAAATAGAGATAAAACCTGGTTCTATTCACATCCATGAACTCTGTTTGACTGGCCAGCTCAGCTCCTGCTCGGGCCTCTCAAATCACCCCAAGTTGGGGTTTGGGATAAACGAGCAACAAACACATCCCCAACTCCCCAAGCTCTTCACAAAAACCCCGGTAGCTGTTACAGGGCCTTAAATTGGGAACTGGAGCCCCCTGAAATATTTGGCCCTTATTGACGGGAGGCAGGATTAATCAAGAGTAGGGAAACTGGGGATTTCATTCTGGTGTTGGCTGTTATTAAAGGTAGTGGGAGGCTCTGCTGTTGGAGTCAGAAGTGTTAAACCAGAAGCTGGCAGCACGTTTGGTTGGATAAAACACGGGGGTTTTTTTTCTCAACTTAAGCATCCCAGACAGCCATTAGCGCGAGCTGCAGCACCTCTTTTTAGTGGTAATTGAGAAAAGAAAGCAGAGCAGCGAAGTCAATTTGTTTGAAAATAAGAAAAATGTTCTCGGCAGCGTTGGCTGCGCCCTCGGAGCCTTCAAATCAAGCAGGGAAATCAGGACGAGTAAATCGCCTTCATTTGCAAAGAGTGCCACAAAGAACCTGTTTAAATCGCTTTTTTTCTGAGGCTGTCCCGGTGATTTTTTGGGTTTGTTCGGGTTCTTCTGGCAGGGCAGGGTCGGGAGCTTCTCGGGGGGGGGTCTCCAGCAGCAGCCACAGCCCCTCCCGAGGGGTGTCACCCTTTGGGGACACCGTGTAGGACCCTCGGAGGGTGGGATCACCCCCTCACTCACCTGTCCAAGGTGTAGCTCCGGCTACTTCACCCAAAGCCTCTCCGCGCCTTCCCCGCGTTGTTTTCTCCCCTCTTTCAGCCCATTCTGTTTATAAACAACAAAGCTCCCTTTGTGCCGAGCTTCCCGGGAAGTTTTTGGTGCTCCTTTGCACGCATTGTTAGAGGAATATTTACTGCAGCTCCTAATAGCGGCGTGTTTTGGTTACCCGCTTCATGTGGGAAAAGGCACTTTTCTGATGAGTCATTAATTGAATTTCCCATTTCCTACGGGACCAGGCCAACCCGCACGGCTCCCCAGGAACCTCGTCCCCCCCCACAAAGGAGAGCTAGGTTACCAAATTAACGATCTTAGACCTAGAAATCTTTCTAGTTGCAGGTATCCAAAGGTTTTTCATCACCAAAAGATGAGGGCTGGTTCCAAGAAGAATTAAAAAAAATAAAAAAATTAAGAAAAAAAAAAAAGGGAATTAAGTGCCAAAATGCTTTTGTAAACCAAGCCCTTGATCTAAAACTGATGCCTAAAGATCTGATGGGAAGTGTCAGGAGCAGAAGCATAATCTCATCCTTTCATATCCCCGCCAATTCCAGGCTTAGAAGGGAGGGAAAAAGGGGTAATTTGGGGCATTGTTTTACTTTGAAAGCGTTTGAAATAATTGTGGGGGGATTTCTTTTTCGAGAAAATTGTTGAAACCGTTCGCCTTTCATAGGAGGTTGGGAAAGTTCAGTGCGTTTTTTTTTTGGGGGGTTTTTTTTTTTTTTTTCATTTAATCCACATCAATTTTATACAAAATATTTCAGGGCTTTTAAAAATATATATATTCTCCAGAAACCCGTGGGTTTTTGATCCCAAATCTACCGGTTACAGTGAAATTATGCCATTTTACAAACTGTTATTAAAAAAAGAAAATCATTTCTAAGGGGCATCACTGCCCAGCCCTGCGAATCTTAATCCTTCCTTTACTTCAACTCAGAATTATTTTATCACGTGCGTGAGGGGGAACAGGCACCAGTTGCTCCCACCAGGGTTGCTTTGCCTTCCCCATCACCCCGGGGATATGGGGCAGCCTCATCAGGGGTTATCCCTCTGGTTTTAGGGTCCTGTTCCCCTTTTCCTGCGTGATCCCAAGCCTTGGCATCGGGGCTGGGCTCCCGGGCGAGCCTCCATGGGGGGTAATGACGAGCGGCGAGTTTTCTGCTTGGCTCGGAGCTCTTTTCATCTTTTTTAAACTGATGAAAGCCATGCCAGCAAGCTCGGCGCTGATTTTTTTGATGGGAACTGTGGGGGCTTGGCACTGCCGAGTGTCGCCCCTGGTCCTGCAGCCGCGGGGCAGAGATCTCCCCCTTCTTGTGGTTTATCTAAGCCCTCGGTATCTGATGCAACAGAACGCTGAGGTGGGACTTGCCCCTGTCTGTCTGTTTGTTTGTGTCAGACACTTGTTCCCCGCTTATCTCCCCCATCAAAACAGGTTACACCAAGCAGAGCTACTTCCCTTTGATTCCATCTGTTGAGGCTATGGGGGGGAAGCCAAAGCTTTTACACAAAGGGCGATAGGGAAGCGCTTCAAACACAACCACGGGGAACTGGATAGCTGCAGGCGCCCCGAGCACCTTCCCTCCCCACCCTGGAACCCGGGGAGCTGGCCGTCCTGCCAGCAGCCCGGGGTGGGGTGTGCCGGGCACCCCAGCTCTGGGGGGGATGTGGGGTGCCATATAGGATGGCCCCGCGGCCCTATGGGCAAGGCTGGGGTGGCTCCTGGGATGGGGGATTGGCTGAGCCTGGGAGCTGGAGGGGCAGGGATGGGGACAGGAGCGTGGCTGGGTGGGCTGGTGGGGCTCTGGGCTCTTGGTGGCCGTGGGAGCAGGGTTATCTCGCCCTCGCAGCCCGGGTGGCTTACCGGAGTGCTTTAGGATCGCAGAATATCCCGAGCTGGGAGGGACCCACAGGATCATCCAGTCCAGCTCCTGGCCCTGCACAGACACCCCAACAACCCCACCCTGGGCATCCCTGGCAGCGCTGTCCAAAGGCTCCTGGAGCTCTGGCAGCCTCGGGGCCGTGCCCATTCCCTGGGGAGCCTGGGCAGTGCCCGGCACCCTCTGGGGGAAGAACCTTTCCCTGAGCTCCAGCCTGAGCCTGCCCTGGCCCAGCTCCAGCCATTCCCCGTGTCACAGAGCAGAGGTTGGAGCTGCAGACAGTGATGAGCTCTGCCCTCAGTCTCCCCTAAAGAGAGCACTAAAGCAGGAATCTTCTCTCTGGCAGTAAGACAGACCGTTCCCTTTAAACCCGCAGAAAATCAAGCACCGAGGGGCTGTGATGCATCTGCTCCTGAGTGTCCTTTCTGAGGAGACCCTGCTGTGACATCCATCCCTGTGGGTGCCATCCTTCCCCTGCATCCCCATCTTCAGCACGAGACACCTTCCCCTGCTGCTGCCACAGCCCACCTCAGGTCCCCTGGCAGCGCAGCAGAGAGCGAGGGCAGCTCTGAAACTGGACACCAAAACTTCCACCGCAGCCAAATCCCCTCCCAGTGCCAGCGCATTTTGCATTAAATCCGGGTCAGGGCAGATGGAAAATCAGAGACTTTGCCCCAGTCTGCCTCTGCCACAAACCGAATTAAGCCTCTCTTCATTCCCCAGCTCCCAGGTGAGAGTCCTGCTCTCTTGTGGCACCTTTTTGCAGGGTGTGAGCTGTCTGCAGCTGCTGCTCTGCCCAGGGATGGGCAGGACGGAGCCCTGACCTCTGCTGGGCTCTGGGAAGGCGGCTGTTTGTGCCATTCCCGTGGGGGAGGGTCTCTTTGGAAGGTGATGGATCCCGCTGGGATAAGGTTTGGAGGTTCCGGCCTCTGTGTCAGCTCCCAGCTCAGGTGGAAGGACCCAGCACAGGTAAGGGATGGCAGATTGGCCTGGGGGGTGCTCAGCCCGTGCTGCCTCCCAGCTTTTATTTTTTTTCTGGGAGCTTTTTTTTCCCCTTCTGCCTTTTGTTGTTCCCTCCTCAGCTCGGGCTGGAAGCAGCTTGCCAGGCCAAAGTCTTTTGAGGAAACTTGGCCTCTCCCGGCCCCACGCTGAGCTCAGCGCTGGGCTACGCCTTTGCTCCCCAAGGCTGGCTCTCCCTCGTGAAACTTTCCTCAAAGCCTCCAGGATTTCTCTCGTCTCTTCCCCCTGCAGCCATGCACAGCCCCAGGACAAGTCCCGGGTAAATGAAAGCTGCAGCAGTTGGGCTGGAAACAGCTGGTTGCCATGGCAATTTGGGCTGCTCGGGATTTGCATAGGGCTGATGATTTTCATAGCACAGCCACATTTAAGGCAAGCAGGAGAAATTTCCATATTCCCAGCTCCGAGTCAGTTGGGGCGTGGGGGGAGGCCAGGAGGGGGATATTTGAAATTCAAATGAAGGTGATGAGGGTTTGAGGTTGGGTTATTTTATTTTTTTTTCTTAAACATCCCATTATGGAAGAGGATAAAAAAGGATGGGGAGGGGAAAGGGGAACAAAAGGCTGGTTTGACTTGAATTAGAGGGGCAAAGGAAGAGCTGGTCTGATCTGCCTCTCGCCTCTGGTCTCGGAGAAGAGACTTGCCCTCTCCCAGCACCTGCAGGTGAAATGTTTTCCGTGGGAACAACTGCTGCCCTCGGGTTTCCTTCTGGAAGGTGCCCGAGTCTCCCACACTCGCTGTCCTGCTCTCCCCCTCTCCCTGCCCCTCACGAAGGGGCTGCAGAGGGACCCAGGGATGGGATTTCTCTGAGGCACTGCTGACACAGGCAAGGCATTTTTATAACCCAGGGGTTTCCAGCCCAGTGAAGCACTTGAGTGTTCAGTGAACGCTTCCCCTGGAGTCTGGAGCTTGTCTGAGTCAGCACAAGATTCACTTTTGCTCACCAGCCTTGGCTTCCCCATGGAGATGCTCCGATGGTTTGGGGCTTTTGTGTCTTCAGAGCAAAGAGTTGAGATTAAAACTGCAGCCCTACCTGCCTGCCTCAAAACCCCCCCATCCTGCTCACACTTTAAAAAAAGCACTTTTTAAGTGCCTTGGGAGCATCAAGCATCCCAGCAGGGCATGTGGGAATCCAGGGAATTGACTGGTGCCTGCTCAGCTGCAGTTCCTGCTCCCCAGTGCTGGTGGGAGCAGCTGGAGGGAATCAGGGGTGACCACTCCGTGGGGAAAAGGTGATTTAAGTGAGCTCCCAGCAGCCAGGGCTTCCTGCTGGTTCTGGAGAAGTCGCTGGTGTGGCTGCTGGGAGCAGCAGCAGCACAAGGGCTGTGCCTTGGTTTTTGCCTGAATTTCCAAAGCCAGTGGAAATCCTGAGGAGTATTTGGTGCTGGCTGTCTTGGTTTGCTTATTCCTTCAGTGCAAGTGAGCATTTGGCTACATTTCCAGCTCGTGGGACAAGTACTGGTTATAGTTTCAGTAATTGCCACTCTTCTCTACCAGCATTTGGGCAATCTCTTGACTTCACACCTTATTTGAGGTGAGGGATTTGAATGAGGGAATTTATCAGAAATGCCCCTTGAAAGGCACCCTGCACCCGGCCTGCTCTGCCAATCTCCCATGGCATTGTGCTCCATCAGCTGGAGTGCTAAAATCCCCAGGATAGGTGAGATTAATCTGAATTTTAGATATTTGATCCTCTGAGGCTGGAGCCTGACCTGCTCACCCCAGGCAGTCCCTGATGGAAACAGGGACCTCCAGAGGGTGATTCATCTCTGTGCCATCTATCTCAGGGGCGAGAGGAATTGTCCTCTGGAAGCGCCTGCTTCCTCTGCATGGCTGCAAAGGGAGCCTGGAGCAATTGGCTCCCGGTTAGGCACCTCAAAATTTCAGACATCCCAGCCCCAGCAGCCGAACCCCCTGCCTGGTGTCTGCCTGGCACCGTTCCCCCAGCGCCCTTCAGCTGTTCCCCATTTCCCTCCCAAATGTGCAGCAGCAAACTGATTCCCTGTGGGAATTCCCCAACACCTGCTGAAGGCTGGAATCACCTCCTCATCCCCCTGTCCCCTCAGAGCATGGGGTGGGTTCAGCGTGGAGCTGGCTGGGAAGGGGGACGAGGCTGGCACGGCCCTGTTGGTGCGGCCGGGTGAGAAGTGTCACTCCCTGGAGGTGACACCTGCCCCTGGCTGCCTGTGTGAAGATGAAGGCCACCCTGATTTTCCTTTTCTCCCATTAGGGTGCTTTTATCCTCCAGGGCCGGACTGGCTCTGCAGCTCTGGTCCTGGTGGATCGCTCGCCTTGGGTTTTCCAGGGGGGGAACGGCCGCGGGTGGGGGGAAGCTGCCCGGAACTGCTGTGCTGCTCCCATCCCCAGAGAAACCTCCCCAGGCAAACTCGCACCAGATCTGATGCCAGGGCTATGCAAAACAGCTGCCAGGTGAACCAAGGAGAGCAGCACAACCCTGGGCTGCCGGGCTCGGGGAGCCAGCTGAGCTTATCACTGCCTCTTCCCCCTGGCTCCAGCACCCAGGAACAGCGGGGTGAAGCCTCGGTTATGGGCAAGCTGCTGGGAATTGTAGGGGCTCCAAGCTGCCTTTCCCCATTGAAATCTCAGGGCTTCCCCAGCCTCGTGGAATTTAAGGAAGGGCAGGACTGATCTAGCAGATTCTGGAGGTTCTGGATCCCATCATGTCTGGCTCGTGCAGCAGAAATCAAGTTGTTGGCTGGGCTGGAGCTCCATTAAAATGAGTGGAGTTCTGGCAGTTTGCAGCAGGAGAGAGAATCTGCTGCCACTTACACTTTTCTTTCTTTTTATCTCCTGGAGCTAGAAAAGATTAAATCTTAAGTGCAGATTGTTTGAACAGCTCATTCCTTTAAGGAGAGAAATGACTGCTGCAGTGTGAGCCCTGATGTTGACAGAAACTGGGAGGAAACTGAGGCTATTTTTATAAAGCATTTGTAGGAAAGTTACAGATTCAACTGAAAGAGGAGAGTTGTTATCCCTATCACACCCAATCCTTGGCTCACAGCTGCAATCACTTGAATTTTATATTCACTGAAACAGAAAAAAAAAAGGGCCAGATTTGTTTGCAAATAAATCTGTGCCCAAACACTCGTCGGTCCTGCAGAGATTTGTGTATCCAGCTCCCATTTACATAACCACTGGGAGCAGAAATCACCCCTCCCAGTTTTAAATCTCTCCCTCTTGGACATCTAAGGCTGAACTGGTTGCCCCTGTGTCCCTCTGGAGTCAGTCAGGAGGAATAGTCATCTCCAGAGGGCCACTCATCCCAGCGGAGATGGGCGGCTCAGATAGGTGCAGGAATGGCCTCTGGAGGTGCCTATTGCTCCTTCTGTCTGCCCAGACAGCCCGGGGCAGTTCCCTCAGACTTAGGCACCCCACTCAGTGCCAGGCTCCAGGAATATCTGCAGCGTGCTCAGCTGGCACAGGATTCCTGCCCGGGGTGCTCCCACATCCCCTCTGCTGATCTGCAGGGGCTTGGGGGATGCTGTGTCTGACTTTGTAGGAGAGGAAGAGACAAGAAAAGGTCAAAGAGCATCAGCTGCACATGCTTGTGGAGGGAGGGAAAAGCAAGAGCTGGGGAGCTGGGAAGAGGAGGGAGAAGGTTGTGCTGGAGGATGTGGGGCTGTGCAGGGAAGCTCCGTTCCAGCTGCGCCTCTCGGGTTCCAAGATTTGGGGTGAATGGTGGTGACTCAGCCATCATCTCTGGGACCCAGGGATTCCCCTCCAGCTCTTTGAATCTTGCCTCATCACCACGCTGCGCCTGAACGTGAGTGAAACTCCTGTCTCCAAGAAACCAGGAGATTACCTTTTCCTTCCTGTTCTGTTTTAGCAGCTGGGAACTTTTATTTCCTCCTTCCCTCCTGGCTGTGCTTCCCTTCAGCTGCTGCCTCCAGATCGCATCAAACACCCCCCCACACACACCCCGTGGGGGTTTCAAAGGTAGAAACTGCAGGCCTTGGAGATGCTCACGCAGTCCTGCTCAGGTGTGGGGATGCTGATTGTGATCATCCATTAACGCTATCAGTATTCCCATCGCTGGATGTGCTCTCCTTGGCTTTTGGGGCTGGAACGGGGCTGGAACACAATGAATGAACCCCAATCCCGGGGCGGGAGCAGCTGGAAGGAGCTGGACAGGGAGCAGAGGGGGTTGGAGCAGAGTAGGGAATTAATGGGGAAAGGAGATAAAGGGCTGAGAGCTGGGAGAAGCAGGTTGGGAGGAAGGCAGGAGCAGGGCGGAAACACAGCCAGGCTGGGGGAGAGGGCTCAGAGCTGGTTGGGGTGCAGATAGTGAGGAGACAGAGGAGATTTCAGAACTGGGGGGGACATCTCAGAGCTGGTTGGGGTGCAGAGGGTGAGGAGATAGAGGAGATCTCAAATTGAGGGGGCAGCAGCTCATTCTGCCGCGGCACTGCTCCGTAGCACAGTCCCACAGCTCCGTCTCCACAGTCAGTGCTTTTCAAATGTCACAGATTAAATCTCCAGGGCTGTTTCTAGACAGCAGAGAGCAGCCACGAAGCTCTGTTATCCCTGACTCTCCAATGTTTTGCCATCCGTGGATAATTGTACCAAGCACACTCCCCCTCAGGATCCACGCTGATTCACCTGGGAATACTCTGTGCATGGAAAAATGTGTGCTGGGTTAGGGTAAAGGCTTGTTCAGTTGAGGAAGGTCCATGGGAGAGCTGGATTTGCCCTCCTGCCTGCACAGCCTCTCCCAAGCTCTTCCCAGCTCTTTGCAGGAGCCCTGAACTGCTGGAAAACACGATGTGTTGGAGCTTGATCAGATCACAGGGCACGGGCTCTGCTTCACGGGGAAAGGTATCCTGGAAAAAACAGCAGGAGGAGGAGGCCTGGGGGCTTGTGCCGGTGGGATGTGAACAATTCCAGGCTGTTCATCACAAACTCGGCTGGACTGGCAGGGAATGGCTTGGGGAATGTGTTGCAAAGGGAAAAGGGGTGTCTTGGGGTTGCCTCTGCAGCTTTAGAGCTTCGTGGAATCCCTTAAAACATTCAGATGTGTGGAGAGCACAACCTTTGCTCTGTGATGTTCTTGATGAATTTGGCAGGTGTGATGGAGGGGGGGGATGTTTATCATCAAAGGGGAATGAGTGAGGGCCTGTGCGGTACCTTCAGGCTGAAACCTGTCTGATTTTTTCCCCCTGTGCCTGCCAATCTCTTTTGGAATCAAGGAGACGCCTCTTGAGCACAACCCCACGGCACCCTGTGTTCCCTCAGATATCCCGTAATTACCCGGTGCCACGCGGGTTCCTGAAGATCCCGGGTGAGCAGCCCTGGCCACCTGTTTGCTGGCCTTTCCCACAGTGAGCCCTGGATTTCCCTGGAGATTTGTGATGTCCTCCAGCTCACCTCTCCTGGAATCTCCCTTGCACTCAGCGAGATTTCCCCCACCCTTGGCCAGGTATCTCCCAGGCAGGAACACTTTTATTATCGCTCAGCAAAGGCTGGCACCACCTAAACGCTGCAGAAGCTGCCTTCATCCTTCCATGGCTGCGCCTTCCTCCTCGTCTCCTTGCTCTCCCAGGGCCAGGCTTTTGGTTATGTGTGTTCCACGTTCTGGGGAGCTCCCACCAGTGCTGACTGTCGTTAATACTGAGATGTTTTTCTCTTTGTTTCGTTGTAGGGAATGAACAGAATGGGCTGGACTTTAACAGGCAGGTAAGAGGCTCCCTGGCTTCCCAGGTATTCTCCTCCCTTCTGGAATGGCTGTTTTTTAATTGCTCATCATTCTGAGGCCCAGGCAGCTCCTGCTAAGAGATAAAAACTCTTAGGTCAGAAGCTGCCATTAAACAGACCACAGAACTCCTTCCCAGTTCCCCTTGTGGGATAAATGACAGATTACACCTCTGCTTTCCCTCTTCCTAATTCATAGAAGTTCAGCTAATTACAGAGTTTCTTTGAATGACCATTTGCTTGAGGGGTTTTCTGGCTTTCAAATGTTTTTTTATATCATCATTTAGAAACAAAAAGCACCTCAGTTATGGTGGCAAGGGTGCGAATCTGTCCCCAAGCCCCAGTGCTGTGACACTGGCACTGACAGCACTGGGTGTGCAGGGACAAAGGCACGGGGCTGACTCACAGGAGTGTCAGCCAGCACTAAAGGGGAGGTGGTTTGTGGTCTTGGAGTGCCCAGGTCAAATTCCTCTTTGCAAGGCAGCAGGGAAAGGGACAGCAGATAAAAATACGGGGAAGCAAACCCCAATTGCAGAAGAGCAGCTGAGGGGCCGTTGTCCCTGCTTTTCTCCCCCTGCTTTGTCCAGATAAAAGCATTCCCTGGCTCTCTGAGTGCCTGCAGATCTTCCTGTGTGGCTCCAAAAATCCCTGAGTGCCACATCAGGAGGTGACAGCCCTCTGGAGTTCCTGGATCTGTGCAGACACAGGGGCTCTGCTGGCAGGGTGGTGA
Organism: Dicrurus megarhynchus; assembly: GCA_013399195.1. Classification (NCBI taxonomy): domain Eukaryota; kingdom Metazoa; phylum Chordata; class Aves; order Passeriformes; family Dicruridae; genus Dicrurus; species Dicrurus megarhynchus. The sequence goes on from VXAD01000591.1 coordinate 1,213,137, forward strand.
GGCACAGGGTGCCCAGAGCAGCTGTGGCTGCCCCTGGATCCCTGGAAGTGTCCAGGGCTGGGTTGGACGGGACTTGGAGCAGCCTGGGACAGTGGAAGGTCTCCTTGCCCATGGCATGGGTGGAATGGGATGGGCTTTAAGGTTCCTTCCAGCCCAAACCATTCTGGGATTTTAGGAAAATGCTCTCTGAGCCTAAAGCTGAGGCCTCCTGTGGCCAGCAGAGCTGGGCTGAGCCCTGGAAAGGAAAAGAGGAGCCTGGAGAGCCAAACACTGCCCTGCTGCAGGATTGCAGGGATGGGAGCTGCAGCCAGGAATGCAGAAGGGGCTGTAACTCCACGGACAGGCTTGAGGCAGATGTTGGCACAGCAGCCAAGGCTTCCAGTGTGCATTCCCCAGGCTCAAGGGCTCCAACCCCTTCCAAAGGCTCCCTGCCAGCAGCACCGGGCAGCTGCACCTCGTCCACGGGGCTGTTTTTGTCCTTCAAGCTTCCCTTGGTGGCTCTCGCCTTGACAAATGTCAGCCACAGTGCTGTTTGTTTGTTTGCTTTGGCTGCTCCAGCTTTGGGTGGGTCTCCCCTTCCTATCCAAGGTGTCTTAACACGCTCAGCCATCTTCCAGGATTTTGGAATCTCAGCTGCAAACAAAAAGCCCTGTGTCTCCAGCTCTGAGCACCGCAGAGCCCGGAGTGCAGGCTCGCTCTCCACATGCCCGGAGAAGAATCCAATCTGCTCACCAGGGGTGATAAAAGGACATTCCCTGCAGATAAAAATGAGCATGAGGTCGATACACGCTGCAAACTTCTCCTGTGGCAACACCACGAAGGTGTTGGGGCTGGGGTTAATCGAGGAGAGGTGCTGGAGCAATGCTGACCTACACCCACTGCTGCTCTGACCCACCGTCCTCTGTATCCCTCTGAGGGATGCTGGGGAAGTTGTGGGGGCAGCCAGGCTTGCAGGCTGTAGAAATATCCCCCTCCTAAAAAGAAATTGTGGTTTTATGATTTTTTTTTTTTTTGCAGCATTTCCACTTTAATTTTCCTCCTTCCACCACAAAATCCAATTCATTTATTCCAGCTCGTCTGTGTAACTGAACAGCCAACTTAGCTGGGCATTTAGCAAGGTTTAAAAAGCCAGAGACTGTGAACAAGCTCATTTTATTGTTTTATTTTATTTCTAATCTGCTTGGATTCCGCAGAGTCCACCAAAGGGGTTTGCAGTGATGTCAGGGATGGGATGTAACAGTCCCTGAGTGGACATAGCCCTGTGCAAGTGGCTCTTTGTCTCCCTCTCTTGGCCCTCCCAAGGCCACGAGTAGAGTGATTTTAAATCATTATTATTTAAAATAATAATTACTATTTGAAAGTATTGTTATTTAAAAGAATAATTATTATTTTAAATTATTCTCCTAAATGAGCAGGAGCCCGAGCACACACAGGCTCCACACTCACGTTTAGGGTTGACCTCAGCTGCTGGTGAATTCATCCTCAATTCAGCAAATAGATTTCAAATGACGAGAAAAAAGGAAGAGAGGAGAGCTGGAAATATCAAAGTGTTTTCATGTAAAATCAGGTGCTGAGCTCTTTCATTAGGGGTGGAGGTTGGTGGGTTTTTTAATTTGGTTTGGGGTTTGAGGTTGGTTTTGGGTGGCTTTCTTTTTCTTCTTCTTTTTCGTTAGCTTGCAATTCAAGTTTTCAAACCGAACCCAGGGCAGGATGGTTTGAAACCCAACTCCAAACTGACTGCAGGAGCTCTCTTTGCCTTTATTTGGAGTGCTGGGCTCTAATCACTTTGAAGATCATAAATCTCACATCGCTGAAGCCTCTCCCCCAGCCTTTGTAGATGGCCTACATTTCAGGTCTGCTTCCCTCCCTCCCTCCCCTGTTGCGCTCCAGGCGGGATGGGAAGGGTGGAGTGACCTGGTTAGACCCCTTCCCTGCCTCCCAATTCCCTGCCGGGGCTGCTCTCACCCTGCAAACGGGGAGGAGGGAAACTCTTGCGGAGTTTGAGGTTTTCTAGCAGTTTGTGGGTCAGCCCTGTGCTTTATGAGAAAGCTCCTTCTGCTCCCTCAGCCTATTTGGCAAACATTTCTTCTCCCCCCCCCTTTCCCTCCCCTCTTCAAACTCTCCTCCCACCTGGATGCAACAGTAATTTGTATGTGAATGAGAGGGAAAAGGGTGTGGATGGAAAAAGCAGCATCTTCAGCCTTGCCTATCTGGTTTGGCTTTTTTATTCAGTGAGTCTGATGCTGGTTGTTTCCTGTTTATGGCGAGGGAAATGCAAAGGCACAGTAATAAACTTTCACCTTCGGTGCTGGCAGCCTGCACAGGGACATCTGCCTCTGATGGGTTGGGATTGTGGCCGGAGCGTGGCAGGGACAGATCCGAGTGACTCTTTCCTTGCCTGGCAAAATTCAAGCCCGGTTTGCCTCAAATGGGACCAGGCCAGGGGTTGAGAGTGCTGGAACGGGAGCCTTTCCTGGCTGCCGTGTGGTGATCCTGCCCAGGTGCTGCGGTCTCGCCAGGTCCGGGGTGTTTAATTCCCCGTTCAGCCTTTAGGAAATACCAGATTGTTTGTTTGTGTAGCTGCTCTGGAGAGCCAGGTGTCTGGAGCTAAGCCCTGGGATAGTGCTGCCTGCTGGAGTACACACTCGGATGGAGGGCTGATGGTTCTGGGAGGTGCCAGGGCTTGTGTGAGTGCTGTGAGGCTTGTGGCCCAGCGCACGCTGATGTGCATCCAGCCACAGCTGCAGGAGGAGAACGCACAGCTGCTGGAGCCAGGAGAGCTTTCCCAGCAGGGAAGTGATGGCAGGGCCCTGTCATCTGCTGGTGCTGAGCGCCAGGGGGAATGCAGGATCAGCTCCTCCAGAGAGGGCAGTGAGAGCTCCTCTGCAAGCCCTCCCTGCTCTCCAGAGCTGGGAGAGAAAATGTCCCTCTTGAAAAAAAGCTGACAGGTTTTTGCGGAAAGGCTGGGCAGGAACTGCCTCTGCTCCCTATCCAAATGTGCCAGGCACTCTTCATTCCAGCAAAAGGTTGACCCTTGCAAGACAGGCTGTCATTTGTTTATCAAACCTGTCATTATCATTAATCACATCAATCTGAAGGGGATCTGGCTGTGAGATTTGACAAGGTTTAAGACAAGCAGGCACTGAGGTGCCTGAGCAGGGTCCAGCTTCAGTTTTACTGCTGGTTCTTTATTCCTATTCTTTGCTTTCTCTGGTTTACACCAGCTGGGGGATGTAGCAAGGACATAGATTTCCAACAGGCTTCCTAGAAAGCCTTGTCAGCTGGATCTGCTGGAAAATTCCTCCCTTCTAAAACCAAGTGAAGGATCCTACACCCCGCAAGAGGTGCTGAAGGGGTTCCCTTCGCTCAGAACCTCCTTGTCTAACTCCTCTCCCTACTCTGTTCATATCTGACCATCCTTGCCCAAAGAAACTTTAATTTTTGAGGTTGATGTGGGATTTCCAGCAGTTGCTTTGAGGTGGGTTATCTCAGGGCTCCACAGCTGATGTCCTGTAGGCACACGATGTGAGAAATTCAAAGTGGGCAAACTGCCCCTGAGACGTGAAATCCCTGGTGGCTCCTTTTCAGTGCCATTAACAAACACCCTGACCTTGTTTGGTACCTTCCACCCACGCGTCTGAAGGCGCTTTGCTAATGGATTTAGCATCCCTTGGTGCCTCTGGAAGGTGGGGAGGTGTCCAGCCCTGTCTTGCAGACACAGCCCACCTCCCTGGCTTTTCCCAAAGATGCTGAGCTCTGTGATTGCAGCTAGGATGAGGGGATGCTCCGTGGGATGGTTGCCCCTGGACATTGGGGTGGATTGGAATCCAGGGGCCTGCTCCCTGGCAGAGCTGGGTTACGGACTCCCATCCTCTGATTCATAGTCTTGTGCTCAACCACAGACAAGTTCTTCCTCCCCTCCATCCTTTTGAAGGTGGAGAGAATGGCCCAGCTCACTCTGGGTAGTTTGTTATTAATATCTGGGATGCAAAACTCCCTGCACTTTTAATTTCGCTCCACCAGGGCTTCCCTCCCCCCGGGGATCTCTCTCATCGCTTTTCATTCCACGCCGTGTTCCCACCTCCCCCTAATCTCATGTGCTCCCTGGATGTCATTTCTGTTCCTGCTTGGCTTTTCCCCCGTGGGTAGCTCAGGTTTCAGTCTGCCCTCCAGATTTCCATCCCAGTCCTCTTTTGCCCTCCTCTCAAGGGGAGGTTCACATCCTGCTTCCTTCTCCCCTCTGGGGATCAATTCAGATTTCACTCTCTCTTCGCCCCATTGCCCCAGGGGATCAGCCTAAGTCTTGCATCTGCTTTTCATCTCTTGAGCCTCCCCTGGCTGGAAATCAAGGGCTGGCCTTGTATCTGCCTCACCTGACACTGGATCTAAGCTCAGCTCTGCCTTGGCCTTTCCCTTTTGAAGTCTCCCTGCTCTGTCCTACGGACAGGCTGATTGCATAAATTTGTTTGTGTGCAGGTTCCTCATTGAAATGCAGCCCTTTGGGAAAGCATCAGAGAAAGCCCTGGCTCCAGGGAAAGTCCTCTGTGCCTAAATACAGCCCTGCTTTGCTTAGGACAGATATGCAGAGGAACCCCTTCTTCAGGCTGGGTTTGTTCTGGCACCTCGGACGAGCTTGCTGGGAATGAGCTCCAAAACAGGCCAGGGGAACTTGGGAGGGAAGGGGGGATGCAATTAGGAGCAAGGATTTGGCCTTTTTAATTGGTTTTCTCAAGAGGTGGACTGAAACCACTGAATTAATTTGTTGACAACAACCCAGAGTTGGCTGGATTTTATCTGTTCCTTTAACATCCAGCTGCAGTCCATTCCCAAACTCCTGCTCTCCAGCTTTTAAAGAGTGAACTTCATTTATAAGGTGATTCCTACACCTGTTTCCTTGGCAAAATACCTTGTACAGCTGTTTCAAACCTGTCTGAGAGAGAGAGACAGAGATCTTTGTGCAAATTCCCTGCTCATCCTTTGGGAAACGCTTTCTGTGCTCACAAGGGACAAGCCCCAGTTTCACGGATCTGTCTGGAGGGTCACAAAACTCGTTTTCCACAACAGAAACTCAGCCCAAGGCACGGCTGTCACTGGCCAGCCACAACCCGGGTGGCCCAGCACCTTTTTGAGGGCTAAGTGGCACCAACTGCTGTGCCTGGATGTGACTCTCCTGGAGTCACCACTAATGAGGAGAGGACTCCGAGTCCTTGAAGGCCTTTCATGTGCTGAGCTCCAAGGATTCACCCCAAACCCTGCACCACCCAGCCAGGGTGGGGCCCTGCACCCATCCTGCACAAGGGCAATTCCCAGCACATGGAGGGGAAGGCAATGGGTTCCAAGCAAGGCCTCTCATTTTGGACATCAGAGGGCACTTTCTCCCTCCCCAGAGGTGCTGATCTGCTCCGTGTGGGATCAGGGGGTTTACCCAGCAGGGAACCCGCCTGCCTGCTTCCCCAACCCACGGAATTTGCACGGGTTGGGAGCAGAGAGCTGCTCCCCCAACCCTTGGACTTCATCCCGTATGATGCTCTCCCAACTGCCTCACTCTCGCTTTCTCTTTAACTGCGCTGCTCGGTGTGTTTAATGCAATCCCTCCAGCTGCTCTTGTCGTGTCCCAGTTCCCTGGGGCATGGCAGCCGCTGCCAAAACTGCTGGGGACCAACGGGAGAGGCCTGTGGAGCTGGGATGGAGCCAGCCCCAGCCACGGGAGCCGTCTGATTCCGAGTTAATTCCTCCTAAACGTGGGATGCGGGTGGGAAGTTAACCTACCAAGGGCTGCCTGGGCTGTGTGGACACTCTCCCCGTGGATGACTAATCCAGGGATGTCCACGCAGTGCCAGGTGTTTGGATTTGTCACTGCCAGAAGGCACAGAGAGTCCTGAACAAACAGAGATTCCTCCCCATAGGCAAGGGATCCATGGAGAGAAAAAAAAAAAAAAAAAGGACATTTTTCATGCAGGGCAGATTCTCAGCCCAGAAAATCCCAATAAGGCAACTTTGGAGTGGAACAGGAACGTGCTTGGGCCCCAGGGGACCTGTGTGAGCTTGCAGGAGGGCAGGGGAGAAGCCATGGAGTGGTGTGTGTGTGAAATCAGGGTGATAAGGAAAGGGGCAGGGATGCAGCCCAGGGTGGGAGCAGAGCAGATAAGCACGGAGGTGTAGGCAGAGGTGGAGTTCTGGAGAGGTTTGGGAGTTGGGCAAGTGAAATGGAGAGAGAGAAAGAGAAAGAGGTGCAGGGAGCAGTGCTGCAACCCATGGGAAGGTTGGGGCAGGGGCTGAGGAAGGGGCAGGGAGAGCCCTGGGAGGAAGACAGGGGAGAAATCCCAGCCTTGATGGGGGTAAAAGCATTTTCCATGCTTTGATTGGAGGTTCTGGCCACTCTGACCAAGAAAATGGCATCTTCCCCTGCCTGTTGTTGAAATGCTCCCAGTTTGGGATGCCCACAGGCCTTGGCAGGGAAGGCACCGCATGCCTCAGTGCCACCAGGAAGAGGGAAGGTGCTGAAAGTTGCTTTTTCAGTATCTTTTCAGCAGCTTCGTGCCCCCTGAGCACAGGTCCCCTCCCGAGAGCACTCAGCAGCCTCTCTGCCCCCCGGGCTGTGGGAGCAGCCCTGGCCAGGACGCTCCCACCCGAGCAGGTGTCGCTGTGAGCGTGGCCAGGCAGGGCAGGTGCTCTCCCCACCTCTGGTTTGCTTCTCCTCTCCCTTGCCCAGCCCCTGCTTTGGAAGCCTGCTGTGCCACAGGGGATCATTTGAGGCTCGGCACAGCGAGGTGGGGGGGACTTCTCTCTCTTCCTTGTTTGTTTGGAAGCAAAAATTCCGGAGAAAAGCTGTATTAGAGAGCCCACAAAAGCTGTGTGTGGTTCTGTTTGTTTTCTGTCAGGCGTGCAGCTTGGCTGCTCCTGAAGTTTTGACTTGCCACCCCTACTTTGACTGCAGCACAACCATTAACACCCCAAGCCGAAGCTGAGGATAAACCCTATCAGATCAGACCTCAATTAATAACCTCAAAGGCCTCGTGTAGGGTGACGCAGGTGTGCTGAGGTTAGGGATTGCATTTGAATCTTCCATGGCTGAGTTTTAGGACACAGCCTGTTAGGGACTTAATCCCACGCTGAATTCCTTTCTGTCATGCTGACAGCTTCCAAAAATTCCCAGCCTTCGGTGGAATAGAAATGTTACGGGGTGAATATCGTGGCATTGACATAAAGGTTTTCTGCCTTCTTTCCAGGTGTCTGCTAAACCCTGCTGTACGTGCAGGACGGTACATGTGGAAATAGTAATTGCAACCCCATTATTACTATTATTATTATTATTGCCATAATTTATTATTAGTGTTTTTTATTTTATGGGGCCCACGTGCGTGGGTAATTCACGGCGGAGCACTTACGCCATCGGAAGGTGGGAAGGCTCAGGGAGCTGCAAGAGCCTTAGATCCAGCTTAATACCCATTTCCAGCTTAAAGCTTCCTCCCTAGGCTTGAGGCAAAGGGATTTGGGGCGCCTTGAGGCAGCCCGTCTGTGCTGAAGAGCGTTTTGGGGTGACTCAGAGTTGTGTTGTTCCTTTTCAGCGAGGGCCAGGTGCTCCAGACCCTCTGTGTGCACCTGATCCTCCTCTTCCCTCTGCTGTGGAGGGCTGGGAGTGAGTCAAACTCGTAAACTCGGTTCTGACCGTGAGATAAGCCAGATGTGGAGGCAGATAAACGTATTTCAAAGAGGTCACTGTCTAAAGAGGAGCTTCACAACAAATAGGGTTGTCTTCCATCTCCCACTAACGCGGTTCCTGCCTGATAACTGATGCTGGAGAGGGCTGCCAGGGCTGCAAGGATTGGCAGGGCCTGGATAGGAGAGATCCAGACCTGGATTTGGGGAGAGGATTGGAGGCTCTGAATTGGTGGCTGAGCGAGGAGGATGGTGGAGCACTGCGTGTGTCGCACCAGGAGCTCATCCCAAGGAGGATTTTGGGGCTGCTTTGGGGTCTGATAGATGGGGAAAGCATTGAGATTATCGCTAAACTGGGATTACCCACGGAGGGCTCCAGCCCAACCAGTGGGACCCAACCATCAGTGTGTGGAACCCAGAGCTGGTCCATCTGAAGGGAACAGCAGCAAGCAGAGCTGCTCAGGTGAATCTTCCCAGCTTCCCGCCTTTCCAAGGCTCTGCAAGATGTCTGTAGGATGTTTTCACGAGCCGAGCGTTTGCCAGAAGTTCACAGATCAGTTACAAAACAGTTGTACCTTTTCTTTTTTTTTTCCTCTCCCCTTCTTCCTACTGGTAAGGAAGAGTTTGTGCAGTAATTGCAGGCAGGTTGGGAGATGTTTTCTTCATAATTCTCCTTCTTATGAAATGTTTATGAAACACCTTCCACAAATCAGTTACGCAAGCAGGCTCCAGAGCTTTGATCATTTTCCATCACCCTCAGTGTGTTTCTTCGTTTGTTTTGCTTTTTGTTGTCGTGTTTAGGCCGGAGATAGGTAAGAACCCATCCATCCTTGCAGATGTTCAAGCCAACTACGGAAGGGACTCTCTCTTTTCCACCCAGTCACCCCTTCCTGTGTTTTTCACTCGGCTTGCTCGGGGGCTGACCCTGTTTCAAGGCTGTGAAAACATCCAAACATCCACTCGAGATTTGCAAGTGTGATTGCTGCCCCGGCCCAGAGGAGCTCCCGTGCCTCCAGCTGCCGTTACCTGCTCCCAGCCCTGCCCCGGGCCTCCCCTCGGGCCCCAGGGGAGGAAGGTGCTGGAGATTCACAGCCAAGAGCCCCCACAACTCACCTCAGCCGTGGGGATTTGCAGCTTCTGCCCTCTTCCCTGCTCATTTTTCCATGGAATGGTTTGGGTTGGAAGGTTGCTGAAGGATCATCCCATTCCAACCCCTTGCCATGGGCAATGAAGCTTCCACCAGACCAGGCTGCTTTCCTTAAATAATGTTATTTTTCCAAGTAAAATTCAGTGGGAACAAAGTGTCCCCATGACTTCTCGTTCCCCTTTCCCCATCCATGAGGATCCTATAAAACCAAGATCCTGAGCAATCCCAGTGGGATCTGCTCCTGTAATTTTTGCCCAAATCACTGTTGCTCACTTGAAATGTTTTAGCAGAGCTCCCATCAAATACCCACACGAGGTGAATCTGTGAGGATTCCATCATTTCAACCTTTTTTTTTTTTTTTTGTTTGGTTCCTCAAGGAAAACTCTTCCCATATTTGCAGGCATTTTCTGCAAATCCAAGGCACATGCACTGGGAAAGGAGGAGGCAACTCCTCCTCTCGTTTTATTAATTCGAAATTTACATTATTTTAAGGGAGTCTCATGATATTGAGTGGCCTCGCCCACAATGTGTGTGGTTTTTTGGGGTTTTTTGGGTTTGGTTTTTTTAATGTACACTTGGCAATATTGCCGGTTTAGCCAGGGAAAAAAATGAAGGAGCGGGATTTGCATAAACCGTCCCCAAAGTTTTGGATAGAGCCCGAACTCCCGCTAATGAACAATTAGCCAGCTGCAGGCCTGTCGGGGAGAGGAAGAGGAGGGAGAGGTAAATTTGAGCCTAAACCCAATTGGAAAGAGGTGCGGAGGGAGAAGGATTTGTCAAGAACAACCCCAGGTTCCCGCCCACTGCGCAGGAGGGAGCCAGAGAATTCCAGGGCCGGGGGAAGGAGCAGTGGGAGATGTTGTTGTTTTTAAATCGGGAACCGGTCCTCTGCCAAACCCACCTCCCGTTCTCACATCGAGCCATGCCGGGATGCGGCTACACACCCCTTTCTCCCTGGAGCGCCGCCAGCTCGTCCCGCTTGGCAGCTGCAAAAATTGATTTCAGTTTGGAAATGGCTCGTGCCTCTTCAACACCCCACTCCCATCGGGATCACGGCTCAGGCGGCACCCAGAGCCCGGCTCTCTGAGACGTGGAAAACTTGATATTTTTTTTCATCGGATATTTCTCCGCCTTAGATAAAGCAGACAAACGTTGATTTTTTTTTTTTAATAATTTAGTTTTTTTCTTTTTTTGGCGCCGACGGATTCTTTTTAATGCAAAGAACGTCCACAAATCCACGTGCCTGCAAGGACTGGATGGCTCAGGGGTAACGGGGTGTCCTCCCGAGCCTTTTTGCCTGACATTTAGTGACTTATCGCTGTCGATAGCGATCAAGAAGATCTTTCCACCTGATTTTTTTTTTTTCTTTGTTTGCCCTGCCAGGCTAAGAGGGATGATCATGCCAACCTGAAAGGTAGGAAAGAGCTGGAATTCATAGCATGTCTACCTCTTGTTGCAAGGAGCTGGGATTATTGCAAAACGAGTTTCGGCGGTGTCCAGAGCTCGAGCTGTAATGAGAGGGGGTGTTGTAATCACCTTCCCTCCGTGCAGCACCTTCCAAAATGCACAGGGGAATGTTGCAGCTCCCTGTTCTGGAGCTGTTGAGCCTCTTGTGATCCCGTTTTCCTCTTTTCTCCTCTCGTGGAGATCCTTCAAAGCTTGGACTCGATGATTGTAGAGGTCTCTTCCAACGGGAATTGTTCCGCGTATTTCTTCGCAGTGCTCAGATGGGCAGAAAAGCTCCTTCTTCCCCAAAATATCCGCTTGGGATGTTGTTTTTAGAGAGGATTTCTTGTCCCCCTCTGCTGGCAGGAGGTTGCAGGGCCTCGAGGCCCCATCAGTGGGGCAAAGACCCTTCTCATCTTTGGGGGATGTGGGGTTTGGAAGGGAGTGCTGGGGGTTTTGTGGGGTCTGATGGGACCTGGAGATGTTCAGTCCGGGAGTCAGGGTGAATCTTCAGGGATTTCAAGCCCTGTCCTTTGTAGAGTCCTCCTGGTTTTTCCAGCTCTTCTTGCTGCGAGGAGGAATAATCCTTGTTTGGTTCAGTCTTTTCTTGGAGGAGAGTTCTGTATGATTTACCTGTCCTTGGGCATGGACACTCCTCACCCAGCTTTCAGGAATTAACCTAAAAACTTCCCAAATCCTCCCCTCCCTCCTGTCCCAGTCAGCACTACCAAAAGATTTCGGCTACTACAATAATTAGAACAGATTATTTTTTTATTCTTATAATTTTTAAATAAAAAAATTTTTAGAAATATAGTAGCAATGTTACAAATTAGCATGGAGACTGTGGAATAAACCAGAAACAAGGATTCGCTTCTGCTCCCTGGGTGCGTTTTTCTCTAAGAATGTGGATTTAAAAATCATTATTTTCTGGTGACAAGAACTTTGCTCGAACATTGAAGTAGCTCCAAAAGACCCCTGGACACCTGGAAGTTTTCCAGTTCTTTTTCCACAGCTTGTAACTGAGGAGGGAGATTTTCCTCACAATTTCTTGTTGCTTTTTGGTAGAAATGGCACAAAAGCATTTGGTGCCTGGAGTGCTGCATTTTCAAGTCTGGGAGATTGCTCTGCTTTTTTGAGGTCTTTTACTCCAAGACCTTTCTTTTCCCATCCCCTTGGACCATTCTCTCTTTCCTGCAGGAAAAAATGAGAAGTTTTCCACGGCCAGCCCTGCCATCGGGGCCTGAGCTGTGATCTGAAAAGGGGAACTGCTTCATGTCTTCATTAAAACTCCACAAAAGGCTTTAAACCTTGAAAAACTGCTTGAAATTGGTTTTTTTCCTGGACTGTTTTAATTGAGCAAAGTGTCAGCCTGCCCTGGGCTTGGCAGAGCAGGAGAGCTGTCCATGGGATCCAGCGGAGAGCAGGAGTGTGGATGACCATGATTTTCAGCGATGGAAACTGTGAAAATTCCCTGAGGGGAGCCTCTTCCAGCCCCTTGGATCCCAGCTGCCCACTCCTCCTGCTCATCCCTCCTCTCTGTTCCCCAATCCTACAATTCCTTTGCTCTTTTGCAGATTAAAACCGAGGACCTCAGCGACTCCCTGCAATCTGCCATCCCCCCTCGGTCAGGTCACCTCGTGCAGGGATCATCCATGATGCCAGGGAGCCAAATCGCAGGGGTGAGTGACCTGGCTGCCCAGGGAGCCGGGATCTGCACATCAGGAAAAGAGGCTGCTCCTCACCCCCTCCCCAAATTCCTTTGGCCAGGGGCAAAAGGAGCCTGAGGGGGTGAGGAACACTGAATTGGAAAAGTGAATCCTCATCTTCCTCCTCGGCTTTTCCTCTTGGATTCAAGGGTAGACTGGACACGAGCTGGGGTGAGATTTCCTCTGAGGGTTTGCTAAGCAGGGAAACCACCCCTGGTCATGAAATCCCTCGGACTGGAAATGACTGGAGGCTGAGACAACACCGTGGGGAAGTGTTTGATAATGTTTGCCCTGCTCTTCCTCCTTCAGGAGTGTCTGGTTAATGCCATTGTTGGAGATAGGATTCTAGACTAGATTAACTCTTAATCTGAACCTGTTGTTGCCTCAAATTGATTTACACTAGGGCAGAAATTAGTTCCTTGAGGGAACTGGTTTTTTCCTAAGGTAAAAAAATTGGAGTTTAGCGCTTAACTCTTGTTAAATTCTAGTGAGAGTTGGATGCCAGGTGGCCACACAGATGCTCAGCAATCCCTTCCCTCTTTCTTTCCCGGGGTATTCAGATCCATTATACAATTTAGGGATTCTTCAATTTCCCCCAATCTTCAGAACAGTGCTGTGGGAAGCAGTGTTGGTGAGCTGGGACAGCCTGCTGCGATTTGCTGGGTGATTTTAGGCAGTTCACTCTGGAAATACTTTGTCTGGAAGAAATTGAAAATCCAAGAGGTTTCACTGTTCTAACAACCAGAGTTTGATTGCCTCAAAAATGTCTTTATCGAGAGTTACCTTTTCCAGGGCAAAGCAGACAGTTCTCCACGTGGATGCCTCTGTATGCACAGAATTCTTCTCCTACACCTGAAACCTTTGGACCTGCAGCTCTCCAGCCCCCAAATTACCCAGATTCAGCATGGATTTGTGAGGAGCAGAAATCCTTGAGTTTCACCATTCCCTTTGCTGTTTTCTGTAGGACATGAGCTCCCTCCACACCCTGCAGCAGCTGGTGCTGCTCCCCGGGCACATGCAGTCAGTCCCCCAGTTCCTTCTGTCCCAGTCTCAGGCAGGACAACAAGGTAAGAAATGGATAAATATTTAGGGAAAACCTCATTTCTTGTGGATTTTCTCAGCGTGATGCTGCCTGTTCTCACACCGGGGGTGATCCCAGACCCACGTGGAAGCATCCCGGGCTGGAGATGCTGCTGGCACCTTGTGCGCTCCACGAGTGCCACCTTGGGGCCAGGCACGGATCCCAGCCTGGAATTCGGGACGGCGCCCGGTTTTCCAGCAAAACAGCGAAGGAGCTGCTCCTTGGGGAGCAGGGCCAGCCCGCCCGGGCTCCCTCCCACTCCTCATTAATTCCAGAAAGCTGATCAGAGGCCGGGTTGATCGCTTGGAGGGAGGGTAAATCCAGGGAAGGAGCTGGAGGACAGCGCTGGCAGCAGAACAGGTCCAACTTAGCCAGGAGCAGCTCTGGGATGAGAACGAGAGGTTTGGATATTCCATAGGGCAGGAAAGGTCTCACTGCTCCTGAAACACAGAGAAATCAGCTCCAGGAAAGCACTGAGGACTCGCTCAGTGCTTGAGAAAGTCCCTGTATTTCTGGTTTTACCTCTAATATTTTTACAGCATTTCTCCTGCCCCAGGGATGAGGATGGAGGATGTTTGCTGCTGCTTTAATCCATAACCTGGCAGATCAAGGGGACTTGGATGCTTTGCTTGTGTTCTTGATTTATCCCAGCACAGAGCTCCCTCCGCATGAACTAAAATTCAGGATTATAACCTTAAATCTCTGCAGCTTGAACCCACTGGTTCTCACACTCCAAAAGCAAGTGGGGAATTTATTTCTTCCTGACAATATATAAATTCTGCTCTCTGCCAGATGCTGCTGAGTGATGGATACAGGTACTTGATGTATATTTACAAATAATTTTGAATTAGTTTGTTTGAAATATGGTCAGGACAATCTATTCCTCGCTGCCTGCTTTTACTCATGAATAATAAACATCTTTTACTGCAAAGCAGAACTCGCTGCCTTTTATAGATGAGAATTTCTCTGTTCAGTGACTTTTTTTGGCAGCTGTGTTTGGTTGTCACCCCTTCCAGTTCCAGGCTTGACCAGGACTGGATATTCTAGCCAGGAGCTGGATTTTTGTGCAGGAACATTTCCATTTGCGTGGGTGATTGCCAGGTTTTAATGATCCTTTGCCACGTGCACGCACAGCCAGTGGGGAGTGAAAGGGAAGGCTCAGGTTGGCTTTGTGGAATTTGGTGTTTGGTTTTATACAAGTGGAGTTTTCTTCCTCCTGAAGAAAGGCAGAAAATATTCCAGAATTGTTCCTGGGGCCGTCAGGGAATGCCCTGGGTGTCTCCTGACTTTGGACCGTGGCTCCATAAATAGATTTTGTGGCCTAAGCGGCTTGGCTGGGGGCTGCACCTTTCCAGGGATGTGAATTTTAGTTGGGGTTGTGTTTTGAAGCTCTCAGATAAATTCCCAGGTCTGATTCCCTCATTCCCTGTGTACACCCGAGTCGGGGTGGGAGAGCTCTGTAGAGGTGTGAATGAGCAGCCACAGAGATTTTGGGAATCCTGTCAGTCAAAATCTTGCTGCTGAAATCTTCATCTCAGCTGTCAGACCGGTGATTCCTGAATCCAGCCCTTCATTTCCCTCGGAGCCGGAGCTGAGCTCTCGCAGAGGTGTTCCATCATGATTTTAAAGACTCCAAATGACAGAGCATCTGCCATGTCCCAAGGCAAAGCCACTGCAGTGATTAATTACCTGCATTGGTAAAAATGTGCACCTCATTACCAGCCTGGATTTGAAATTCTGAGTTGTTCCAGCGTTAGGGAAGGCTTATTCCAACCCCAGCCTGAGTAAATAAATGGGATAGTGCACATCAGATCTAAGTTAAATAAGAAAAGGCAGAAAGAGAGAGAGGGAGTGATTGATTCTGGAGATTATCTGTTTTCCCTTTTATTAGCAGAAGTCCATAAATTTCTATGGACTTCCCTGTAATTGGCAGTTATAATCAATTAAATGTATTGACTGCTCTGAGCAAGGTTATAAATCCTCACTAAATTCTATAGGTTTCACTCACAATGGACTTGATACCAACTAAATTTCTGGGGAACTACACAACCTAATCCTGTAGGACATTCTCTCTAAGAGATATAGGCTTGTACTTGGCAGTTTGTCAACTAAACAATTACCCGGTCTCCATAAATCCCAGTTTTTGTTGGGTTTATGGATTTCCCTTCTTTTTCCCTTTCATCATTTTGTGTCAGCTCCTACGTTCTGAAAGAAATTCAATTTGTTTGAAATACAGTAGGGTAGGAAGGGAAGGGTCAGATGGCTTCCAAATGGCACTTGAAAATGAAATGTAGAACAGAGAGCAGAGTGGGAGGGCTCACGAGATTAACTGGAGGATCAGGGGTTTTTTAACAAGATCAAGTGGCTGAAAGTTGAAGTCAGAAGAGCTTATATTGGAAATAAGATGTCCATTTCTCTAAGAGCTACGATGATTAAGCACTGGGAGAGATCCCCACGGAGGATGTAGGAAAATCTCTGCTGCTTGGCACCTAAAATCAAGATTAGAAGTCTCTAAAATGCCTGAGTGCCATGAGTGACACTCAGGGATCAGCAAATTAGATATTTCACTTCTATCATTATTGTAATAATCCCTTGCAGGCTAAAAAGCCACGGGAAGAACCTTTTCTTCCTCATAATCCAGCTCAGATCCAGCCACTTTCCTAATGGCTGAAATTCTTGCATTTTGGGCAAGAAGTAACTTACAGAGCTTCCCACTCCAAGCTTTCCTGGGGCTGTTCACTGACCAGCTGTGTCTCTTTTTTCTCCTCAGCTTTGCAGCCAAACCTTCTCTCGTTCCCTCAGCAGCAGGGCAGCCTCCTCCTCTCCCAGCCTGGACCCAGCCTGGCCTCCCAGGTAACAACACACCTGAGAGCGTGGTGAACTCCCCGCTGCTGCTTTAGGGAGGGCAAGTGGCACAGAAAACGGGGTGGTTTTCTATTTTTGGGGCTCTGAGCATCTCTTTTTGGGGTGTTTGGGCAGGCTGTGGGGCGCTCTGGCCTCCCCGGCTCCTCGGTCGAACCTCACCTGGACGTCCCCCAGCACTTGCAAGTGGCAAAGCACCTGACCCCAGCAGGGGCTTCCGAGGAGCCCAGCGACCTGGAGGAGCTGGAGAAGTTTGCCAAGACTTTCAAACAAAGGAGGATCAAGCTGGGCTTCACACAGGTGAGAGGGAGGGGATGGGAGGAGTTTGGGGCAGAGGTGTGGATGGAGGAAAGGCTGAATTAGGTAAATTTGGGTTATTTTGCAGCATCCCCTTCCAAATACATGAAGAGACAAACCCTTCCTAACACCTCATCACCTCGATACCTGCACCTTCTCCAATATGCAGGGGTGTGGGGCAGATTGCTGTGGGGAAAAAAATCCCCTCTCCCTGGCAGGCAGGTCATGGGAACAAGGCTGAAGCTCTCCTGGAAGCAGCCTGAGGGGAAGTTGAGGCTGGACATGATGAAAAAAATCCTTCACTGGAAGAGTGATTGGGCACTGGAATCACCTGCCCAGGGAGGTGGTGGAGTCCCCATCCCCGGAGGTGTTTAAACAAAGCCTGGACGTGGCACTCGGTGCCATGGTTTAGTTGATGAGGAGGTGTTAGGTCGTAGGTCGGGCTTGATGACCTCGAAGGCTTTCCCAGCCCAGTTCATTCTGTGATTCTGAGCGGGGCTGTGGCAGCTGTGAGGGGTTTCCCTGTGCTCACACTGGGATTTGGGTGTCCCCTGGCAGGGTGACGTTGGCCTGGCCATGGGGAAGCTCTACGGCAACGACTTCAGCCAGACCACGATCTCCCGCTTCGAGGCTCTCAACCTGAGCTTCAAGAACATGTGCAAGCTCAAGCCCCTGCTGGAGAAGTGGCTCAGTGACGCAGGTAGGTGACCTCGAGGCAGAAGTGCCACCAGCAGGAGAGGATCCATCCAGGAACCTCAAATCCGTTCAGCCCCTCGCTGTGCGAGCTGGAAAAAAGGGAAGGAGCTGCTGAGGGCTCAGGGATCAGCCCAGGAGGGGTAATGGGAAAAGGAAGATATCACTGAGAGGGGAATTCCCAGGGGCAGCAGGGTTTGGGGTGGTGTCCTGTGCTGACCTCACAGCAGCCTCGTGCTTCACCCAGCCCTTCAGGATGTCTGAGCCATTTATCACATCTCAGCCAGCCCGAGCCAAACTGTTTGGTCAACATCTTCATTTGGGTGAAATGAAATCACTGGAAAACCCCTGGGCCCTACCAGAGCAGGCTGGAAATCAGGCTCACAAAGGAAAAATGGAGTGTGGGTTAAAATATCAGCACTCCTATTCATTCCCTGATTTGGACAAGCTCGTTGGTGGATTTGGAGCAATTTTAATCATCGTCAGAGGGAAGAGCCACTATGTAGGAACAATTTATCTGTTTTAGGAGGCGCCTTTGTTGCACAAAAAGTAACTAGGAATGAAAATAACTCACTATCTTCTTGCAAATCTCTTTTCCCCTCCCTCTTCCCCCCAGAATCTGCTCCTTTGGATTCTTCCATGAGCACCCCCAATTCCTACCCCTCCGTGAACGAGATGTTTGGACGGAAAAGGAAGAAGAGGACCAGCATCGAGACCAACATCCGCTCCACACTGGAGAAGAGATTTCAAGATGTGAGGGGAAAATCTTTCCATCTGTCGGGAACTCTCCCTGAGCTTGGCATTTGCAAGGCTGTAGCACTGAATCCCCTCAAGAAGAGAGGTTGTTTTGGGGTTTTTATTTGATAGCAGGTTAGAAAATGCTTGAAGGGGCAGCAGGAAAAGTGTTAAACCCAAAGAAATTCCCTATTATTTGACAGTAGGTTAAAAAATGCTTGAAGGAGTTAACAGGTAAAGAGTTAAACCCAATGAAATTCCCTATTATTTCCTTGTTGAATGTTGTTTTAAGGGAATTACAATTTTAGTACCACATTTGGGTCAAAGCTGATCTCTGCACCCACCTCTTTTCTTTTTGAGTTGCAGATGTGTCACAGGAGCTCTGTGGCCACAGTGCCCCATTAAGCAGCTCTTGTGAGACCCCAGAACTCATTGCTCCCAATATTTTTTGCTGAGCCCATTCAGAAGTGGAGCCCTTCTACTTTTTAAGCTCCAAGAATTTCAAGAAAAATCACTACAGAGCTCAAGCAGAGCTTTCATCAGCAGGACTAAACTGAGCTTGGGAAATTTCTCAATTCAAAGCTGTTTCTGAGCTTGTTTTCTCTTGGTTTCTCCCTCATATCAAAACTTGCCCAGCCATCATCAGCTCATTTTGGCAGCTCATTTTTAGCTGGTAGAAGCCATTCTCTGCAATGGGAACATTACCTTGGCACCTCTGTGCCAGGTATCTTTGATATTTTTGAGCTTCAGCTCCGAGCAAATCCCACAAAGCTAAAAGGAATGAAAATAAATGACTGGGGAGGCAGGGTGGGTTCTGTTATTTCCCCTTCTAAATGAGGGCTGGGGGCAGAGAGAGGCAGTGGCTTGGACAGTGACAAGGCCACCAGGTTTAGGTGACCCCAGCACTGATTTTGGGGCTGTTCAGCTCAAAGAGGGCAGTGATTTGTGCAGTAACAGGGGCAGGAGCTGTGACTCAGCCCCGCCCCGACTCCGGGAGAGCTGATGTGGAACCAGAGGCACTTTCTGGTTCACAGAACATAATCTCTCACCCAAATATTTACCCTCGGCCTCAGACAGAGCTTTTGTCCCCTCCCCAGCTCGCAGCCAACCCCACCCTTGTCCTCCCAGCAGCCACGGATGCTCTTTGGGGCTTTTTTAACCTCCTGCCTCTCTCAGCAGAACCCCAAGCCCAGCTCAGAGGAGATCTCCTTGATAGCAGAGCAGCTCTCCATGGAAAAGGAGGTGGTTCGGGTCTGGTTCTGCAACCGGCGCCAGAAGGAAAAGCGGATCAGCTGCCCGATGCCATCCCCCATCAAATCACCCATCTACAACTCCAGACTGGTGAGGGACTTGGGATTCAGCCACCTGAATGGAATCTCATCCAGAACGTTCATTATTATTCTATCGATCGAAAACAATCAGCTAAATTGTAACAGTTAATTAAATGATAATTCTATCTATTGAAAACAGTAGAAAGAAAATAGACATTTCCTAGGAGGAATTGATTAGTTTAATTGTAGGATAATTTATTCAAATCAGGATGCTATCCCAAAGCTTTTCCCCCAGAGATTGATAAAGAAAATCTCTCCCAAGTTAATGGAAGATGAGGATTACACACACTCTTACCAATTTAGCTGCATTTCTGCTGGCTCATTTACGAGTTGCTTGGAGACTTTGCCATTTAAAAGTGGCAAGAACCTCCTCAGTGCTGCAGCACAGGAGTGGGAGGCAGGGTCTGTGTTCGCCAGCAAGATTTTATCTTGAAATCTCCTGGCTTTTGGAATTATCCATCAGAAGGCAGGAAAACATCACGGGAAGTTTGGTTGCTGGTTGCCCGACCCGTTTGGGCCCCAAAACAAACCCTTGGGTTCCCGCAGCAGGAGCGTGGGTGAGGAATCCCCCCGTGACTGCTGTGCAGAGTGTGCCCTCGCTCAGAACAAAGCGCTGCCTCCGGGAATAAACGCCCCAGGGTAGTTTGGATTGCAGCTCCCCGACTGCCAATTGTCACCTGAGAATCAAACTCCCTAAAGGAGATGGGGATTTTTTGTGCCCTAAGCCAGAGGGAGCTGTTCCAGGCTGAGAACACCCACTCTGAGACGTCCGAGTGGATCTTGGGGCTTCCAGAAAATTTGATCATTTAATGCTTTTCCATAGCTGATCCGTAAGTTTAGGTGGATGTGAGAGTGTCAGGCATGTGCAATACTACTTCTGATTTCTTTCCGTGGCCATGGATGTGGGAATGGTGCTTCTACATTGGAACATGAATGGAAATATCCCTGAGAGCCCCAGATGTGGGTGATCAGTGTCCCTGGGAGCCAGCACACTGCACAGGGGCTGTGAAAGGATGATGTGATTTATCCACTCACAGTGCCAAGTGCTCACTGCCGGCCTCTGTTCCTGCCTAGGTCTCTACCTCAGGGTCCTTGGGGCCCCTCTCCGTCAATCCAGTGCACAGCACCATGCCTGGGACTGGTGAGCCTTGGGAAACCTCCCTTCCCTCCTTCCCCTGCCCCGTTATCCCTGACTCCTCCATTCCTGGGTCAGGCTTTGGCCAGGGGAAGAGCCCCCACACAGATGGGATAAGAACAGCTGAGTCTTCCTGTTGGGTGGGATAAAAACATGGAAAACACTGGGCAAAAGAACATTTCCAGGATAATCCTAGGCTGGGGTGTTTAGGTTTGGGAGCCAGGCATAAGTGGGAGCCAAACAAAGGGTGGGTCAGTGTCAGATCTCCGTGGAGACGTGAGATTCCCAGATACAGGAACAGGGAACATTCCTGGGGTCCCCCACCTTCCCCACGGGATGGGCACAGGGATGGGGTGGGAGATCCCAGGCTCACTCTGCTCTCTCCCACGCAGTGACATCCTCGTGCTCCCCAGGGAACTCCAGCAGGCCCTCGTCCCCTGGCAGTGCCCTCCATGCCAGCAGCCCCGGCACAGCCCAGAGCAACTCCAAAGCTGCCATGAACTCCTCTGGCTTCAACTCTTCAGGGTAAGGCATGGGGGCCCCACAGCTCACAAAAACAACCTGGGGCATCGGGGGGTTGTGGGGAAAGCAGTGGGATCTTCAGGAAGAACAGGAAAGCTTTTAGAGATCCCAGAAATGTGGAGTGTTCTTGTGTGAAGTTTCGAGTGTAAACCTCTCAGGGACAGGGTGGGCTTGTTGGGGTGTCCTGTGCAGGGACAGGAGTTGGATTTTGATGATCCTCGTGGGTCCCTTCCAGCTCAGGACATTCTGTGATTCTTAGGATGTGGCTGGTTTTCTGCTTGAAAATGAATAGTCAATCAAATTTTGCCTGAAAAACTGTGCTGGTTTAAAAAAAAATTTGAAAAAACAACCCCGAAGTGATTAGAAACACTGTCCTCACCTGACTCCTGCGTGAAGGAAGCAGAGGCAGGTTTATTCTGCTGTTCGTGCTTGGATAAGCCACCCACAGCCAGTTTTCTCTCCTGCAGTGCCACCCAGAGAGCTCTGCTGTGAGCAACTCTTCCACAGTGGCACAACAAAGATTTTTTTTTTTCCCCTCTACCCTGCCTTTAGAGGCTGCAAAAGCATTAAACCAGACAGGAGGGCTCAGAGCCCTGCTGGTTATTTCCCTGGGGGCTCTCTGCACTTGTGATTTCTGCTGCATCACCTCAAGGATGCTGAGTTAGGGAGGCACCAGAGCAGAGGGGGTTGCCCACAGCTCTTGGGTCACCCTGTGCCATGAATCCCCCTCCCTCTATGCTGTCCCTGCAACACAGAATTTGTTGCTTGGAGTGAGGTTTTGTTATAGAGCCAGGGATTGAGAAAGATCAAGGAACATTTCTTGAAAAATATATATATCTATATTTTTAATACTAAAATAAGTTTTTTCCAAAATGTTCTGACGCAAAAAAAAGGGAGAAACAATTTCTGCTTTCTGGCTTCCCCCACTCCCCATTTACCTCGAACTGAAACACTTTCATCATCTCTGTTTTTAGTGGAAACATTAAAATGAAACGAAACTTTTTTCCCAATAAAATCTCTTGTGATTTAACAAAAAAAAGCTGAGGTAGCAGCTGAAATCAGGAAGACATTGTTCAGAAACAATGGGGGGGTCGCTATGATGCAATAGAGATTCTGATTTCTTTCCATGGCCCTGGATATGGGAATGGTGCTTCTACACTGGAACACGGATGGAAATATCCCTGAGCCCCAGGTGTGGGTGATCAGCGTCCCTGGGAGCCAGCACACTGCACAGGGGCTGTGAAAGGAGTGGCACGATGAGATTTACCCGCTCACAGTGCCAGACACTCGCTGCTCGCGAACAACCTGCAGGACGTGCTGAGCCCAAGTAGGGTTGCGGAGGAAACGGGGATGGCTTTTCCTCCGAGGTGAAACCGTTGTTGTTCCGTGTTGCAAACAGATCCTGGTACCGATGGAACCAACCCACCTACCTCCACTGAGACGCCGCCTCCACGAGGGCGACAGCAGCTCTGCCTCCGGGCCGTGGACCAACAACGCTCGGGGCCTTCCAGTGCCTTCCACCGCTGCCAGCGCAGCCAGGGCCCCCCAGCAGCGGGGCTGTGCAGGGACTCAAACTGCAGCCCAGCCCTTCCCCGAGGCCCCACAGTGCCACTGTCCCCCTTCCCTCAGCCCCACAGTGCCACTGTCCCCCTGTGCCCGGCTCCAGGGCGAGCCCCTGCTTCGCTGTCCTCGCATGGCTCCTCTGCTTGCAGCTCCGCATCCTCCCGGGCGGGGTTCCCGTGTCAGGACTCTCCTCTCTGTCTGTCCCCGTCCCGTCCCAGAGCTTCCCAAAAGGAAGGAGGGTCCCTCCTGCTGTTCCTGTCACGCACAGCCCCCAAACTGAGCCGAGGTTTGAGTTCATTTCACCGCAGCCCCGTGGCTGGGTGGGAGCCTTGGTTTTCCCCAGGCTCCCGATCCACTTGCTTTGCGCCTCCTGCTCCCTTTCTAAAGGTGCTTTTTGGTTTTTTTTCCTTCCTTTTTTTTTTTTTTTAATTAAGTATTTTAGAGCCTTCTTATTTTTTCCTTTGAAAAAAACCAACCAACCAACCAACCAACAAAAGGAATCTTTTGCAAAACTTGTGTCCAGGTGTTGTTATTGCTGAAAACCTTGGGGGAAATTCTGATTCCATGAGCACAAATGAGATTTGTGTTGATTTGGTGGGATGAGGATGAGTGAGCACTGATTGTCTTCATAACCTTTGCCTGCACATTTTACCCAGTAATTCCTGCTCTTGGGAGCTGAGCTGTAATTTGGATTTTGCCTTCAGAGTCAGGAGACTTGGTCTACACTTCCAGAGGTTTGTGAGCCTCTTGCTCAAAAGACACCAAAACCAACATTAAATCAGCTATTTCCAGTATTCTATTTACAATTTAATGTACATCCATATACTCTTAGAGCCTTGAAAAGATACATTAAATCCAAATCTGGCTGTTAACTGACAAGAACTTTTTTGGGTCTCAGGAATTCCTCCAAGTAATTTGCTCCCACCTGCAGAAACTTTGGAATAGTGTTTCTGAAAGGTGGGAGGGAAATCACCAATGTCTTAAAAGCTGAATAACGGCACCTGCACATTGATATTTCTGCTGAGATCACGGCTGAGCTGTGCCAGGTGTTGTGCAAACACATCCTGAGGGTTCATCTCCTCCACAAAGTTTATAAACACAACGACAAATCCCTGGGGTTTATTGATGAACCGGCCCTGAGTGGGAAAACAAACACCAGCAGTTTGTTTGCTCCACAAAAAGCTCTGGTTGGAAGGGAAAGAGCTTCATTCCCCTGCCATCCAGGAATGTTTCCAGCCTCACAGGAGAGCATCTAAAGGATTAAAAGTAAACTGAGCAGGAAATTCCAGCTTTCCAGGACCAAGAGTCACCTCCCACAGCCACGGAGAAACAATGCAGGGAGTAATTGCTCTGTGTGAGAACTCAGTGACCTCCTGAGCAAGCTGAGCTCTCACATCTCCTGTGCCTGAACCACTCTGTGCTCTCTGTCCCTGCTCTTCTCCAAGGAGAGCTGCTGTGGCAATTCCAGCTGCAGACCAGGAGCTGGGATACCCCATCAATCAGCATTTAGCAGTGCCCAAGTTCAAGCAAGGCTGGGGAGGGCTGCAAAATTAACAATTTGCTGTTACTATTTAATTTCTTTTATTGTTCATTCATTTCTTTCCTCCTCTGATTTCCCCCTGTGAAGAGAGTGAGTGCAAGCTGGGAGAATATTCCTTCTCCTTCCCAGGTCTCCCTGTGGCCTGAAGAGAGATTTTGAGCATTTCTCAGTGTCCAAATGATGCCACCAAGTTCCCTCATCATTCCCGATGCTCACAACCTTGGGATTTACAGTTCTGGTAGAATTACATGGATCCTCACAGTCCAATGAAACATTTTAGCTTCAATTCAGGCTCAGATTTGCAGATGCCAGCAAGGATTAATGCTCCAACTGCAGTGGGACCCCCTTTCTCAGAGCAGGAAAGGAGACAAAACCCAGCAAGTTTTAGCTCAAATATGAGAGGAACTTTATAATCTACGATGCAATTAAAAGGATATTTGAATGTCTAACTCAGAGGAGCCTCCGGTGGAGTGCAGCACACACGGCAGACCTCGGGCACCACAGGGAAGGGGGTTGTTCGGGGGCCAACATCGCAGATTTTAAAGTAAGTTGAGTCAGGAGTGACACAGTGCTGACACCGAGGTGGCTGGCAGGGCTTGGAGGAAGCACAGCCTTGTCCTGGTTAGTCACTCCTAGCCCTGAACTTGGCCCCAGCTCAGCTCCCGGCTCACTCATCCTGTTCTGCACGTTCTGTGTCTCATCTCCCTGAGCCCCGAGTGTCCAGCACCACTCCCAGCCCCGGACCAGCCTATGCCAAACTCTCTGACTCCTTCCTCAGCCTCCCCTCCCTGCCACCAGCACAGGGCAGCACAAAGGTGGTCCCTGTGCCCCCACCTGGTAGAAAGATCGAAAGAGAACTCCAGGACGCTCGGGGGGGAAAAAA
>VXAD01000591.1:1237856-1254772 GCA_013399195.1 Dicrurus megarhynchus
AGAGAAGAAAAAAGAAAAAAAGGACAACAGCACCTCCCCTCTTGCCTGACCCAGCTTTATTCTCCATCACCAGAGAGGAAAACACCCAGCCAAAACAAAGCNGTATCCCCAGCCCTGTGCCGAGCTGGGGATGGGGTCCGGTCCCCCCGGGTGTCCTGGTCCCTGGGGGCAGAGGCGCTTTTGCAGCGGGAGGGTTGGGATTGTGGTTTTCCCTTCGGGATTTGGGTGTCTGGCAATGGTGCTAAGGGGCTCCGGAGGGCGACAAGGTTTGTTTTGCTCGTTTCGGTTGTTTGTGGGGTTTTTCCCTGCTGTCGGGGTTTTCCATGGATGTGCTGGGGTGGGCACGGAGGATGGTGTGGATGAACACGGCTTGCTGCCCTCCTCACGCTGTCCCTCCGTGTCCAGCAGCATGGTTCCCATCGCCCTGGAGGTGACCTGCAGCTTTGTCACCTGGCTGTGTCTGTACGGCTGCTGCTGCCACTGGAACAGGCAGCGTTCCTACAAGTGGAGCTGCCGCCTGGTCACTCTCCTGCACGGCCTCATTGTCACCTGCCTCTCTGGCTACATCGTGTTCCTGGATGGCCCCTGGCCTCTGACCCACGCAGGTATGTGCAGAGTCTCACCTGTGCTCACCTGTGCCTCTGTCACAGGTGGAGGGAGGGGCTGATTTCCTCTCCTCTTCCCGGTGTGTGTTTGGGGCAAAATTTTAATTCCCCTGCTTCTTTTTCCATCACTTCTCACTGTTCATCCTTTTGTTCTTTTATTTATTTATTTTGGTTTATCCATGTACAAATTGAAAGTTTTCAGGTTGGCAGCTGGAGTTTATTGCAGCATCAGGCATAGCAATGCGTGGAGAACAAAGTGCTTTCACATCTTGAAGGGTGCAATAACTCCTGACATTTGGCCACAGGGTTTTCCTGACTGGTTTCTATCATTAAATCTCAGTGCTGCTGATGGAAGTCTGGCTTTTCTAAAAGGCTGGAAGGAGAAGGGAAGCAGCAGTGGGGCGGGCTGGAGGGCAGGATCTGCTGGGCAGGCTGGAATGTGAAGGGGAAGCAGAACCAAATATCCCTAATTCCTGGCACTTGGCCCATAGGATAAGGCTGGAAATTTAGGAGAGAAGCATACTTGACCTGTACTGGTCTATAAAGAAGAAAAATATCTTTAATAAGACCCCAGACTTATGCACATCTTCCATTCCAGGTTCACCAAACACCCCTCTCCAGATCCACGTCCTATCCCTGACCTTGGGCTACTTCATCTTCGACTTGGGCTGGTGCCTGTACTTCCAGACAGAGGGGGACCTGATGCTGCTGCACCACACCCTGAGCATCTGTGGCATGATCCTGGTGCTGGGGCTGGGCAAATCCGCCACAGAAGTGAACGCCGTGGTGTTTGTCAGTGAAATCACCAACCCCCTGCTCCAGACCCGCTGGTTCCTGCGGGAAATGGGCTCTTACCACACTGCCCTGGGAAAAGTGGTGGATTTCCTCTTTGTGCTCCTCTTCCTGGTGCTGCGGATCGGGGCAGGAGCGTGGATCATGTATGGGATGGTGACGTCCCCTGAGCCCAACTGGCTCCTCAAGGCTGGGGGCCTGGCCATGTACGTGGTGTCCTTGGGGTTCATGGTTGAGATTTGTCACTTTGTAAGGAGGAAAATGTGGAAAAAAACCCCTTCCCTGGACACACAATCTTTCCAGGAGTAGGAATGCACCTGTGGAAACTTCCTGGCTGCTCATTAATGGGTTGTGGAGGACAATCCCCTAGGTTTGGGGCCTGGCTGCTAGAGCTTGTTCCTGTGAAAAGAACTCCTAAAATGACATGGAATTGACTTTCTGCTGCCCCTGGAGGAGATGGATCAGTGCTAGGAACATGGAAAAGCTGAGAGAAAAGGGATTTGAGTGGAAACCTGAGGAAGCTGACACTGATTCCCTGACTTCTCCAGCAATGGTACAGTCTCAAGGAGGGTGGCAGTGCCAGACCTGATCAGTCTGCAACCAATAATTGCACAGTCTGTATGTTCTGTCCTCATTTCCAAGGTACAGTTATTTGACAGGGTAGAGAAAATCAAATACGAAAAATGCCATTTTCCTGCCAGTGGGACGGGGTAAGGGGAGTGACCTGGCAAAGGTTTCCTGAGCCTCACTCTCCTTAATCCTGGATTTGGACGATGTGCTTGGCTAAGTACTCGAGTGAAAGCCTCTGAACACGACTGAAGTGCTTGCAGGGGTGTAGTGGATGGTACTTGAGGTGAGGCAATGTTTCACCTCGTGGTTTTTAATGATACATTTCCTTTTCTCTTCTTTAATACTTGTATTGAGGCAGGTGCTGATCTCAGAGCAGAGTGACTTCTCCAGGACTGACTCAGGCCCTCGCAAACAAGAGTCAGGAATCAGACTTGTGCCAATAAACTCCATGAGCAGGTGTTGGCCTAGACTTGGATTGCATAAAAAGAATAATCAGGCTTTTTGTGGGAGAGGGAGGATAGCAAAGAGCCCCCCTTCCTGTCCTGGGGTTGGCTCATTTACAAGCCACTTAAGCTGAATTCTTGGCTAACGAGTCAGATATGTGACAATTTCCAGGGGCGACAGTAATGTTTAGGCAGATCTCAGTGTGACATCTGCTCCACACCAGCAGGCCTCAGAGCATGGAACAGTTCTCTTGTTTTCTTTACCTCTCAGAATTGTGTTCTGACATTTTCCCTGGGGTTTTAATGTGAATTTCCCTCTGTTTAAGGCTGCAGTTCAGATCTAGTCTCCTCTAAAAGCCTCACTGAGAGCTGAGAAGCAAATGCAGGGGTGAGGGAGGGGAGCAGTGGGGATGCTCCACTCCCCTTATCTCACTGACTTTGGCTCTGTTCAGGGCAGTTATCAGCCTTTGGCTGGGGCTCCTCAAGGTGTCTGGAGAGATTAAAAATGACCTGAAGTAACCTCACTTTTGAGACATCCACTGAAAGCATTGCAGCTGTGAACCCAGGCAAGTTCCTGGGCCAGTACTTTTAGGAAAGCAGGAGCCAGAGTGGCCTCCTGAGGTGTGGGCACCTGCCAGGGTCACTGTACTCTTCCAAAAACTACTGAGTGAAGGGACTTCTAATAAAGTCATGGTCTTTTTTGAAAAAGAACCGGTTGCTGTGATGTTCTTTTCTTCTGGGTCTTGAGGAGGCAGCCGGAGTGAGGGCTGAGGCAAAGGGGCTTGAGGGAAGGCTGAGGATGCCAAGTCACTGGCTCACTCCCTTTGTGCAGCTCAGGAAGGAGAGAGATGTGATGAGGAAATGAGCCCAGGCTGAGCCAGGAGCTCCGGAGGTCAGGCTGGAGCTGTGAAGGGCAGGTGAGGGTCAGCTGAAGCTCAGGTTTGTGAGCAATGCACCCAACAATCTGCCTCGCCAGTGAGTCGGTGCTGCAGGGAGCTGAAGAGCCATCAAACTGAGGGGTTTGCTCTCGTTGGACACAGGAATAACTTAAATTCTGGCCATGGCCTCCTACATCCCATGGTGCTTTTATTTTTTCTCTGCCTCTCTGGTGCTGGGTTTCACTGGGGCAATGACCAGTTCAGAAGGGTTGCAGGGTGACTTGTCTATGTTCTCTTTGGAGAAGTGATCTCAAGCATGAGAACATCTTGGGGGTTGTAAGATGTCCTAAGTCACTGCTGGGTGGCTGTTTCTGGCTGGGAACCTGCTCCTGCTGGGTCAGGACTCTGCTGTCTGGGGTGGAGGAGAGGCTGGCTTGGCTTCCAGCCAGGAAAAGCTCTTCCTTCAGCTGAGGGACAGTATTGGGACAGAGTCCCAGTGCACCCAGATGGCTTCTGGGCAACCAGAGTTACCTGGGGAGGAACGATGCAAAATAAGTGCCCTCAGGTGCTCATGTGCCACATCTCACCCAAGCAGAGTTTTAGTGCTAAACCCTCTAATGTGATCCTAGAAAATCATCCAGCTCTGCTATCCCACTGTATTTCTTATTTCAAAGGATGTGATTTTTAATGCAGGTGCCTGCTTTTCATCCGTCAAATATCCTTGAGGGCTTTTACAGCCACAAAAACTGAGTTTTAGTAACGGCCTGTTGAACTCCCAGGTTTCCAGTTCGTGTTTATTCCCAGTTTAATTGTGGACAAGGAGTTTCCCAGTGTGGCTAAGGTAATAAATACATTCTGTGATGCTTTTCAGTGCTGTGAGCTCTGGTCAGAACAGGTCCAGGAGATCAGAGGAAAGGATGTGCAGCTGGGGGAGGCTGTGGCTGTACTAAACGAGGCAGCAGTGTGCAAACAAGTGTTTGCAGAGGTTCCTGCCCTGAGCTGTTTTGCTGAACTCTGTTCATCTGCAGGCCCAACGAGCCAGTGCAGCGCAGCCCATTGAAATGGCTGACTCTGCACAAAGCAAACAGGAAAATTGGTGTATAAACTGCACCTCACTTCTGGTACAATCCACAGGGAGATGATTCCACTTGCTACCTTGCACCTTGCCATGCAAAGTCTGTGCCAGAACAAAAACCAATCCACAATCTCTCTGTATTCCACCTCCTGCATTAAATGGTCTGTGCCTTGTTAGGACTTTCAGGGCTCTTGTGTGAACATTTCTGTTTTTCTCCCTGGCTGTTCATAGAATCCCAGAGTGGCTTGGGTTGGAAGAAACCTTAAAGATGGCCTCATCTTATTCCAAACCCCCTGCCCCTATCCCAGATTTCTCCACAACCTGGTCTTGCACACTCCCAGGGCAGCCACAGCTTCTCTGGGAATTCCATCCCTGCCCCTCACCACCCTCACAGCCAAGACTCTTTTCCTCATATTGCATCTAAACATGCTCCTAATGTGGAAACATCAGCCCTATGTTCTGATTCTCTAATTCCCTAATTCTCTGTCTGTCCAGGCTTTTCTTTGTCCTAAGATAAATATTAAACCAGCTCCATCTCAGGTGTTACTGAGCCTACTGGAGGGCCAGCAAAGGTGGAGGGAAGCAAGATGAGACCTCAGATTTGTCAGAGGAGCAAATGCACTATTAATGCTCAGGAGGACGTGCTGAAATAGCAGAAGGATGAGCATTTTGTAGCAGCAGGAACCTGCACCTGGCCTGAACTGGAAAAGTAAGATCTGTATCTTGTTGAATACCCAGCTGAAAGCACTAATTAGAAGCCCTGTAAGAGGCGAGTCAAGCCACTCCCACCGCCTGCATTTTAAAAGGTAAAACTTGACGGGACGAAGGAAAAAACTAAACCCACGTTTTTGGGTGTGAGAGGTTGTTTTGACTGTAACTTATGAAAGGTGGAGGAACTTTTGTAGCTGCTTTAGGTGTCCTGCTTAAACGCTGAATTTGGGGTGTGGAAGGCAGGCGAGAGAATGGGCAGCGCTGAATGCCTGCAGAGAGAAGAAATTGCTGGGCTTTGTAACTGCTGCATAAGCGGGGATGGAGGGGATGTCCCGGGCAGGGTGTGAGCTCTCCCAGCCTGCTGCAGCTGACAAAACCCCTCGGGAGATGTCACCTTGGGACCTGCTGCTGCACTGACACAGCTCCGAAGCTCTGCAGAAGGGTCTGTACTCACCAGGCACTGCCTGGGCGTGAGGAGAGCAAAGCCCGGGTGTGCTTTGTGCCTGTTATCTCTGTGGCACACGCGGGGTGATTGGAGCGGGGCTGGGTGTGGGACTGATTTCTGTGTCCCCGGGCTACAGCGATGCTCCGAGTGCCCTGTGGGGACACGACCTGGTCTGAAGGGGCTAGAGGAGCCACACGAGGAGTGGCTGAGGGCACGTGGCTGGTTTCACCTGGAGGAGGCTATTTGGGGTCTGTAGCTTCCTCACAGGGGGCAGCTCTGATCTCTGCTCTTTGATGACCGGGGGCAGGACCTGAAGGAACGGCTGGAGCTGTGCCAGCGGAGATTTAGATTGGATATTAGGAAAAGAGGGTGGTGGGGCACTGCCCAGGCTCCCCAGGGAATGGTCCTGGCCCCAAAGCTGCCAGAGCTCCAGGAGCTTTGGGACAACGCTGCGAGGCACAGGGTGGGATTGTTGGGGTGTCTGTGCAGGGCCAGGAGCTGGCTCACGATCCTTGTGTATCCTTTGGAATTCCGGGCATTCCATGACGCAGCAAGGAGGGCAGGGATGCTCCGGAGCGGGGCAGCTTCCGAGGGATGCGCTGCGAGGCCGCGGCGGCTGCAGATCGCCTTTCCTGCCATCCTGCCGCCCTATTTCCTCCTCCCGTTCCTCCTCCTTCTCCTTCTCATCCCCATCCCCATCGCTGCCGTCCCTCCTCCCGGCCGCCAGGTGCCCCTCGGCCGCCGCTCGCTCCGTGTTCCGGGGCGGCCCCGGCAGCGCAGCCCAGCAGGTGGGTGCTGGGGAAGGGTCCTGTCCCTGTCCCTGACCCCGGGGGATGCGGGAAGGACAGCGGGATGGGGACGGGGCCGCTGCATCCCGCGGGATGCGGGAGGATGGGGCGGATGCTGCGCAGGCGGTGCCCCGGGGCTGCGGTTCGTGCTGTTGGTACGGTCCCTGAGCTCCTCCATTTTCCCGTTTGGACTAAAAAAAAAAAATGTGGATAACGGGATAACGGTGCTTTGCTGGAGGCGCCCGGCTGGTTTTTAATCGCTTTCGGGCTGTTCTGCGCCGGGTTTTTAGGCACGTGTGTTTATTGTAGAAGCTGCTTTCATTCAGGGCCTCATTGCTACGGGTGATACAAATTATATTATAACATCTATTATGTATAACAGGTACGTAATAATATATAATAATATATGCAATAATATAAAATAATATATAGGGAAATGCATAATTTTATATATTATTATATTTTTTTAAAAATATGTATATTATATAGAATTATTTGTTAGTTATTGCTCTACTTATTGCTGGTTTTTAAATGATATTGGCCTTTCTAGTGTGCATATATTGTGTATGCTAAAGAAAAATCACAGGATGGTTTGGGCTGGAAGGAACCTTAAAGATTATCTCGTTCCACCCCCTGCCACGGGCAGGGACACCTTCCACTGTCCCAGGTTGCTCCTTGGACATTTCCAGGGATCCAGGGGCAGCCACAGCTGCTCTGGGCACCCTGTGCCAGGGCCTCCCCACCCTCACAGGGAAGACTTTTTTTCCCCAATATCTAATATATACTTATTCTCTTTGAGTTAAAGCCATTAAATGTTGATTTTTGATGTGCAACAGAGGGTGCTGGGCACTGCCCAGGCTCCCCAGGGAATGGGCATGGCCCCAAGGCTGCCAGAGCTCCAGGAGCATTTGGACACTGCTCTGAGGCACAGGGTGGGATTGTTGGGGTGTCTGTGCAGGGCCGGGGGCTGCACTGGATGGTCCTTGTGAGTCCCAGCTCAGGATATTCTGTGGTTTTTTTTCCAGGGTATGAAGAAATATCTTTTTCATGAGCAGGTGTGGAAAACACCTCAAAGTTTTTAAAACTCATTCCTCTTCTTTCCACCAGCTGGTCAATTCCTTTTGTCACATCAGAATTCTCCCTCCTTTATTTGCCCTGAGCATGGACCTCGAGCACCAGGGATGTGAATGGAAATTCCCGCTCAGAGCAGTTAATCCCATCCCTATTTCATCTCCCCATGTTCTTAAGGCCCATTAAAACATAATGGTTTTGTTTACCCAGCCTCCAGTCATTCCTGGGAATGCTCCAACAGACCAAACAGGAAGGTTGGGCTTTGCAGCTGTGACTCCTCATCCCGTGAGGTCCCTCTGGTGCTCCCCAGCCCTGGGAGCGGGGCCAGCGTTGGGCAGCAGGTACCAGTGGTGCTTTGGCTGTTGCACAACTGGAAACTCCTGTATCCCAAAGCCTGACTCAACTTCTTTGCTGCACTTCCTGACTGCTCAGGAGTAGTCAGACACACATTTCATGGGAAGGCATTAGATGAACGAGGGGTAGAACAGAGTAATGTGTATTTGGAGGATTTGAGCAACATCCACAAATGTTTATGTGCTTTAATTTTGTTCTGGCAGTTTGTCTTTTGCTTGTTTGAGAGATTATTGCACAGCGTGTGAGGGATGATGTATGAAAGAAGTACTGCTGAAAAAAAAATCTTTATGGACATGGATTCTTACTCTTTTGCATCCAAAAGATTTGGAGGTTTTGGTGCCAGTAAGGATGAAAGGAAGTCTGCTGAAAGGAGAGTAAAGTGGTTTTCATACAGCTCCTCTGCAGAGAAAAATATGTCAGGACCGAGCAGCCCCATCAGGAAGCAGCTCTGCCCACTGGGGGCTGGGATGGTTATGGAGCAAAGCCGTGCTGGGTTGTGCTGACACTGCCACAGGCTCGACCTCCTGCTCACTTTGTCTTTCTGATCCCTTCTGTCCTGCTGTTCCCAGGACAGGATGCTGTTCCCACTGCCCCTGCGTGCAGCCTGCAGCCTGTTGGCCTGGTTCTGCCTCTACAAGTGGTTCTGCCACCGCTACAGGCACCGCAACATCGAGTGGAGCTGCAGGCTGGTCACACTGACCCACGGCATCCTTGCCACCTGTCTGTCTGCGTACATCGGCTTCATCGATGGCCCCTGGCCCCTGAGTCACCCAGGTGAGTGAGGAAATTGGTGATCCCCCCTCCCCCAGGGGTTCTCCTACACCTCAGTCCCCAGCCCGCTTGAGGGATGATGGTTGCCGTGATATCTGAGCCGCTTTGTGGTGCAAAGCCCCAGAGGAATGGAGAGCCTGGTACTGCATTTTGCTGGTGTAATGCCCCTCCCCAGCTGCACTTCGGCAGAGCGTGTGACCTTTTGTGCGGCCATTACGTGTGTGCAGCTGCTGGGCTGACAACTGTGGTATTGTGACTTGGGGGACTTCTGTGGCCAAGCTGTCACCAGTGCGAGCCAACAGCAGCCTGCCAGTGCTGCAGGTGAATACCCCTTCCCTGTCTCACATCCCACTTGGTGCCCCCATGCTTTAAAGCTCTGGTTTTCTGTTTCAGGGTCACCCAACACAACCCTTCAGGTGCACGGGCTGTGCCTTAGCTTGGGCTACTTCATCTTCGACCTGTGTTGGTGCGTGTACTTCCAGACGGAGGGTGCCCTGATGCTGGCCCACCACCTGGTAAGCATCGTGGGCATCACCGCCTCTTTGGCCCTGGGCGAGTCGGCCGCGGATGTCAACGCCGTCATCTTCGGCAGCGAGATCACCAACCCACTGCTGCAGGCCCGCTGGTTCCTCAAGGAGCTGGGCCGCTACCACACCTTCACAGGGGACGTGGTGGATTTCCTCTTCGTGGTGCTCTTCACCGGCGTGCGCATCGGGGTGGGCGCCTGGCTGATGTACTGTGAGCTGGCCTCGCCCAAGCCCCGCTGGTACATCAAGCTGGGCGGGGTCATCATGTACGTGGTGTCCTGGGTGTTCATGGTCAGCATCTGCCGCTTCGCCCGGAGGAAGAGCATGAGGAAGTACCAGGCCTGGAGGAGCCGCAGGAGCCGCGAGCTGTGCTTGAAAACCAACGGGCACCTCAAAAGCCACTGAGTGGATGCTGAGCAAAGACTTCCTCGAGTTCACGGGCTGGCAAGGAGGGGGATCGTGCCTGAAATGCCACTGTCGGGAGAGGAGCCAACGCACGTTAGCGATTCTGGAGCCAAATTTATCCCTGGCGTAACTCCACTGAAATTCGTGGAGCTATGCCACGGATTCACTGGATCTGCAGTGTTTGGCCTGGCAGAGGCTGGCTCGGGGTGTACGTAAGCACAGCCTGAACGATGAGTGAAAGAAGGGCTAATTTTATAGACTAAACAGGACTAGTCCAGCAGTGCAGGTGTAAATAGCGATGTCTGTAGCCAACTCCTTCAGGATCTTGGAAGAGAGGAGGAGGTAACACTAGGTCTCCATGTCCAGTGTCCTGTGCAGTCTAGGCAGCTAGAGTGACTCTCCATGCTGGTAGGAAGAAGCATGTTCTAGTGTTGCGTCCAAGCTGGGATTCCTGGCTCTTCCACCATCTCATTGTGTGACCTTGGGCAAGTCACACAACTCTAACTCTGTGCCTAATTCTCCCTCTGTGACTTGGGGGTGATGGAGCTGATCCATCTGTTATGCACTTTCAGATTTTTACTTGAGAGGTGCTATATAATGCAAAGTGATGGCTGTTACCTGCACTTGGTTCATTAGCCCTGCGTTTCCCTTGGGAGAAACGACTTTGGTGGTTGAGCTAGAGTGAGACTCTAGAAATATCAGTATTTTAGGTAGGTTGTTGTTTCCTACCCTTTCTAACTCCTTTTAATAACTTATTTATTAACATATTGATAACTTATTTTTCTGTAGTGTCCAGAGGCTCTAATCAGCACTGGCACCGTACAGGACTAGGTGCTCTGTGAACACACCCAAAGACACAGCCCCAGAAGGGAAATTCTTTCCTGATGTTTCCCTCTTCATCCCTGACTGTTAAAACTCCCCTACAAACACTGCTTTTAGCTCCTTGGGTGACCAGCACACTCCATTTTGAGGAACCCCATCAGGACTTGCCAGTCAGGGGTTTTCTTGCTGATCAGCCAAGCTCTGGTTTTGTCTGCAGAACTCCAAAATTCCCTCTGCTGTGCCCCAAATCCAAATTGGGATTTCTGGTTGCCCAGCTCCAGATCTGCCCTGTGGAAGCCACAGACTGACCTTGGCTCTCCTTCATCTGAATTGATGCTTCGACCCCTGGGCTTTGATTTCTCTCTGACTGGGTCTGAGTCACTTTATAAAAGTGAACGTTTAGAGGGTCAGAGAGATTATTTTACAGCTTAGTAATTAAAGAAGTGAGAGGCCCAGAATCTTTTTTTTTTTTTAAGCAAAAAAAAAAAAAAAACTGACTGGGAGAAAAAAAAAAAGCATTACTTATCTGGTCCCATTTGCAGGGAAAAACCATGCCCAGCTGGCAGCTCCTGGAGTTTATTTCACTGCATGTTCTTAAGCTGTTCCTTTGTTGTTGCTGTGATTTTGAGCATCTCCTTTGAGCCTCCAGTGCAGCTCAGGTGCCCCTTCTGCTTGAGCCTTGCCTGCTGCAGCCAAAGACCTGAAGAACCCCCAGAAAACTCCTTCAGATGAGCAGAGCCAGCTGATGAGCTGGTCCTGGAAAGGAAACTTGACTCATTCAGCACTACTGAGCCTTGAAAGGAGACAAAAAGGGCTGGTTGGGGCTTGCTGGGTCTTTCTCCCAGCTCTGCTGCTCTGTTGAGCACATCCAGGAGCCTTTTTGCCTCAAGTTAACCTGCTTTGGGAAGTGGGTCCAGTCTAACCTACCTTGTGGGGTGTTTCCATTTAGCACCAAGCCACCTTTGATGAATTCTCGGTGGTTTGTGTCACGCTGTGCTGTACAAAAGTTGCTTTGAGTGAAGCACTTCCCGCTATGAGCCATCAGCAGTGCTTTGTGACCTGAATGTGGCACTTCCCAGCATCCCAAAAGCAGGAGTGGAGGTGTTTTGCAAAGGTGCTTAAGGGCAGAGTCAAAGGGAGTGAGCTGGACACAAACGTAGAGATCAGCTGTGCTGCTGCTTCTTCACAGGGACCCCCAAGCTGAGGAAAAGGTGTCTGGTAGGATTTCCCTGGTCAGGATTGCAGGGAATCTGGAGCCAAAAGAGTCTCAGCCACCAGCCTGAGCAGGGAATGAGGGCTTTCAGCAGCAAGTCCTGGAGAAATGGAGGTGAAAACAGGCTGGACATTTCTGGTGAGCTGGTGACCTGCCCACCGTGAAGAGTTTCCAGAGCAGCCCTGGTGGTTTGGGCTCTGACCTTTGCTGAGGGTTGGGGTGCAGCTTTGTGGGGTTACAGCCCTTCCCTGCCCAGGTGGATGAGGATGGCAGTGACTGCAGTATCTGTGAAACACCTGTTTGAGGCTATTTTGAAATATAATGGTTGAGTGGTCTCCTTTTCTGAACTGAGGGGAAACTTGGTTGGAAGAAGGAGAGCACTGCTCAGTTCTGAGGTGTTAGAAAACAAAAGGGCAATTAGGAATGGCTTTACGAGGTAGAGCAAGGCCTCATAGCTCATTTAGAAGTACAAATTCCAAGCTGTGGAGCACAGGGTGGGACCTGTCCTCAGGCTAGTCCATAGTGGCTAGAGCAAATTGTGAGAGGAAACTGCAGAACTAGTGTGAAATAATAACTT
Source organism: Dicrurus megarhynchus (assembly GCA_013399195.1). NCBI lineage: Eukaryota > Metazoa > Chordata > Aves > Passeriformes > Dicruridae > Dicrurus > Dicrurus megarhynchus. The sequence continues at coordinate 1,249,904 of VXAD01000591.1, forward strand.
GTGTCTGAATTACTGTGTAATAGCAACTAATGTTCCACCAGTGAATGGTGTAGATGCTTTGTATTATGTTTTATAAAAATAAAGACTATTTAATTATATGAGGAATTGGTTTTCTCTTTTTGGGTGCTGCTCTTAAGTCAAAGGTTGCCCTTGATGGTTTTGGAGGGCTTTTCCAACCTAAAAGATTCAGTAGGATGGAGCAAAAATGTTCCCTTTGTTTTCCATGCCCTGGATGCCAAGGAAGAAGGTTCTCCCGTGTTTCCACGCTGTGAGCTCATCTCAATCATAAATTAATATTATTGCCTAGGAAAGCCCTATGGCGTTGTGTTGGTAAACAGCCACTCTGCTTGCTGATGGCCACAGCCAGAGATCCAGCATGCTGAAAGTCTTGGCTTCTATAAATAGTTAAGCCAATTTAGTTGTTTGCATGTAACCCTTAAGTCCAGCTTAAAATCCTCCTGTGGGCTGGGGAGCAGCTGCTGAGCAGTGCTGAGCACTCTGGAGATGTTGTTCTGTTTACAGAGCCCAGCCCGGGGGTGGAGGGGTCTCAGGGCCTGCAAGAATTTGTGCTGGGACTTTGTCGAACTTCTGAGTTCCAGAAGCAGGGAAGAAAGTACAGCAGAGTTCTGAAGCTTTGCTTTAGAGCTGCAAGTGTCTCCCAGGTTTCATGTCTTCAGCAATGACAAAACCTGGCATTGTCAGTGGTCAGATGTGCTTGGTCTGTAAAAAAGTGAAATCTGCCCCTTTACACCCAATTAATTTCATTTTTTATCATCCTATTATTTCTTTACAGACAACCCTGCTGCCTGCCTTTTGCTTCTCCTGCCGGCCCTGCAGTCGAGCTTTGTAAAATTAACCTCCTCTTTCAGTCCTCTGCCCTCTCTTTGTAGCTGAACTCCTTATTTGTACCTGAAAAAATTGCAATTTTTTGATATTCAAGACTTTATTCCCTTGCAGCAATAGTCCAGGCACAGATGTAAAAGCAGCATTTTAAGTCTTTGAAATCCGCTATTACATTGATACCACAGGGTCTGCCACCTCCAAAGCAATCAATGCCCTGTTTGCCTCATTCCAGGGGCAGTTTGGCAGCTGGTAAGTTGGCAATATAAGGGATCTTTAGAAAATGATTTTAAGAAGGAATAGAACAGACAGAGGTACGTGGGAAAAGCTTTTTTAAAGCAATAACGGCAGCTTTTCAGCAGTGCTCGCGTTGTGTTGTTTGAACTGTGCGCTGTGTCAGAAGGTTAAGATGTGTTCAGTGCCATAATCCTCAAATGTAAGGAGAAATTCTATTCTCCACTCCTTCAGATTTTACTCCAGTAACAAACACCTCTCTCTTTTTAATGCCCCCATCCAGCCAGAGGATGGAGAAAGAGAAGGAAACTCAGGGCACAACATCCAGCGGCTTCATCTGTCCTTACAAAGGTTGCTGCTTTAATTCTGCTGATATGGAAAGAAAGCTTAGTGCTATAAAAATGCTGACTGCCCCGTGGATTATCCAGGTTTAGGGACTGTAATAAGCTGTCAGTGTAGAAGCTCTGATAGATTAGGCTCTCCGTGTCTCAAAATCAGCACACCGTTGTGTCGCAAGTGGCCTAAAAGCATAGACCAACCCTGGGTGCATTTCCAGGGTGCAGGACAAGCAGCAGGGAGAGAATCTGGTGCCCATTTTAAGGGCATTAAGAGATGCAAAAAGGCTTTGAATTTGCACAGAAATGTGGAGCACAGCACAAATTTGTGTTTTCTGGGAATAGGTCCTCTCTGTTCTTCGGGAATCACAAATTTCTAGGCACATGTGGGAAATGAATGTGGGAATCGTTTCCCCTGTGCTTTTCCCCTCCAGCTGTGCAAGGTGTAAAGGTTTGGCTGTTGGCTTCCAAAAGCAGCAGAAAAACAGGAGCTGGCTGAGCATTTTATGGTGAGTGTAAATAACAGTTCAAAATACTGGGGCATTTTATCATTGGCTTTAAATTGATCACTTGTAAGGAGCAAAAGAGTCTTTAAGCACTTGATTTTCGTGGTGGAGCTCAGTAAAACTCAGCTGATTATCCCATCTCAAACACAAACTGAAATTTTTCTGAAAGAAAAATGGTTCCAGGCACTGCTTTTCCCCACTTAAAATCTCGAAGCATCACCTTTTGCTGATTTTTATCTGTGTTTATGCTGAGTCCACAGCGGTGCAAACCCCCACGGAGCATTCCAGAGCTCCACGATCCCAAAGCGTTTGGAAATGCTCCTTTTTTCCAAATTCCTCACCTTTTACCTGGCCAGGAGCTCAGGTTAGAGGAGCCGTTCGAGGCTTTCCCAGCAGATGGCAACAGCTCCTCGGTGCGAGCCTGGGAAAGGGGGATTTGGCCAAAGGATCCTCGATAAATACTTTCTCTATGAATTTGATTTTACAGGCGCCCCTATAAGGCACCTCCAAGGATTTGACCTTTATTTTAAGGCAAAATAATAAGTTTTACTCCATAGGAATGAAGCTTCTCCACTTCAGGGTCCTGCTTAGCTGCGCTCTGGACTGAAAAAACAAATTGATGAGGTTAATTAGAGAAGCACAGAATGGTTTGGGTTGGAAAGGACCTTAAAGGTCATCTTGCTCCAACCCCCCTGCAATGGGATGGTTCTGTGTGTAAATTGAGGTGAAGTAACAACTTCAGAGCTACCAAAAAAAAAAAAAATTATTTTAATTGTCACAGCATAATTCCTTATTGATTTCCCCACCCAGTATTTCAGGTTGTAAAACAGAATTATCAGAAATAGGCATCTATCTTAATCTAAGTATGCAGTCAGCTCCCACCAAAAAAAAAAAATCAGCATTTGCAGGAAAGAGAAGCAGTTCCAGTTTCAGAATCTATGTCTTAGGATTTCCTCCAGCTAATTGTTCTTGTTATGTTGTCATGCACAATAAAATATAATTAAAGTAATAAAAAAGCATCGAGGCCTAATATGCAAATACCGGGCCTGCCATGAATCAGATCTCCCAGGAGCTTTCCCCTCTCCAGGCACAGTACTCGATGTTCCCAAAGTTAAAAGCAGGGAGGGATTTATTGCAGAGAAGATGCAGTAAAGAGATATATAATAAATAAATATAGATATATGGAGGCATTCAGTCACTTCATCACCACTGATGACTGTATTGCACACAGCTGCAGAAGGAGAGGCAGACGTGGCTGCTTGTCTTGCACTCCCACTCTTTTTTTTTTTCCCTCCCAAGCCTCTATTTTCCCCAAAAGGAAACCAAAAAAGGAAGTATAAGTGTCCTGCGTATATATGTGAAGTATCATGTAGAAAATGATTTCATCCCACGCTTCCCCTCTTTGCTCTGAACTTCACCAAAACAACAAATTCTTCAGACTCTCAGACAGTCTGCTGGCTTCCTGATCCACACTCGCTTCGCTCCAAGCAGGAAAAAGCTCCGAGTTCCAGAGCGGCAGCGGCCTGGATGTAGCTTCAGGTAAGGTATGGTCCTGTGTGCCGAGCGAGGGATCTGCTCCTGAGTTTCCAGAGCCTGTTTTCCAGCCTCTTTCCAAGTCCAGTGTCCCAGCTTTGAATTACATCCCGGCAAGATTAATTAAAGGGAAGAAGCATAGTGTCCTAGATGATCTGGATTAGCTAATAAGGTTATTTTAGTCTGCTGGCATTTGGTAGGGAAGAGTGATGTTCCGCAAGTTCCTTTGTGCAGAGGGGGCAGGAATTACTGGCAGTGGAGACATCCTGCTCTTCATTCCACATCTGTGCTGCTCACGAGCTTTAATTTCTGGAGCAGTAGCATGGAAGTTTCCTGAGGTTCTAAGACAGAGACGTTATTTCCAGGTGTTTGGGAACGAGTTGCTTGCAGTGCCAGCACAAGGGGGAATGGCTTCACGCTGACAGAGAGTAGGTTTAGGTGGGATATTAGGAAAGAATTATTCTTTGTGAAGAATAATTCACAAATTATTCTTCACAGGTTGCCCAGAGCAGCTGTGGCTGCCCCTGGATCCCTGGAAGTGTCCAAGGCCAGGTTGGAGCAAGCTGGGATAGTGGAAGGTGTCCCTGCCCATGGCAGGGGGTTGGAACAAAATCATCTTTCAGGTCCCTGCCAACACAAACCATTCTGGGATTCTGTGTAGATTCAAGACAGGCATTTCTCTCTAAGACTGTGTTGGAGGTGGCATAAATGGCAGGGAGTTACAGCAAGGATGTGTTTGTGTTGAGGCTGCGGCTGTGGAGAGGGAAATCCACACCTGCTGAAATTTAAATGCCCAAATACCCTGTGTTGCTCATCTTTTCGTGCCGGAGGTTTTGAAGGGGAGCAGGAACAGACACTTGGCCTCAGTGGTTCTGGAATGTGTGTGCAGGGAGGGATCAGTTCTTGGATTTGTGTTGACCTTAACCTGTGAGAAAAATTCCTGATGAAACGCGTGTGGGAAATGCAGGGAACGTGAGACTGGACAGGAGAGCCAGGAAAGGCCTGGGAGCAAAGAGCACAGCCGGGGACTGCCTGAGGCTCCGGCGCTGCACAGCTCCTGGCACTTCTAATCTTTTAATTCGCTGTTTATTAATTTTGTTTCTGCTGTAAGTTTCGTCGGTGTCATATTTTCCATGGAGATGGAGGCGCTGGCGCTCCCTGCCCTCAGCGCTGGTGACACGGCAAAGCCGGGCAATGGATGGCTGGGGATGGGAAATGGAGACGGGAAAAAGGGAAACCTCTTCGGGTTAGGGATGCAGGGAGAGGGAAAGCTCTTCGGAAGGGACACAAGGTGAGGGAGGAGCGGCTGCGACCGAGCGAAGACGCGAAAAGAAGGAACCACCGCGCGGGTCTGGAAAAGGCTTCCCGAAGGGGAAAGGCCTCGGCAGGGACCGGGGGAGGGGCTGCGAGGGAGGAGGAGG
>VXAD01000591.1:1255434-1339035 GCA_013399195.1 Dicrurus megarhynchus
TTTTTTTTTTTTTTTTTTAAGTGGGAGATATTCGCAGAGCTCGTGTACTTTGCATTCTTACTTCAGTGACAGACAGGATCAGAAAAGCAGGATTAAATCAGAGTTTTTTGGAACCAAGAGTGTCTTGACTGTCAAAGCGACTGGGTTAACTTTGAAACCGGAGTATTTCAAGTCCAACAGCTTTCAAGCCTGCCAGGCTGACTTTGTAGGAACCAGGGGTGGTAATTCAGCTCCTAGAATGGGCTGGTGCTGCGAGGAACTCCGAAAGCAAGTGTTCCTGCGAGAAGTTTAAGCAGGAGAAGCCACCAGAATTTAGGATATAGCTCAAGCCTGAACTCAGAGACTGCGTTGAGGATGCACTTGGGTCTCCTTGGGTCAAGTACTGCAGAGAGGTCACTCCAGGTGAGGGCAGGAGGGATAGTTGTCAAGCAGGAATGTCTGCTGGTGTCTGCCTTAGCAGTAACCTGGCTTTAGATACCTGCTCAGACCTCTGGGCTGCTCTGCAGGTGCCTTTCATTATGTCTGGAGTTCTCTTGTTTGTGCTGGGATGTTTCAGAGGAAGGGAAAAAAATGTGACAAAAGTCAAGCAGGAAACCACTTGCTTTTGAAACAAGGGAGTGGAATGAGTGTCCTCAGATTTTTTTTTTTTTTGATGAGAAGAAAAGATACCTTTTTTTGATACTGTATGCTAAAAAACATTTCATGTATTTTATTGCATCTTTATCGTGTTTCTCTGGTGGTTAAGGTTTGAATGTGTATGGCAAAGGCCTCACTTTGGCCTTTCACGACCAAGCAGTTCTGGCACAGCAGCAGAGCTGGGGCTGGGATAAAGCAATGATGCTTTTGGGTGCCTGAGCTCACCAATTTTGGGCTGCAGGTGTGGGCAGGAAGGAGACTGAGTGTGGTTCTCACTTAAAGCCAGGCCTTTCCGTGACTCCACAGGTCCTCACAGACAGCACAGTCCAAAGGGCTCTGGGACAGCTCAGGCTTGTGTACAGTCTGTGTTTACAACCGTTCACAGAGTATTAAATCTTGGCAATTAATTGTGTAGTTTGTACTAGCAGAATTGCTTCTTTTGCAGTGCATGAATGATTCTTGAGTTGCAGGATGTTTTTCTCTGTACCAGGCAAGACGATAACAGTAAAAAGGCATTTTAGTGAATTTGTGAGGATTTTGTTACGTACTTAAGGCCATGTGTCTTGTGGCAGTTGCATGATATCAAAAAGAATGACAGGATTTTCCTACCAAGAAGCAGCTGAGTGATGCATGGAAAGGAAAAGCACGAAAACAGGGAATTTAATTTACTTGTTAGTAAAACAAAATACTTTCCACTATTGAATCGGAGCAGCCAAATTGAAAATGCAGCGGAGACAAAAAAAAGTCTCATTTCCTTTTGCTCTCAGTCATGTCAGGAGGATGTTTCTGTTTGGTGTTCCATTAAGGTTTTGGATCAAAAGGCTTTTAATGTCAGGTGAGGAGCTGTCTCCACAACCCTGGCAGTTGGATTTCTGTGATGGCTGGGGGAATGTGGGGAAACTGGATCTCTTCTTGTCACTGTTTTTCACCTCTGGCCTGAAGCAGTCCCAGCCCTGGGGTACAAAGTCATGGTCATGGTTCAGCCTGGAGAAGAGAAGCTTTGGGTTGACCTAATTGTGGCCTGCCAGGACCTGAAGGAGCCTACAAGGAAGATGGAGAGAGACTTTAAAAATGCGTGGAGTGACAGGACAAGGGGGAGTGGCTTCAAACTCGGAGAGTAGGGTTAGATTGGCTATTAGGGAGAAATTGTTCCCTGGGAGGGTGGGGAGCCCTGGCACAGGTTGCCCAGAGCAGCTGTGGCTGCCCCTGGATCCCTGGAAGTGCCCAAGGCCAGGCTGGAGCAAGCTGGGATAGTGGAAGGTGTCCCTGCCCATGGCAGGGGGATGGGAGTGAGATGATCTTTCAGGTCCCTCCCAACCCAGACCATTCTGAGATTCTCTGATGATTCTATGATTTATTCCCTGGCTGAACCTTTCAGCAGAACCCCAGACATGGTGGTGGTGTTTTTTCCCATCACGTGGATCTCTGCCATTGCTTTTTATCCCCAGCATTGTGCAGGATTTGGAGGGGATGGTTTTTGATCACTCTTGTCCCTGCAGTACATTCCCCTTTTCCCTGCAGGCCCAGGCAGCCTCTGTGTTGCCTCTTTCAATGTGGCTCTCAAGCTTGGAATGTAAAGCAGGTGTAATATAAATAATGTTGATGCTTCCACTGTCATTAGATCTACGTGGTATAAATCATCTGACATGTTCAATTCTCTTTGTGTTTGCCAGTCACCTTCCTTGGTGGGATCGAGATGGGAATTGCCTTAAACCGGGAAAACCCAGCTTGCATCTGTGCCAGATGGTATTAGGAATATAATAGGGTAGCTTGGGCCTAGATTTTTCTTCATATTAGCTTTACATATTTGCATTTTGCATTTGTAGAGCTGCCTAAATGCATGTGACAGACAGCAAATATTTCCTTTGGTGTCCCTTCAGTTTAAGGTGGTAATGATTTGACAGCTGTCACATTTCCCTTGTCCAGGTTGCACTTGTCTCGTCCTTGACATGTTTTATATCTCATGTTTTTGTTGATGATGTCATGATTGCCATTAAATATATAAATTAGGAGTGTATGAATGGCCATTTCTAGTGCTGTTCTGTAGCCAGGATGATAAATTATGTTTTTATTAAGTCCCCTCCTTTTTATTTTTTTTCCCCCTTTTATTTTTGTTCTCTTTCCCAGGAAAGTTGAATGGATTTTAGTGTCTGGCACTGCTGAAACACAGTCGGGCCAGTTCATATCTGCTGTGTCTGGGCTCACTCTGTCTGTGGACTAAACCTTAACCCAGTTAATTTCGGTAATGGTTATGCTCAGATTCTGTTACCAGAACTCCCAAAGCAGCACCGTTTTCTGGTGTCTTTTTCTTCAAGTGCCTTCGGTCTGGAGGAAAGTGAGTGCCTGGGGGAGTGGGGGAATACCAGGCATTAAACAAAAAAGGCAGAACAGATGTTAAGGCTCCTGAGAGTGAGATGGCTGTTCAGAGTTCCTGGAGGAGCTCCCAGCACACACTGCTCCCCATCAGCATTTCGGGGAGCACCTAAAGGGTTGCAGGCAGACAAAAAATTATCTCCTAACGTAGCACTTGAGGCTTAGAAACACAGCAGCAAAATGTTCTCCGGGATAGCTGTGGTGTCTTGTACGGCTTGAGATGGTTTAAGAGAGTTAAACACTCACTTCAACTTCCCCTTCTTTCCCTCAGGATGTTCTTTTACTTTGTCAGCTGCTTTTTTTTCATAGTCCCAGTGCCCATCAGACCGTATCAAACTCTTCATCTCCATCCTTATTGCTCCGCTCCTTTGTGTTTGTAAACATTTACACCCTCTTAATTTAATCCTCTCTTAGCTATGCTGTATTTGTTCAGAGGCCTCCGAAGGTGGCATTTATCTTGCTGAGCTTAGTAAGTCTTTGAGGTAGACATCCCTGAGCTGCTCTTCTGGCTTGACTGGATCATTAGTGGAAGGAAATCTGCACATCGAGGGGACCTTTCTTATCCTAAAGGTATCTCAAATCAGTCAGGTGACTGAGCTTCATCCAGCTCTGGATTTAGGTGAGATTTGCCATATCTTTTACCCTGAAAAAATCTATTTTTGGCTACTCACTGGTGCTCGGTTGGATTTTTGTTGCTGGATGCTGTTTTAGTGGGGGGGATAGTGGACTTTGAGGCCCATCTGTGACCGGCTGAGAGGTAGCGGGTGGCTGGGCAGGGTTTGTCGGAGGAGTTTTCCTGTTCCTGCTGGCGTGTGCCCACATTCCCTGCCTCTGGAGCTCTCCTGACCGGACACTGGCCAGCTCTGGGCGTTGCTCTGTGCCGTGCGTGGCCGGCCACACATGGCCGGGCGAGATAAGGGCTTTATTCTTCCCAAGGCCACGCTGGGGCTGGGCTGAAATTCGGCCATTTCCAGCCTCTGCTTGGCCACCGAAGGCCGGGCCGAGCTCGGCTGTATCCTGTTATGACACTAAAGAAACATTCGTGTGCCATTAATTTTTTTTCACTCTCGGAGTTAACTGTATTTTTCTTCCTGTCACCGTTCCAAACACACTTCAGGGTTGCGCAACTGCACGGCTGCAGGACTTGCTTTATGTTTCTTTCTGTTTATTAAAGGCCAATAAAAGAAAGGAGGCTCCTGCTTTCGCAGGACCTTGCTGAGGAACTGGTGACTCTTCTCTGCAGTTGCTTGCAAATGAGTTTTATTTATAACTGTGCTGTAGTTTCTGTTGCTATGACTGGAAAACAGCAGAGGTAGAATTTACACATAATTACCCTTGAGAAGTTTTAATTGGTGATTTGCTCCTGACTTGGTATTAAAATAGACTCTAATTGTTTCTTATCTGCTTCAGATGCACTTTCCCTGTCTTTGGCTCTTTGGAAGTTCCTGTAGTAACTGGGAATTCTTTGACTGTGTGGTGGGGAAAAAAGGTTTTATTTCTTCCAGCAGGGTAAGAACTGCACGGGAAGTCACACCTTACTGAGTAGTTAGATGTCATCATCATGCATTTTTTAAATTAGTAGAGTTTGTAAAATCCAGTCTTTATGGAAAATGGGCTGCAGCATGACATCTAAGGACTAAAAAGAATAATAGTCTCTGAGCGGGGCTTTCCATCGTTGTGCCTTCACTATGTTTGGAAATGAGCAGTCGACAGAGTCTGTGCATAAATTCATGTTTTATTTTGCTGCTCTTGAGGCTGGCAGAAGAGAAGACTGTCTGGGGTGTTTACGGCTGGCTGGGACACAAATGCTACCACTTCATGTTGCATGGTTTATTAGGGCTTTTACTGGAGACAGGAGCTGAGGTGAGCTTGATTTTCTAGTTTTGAGTAGAGCTGTGGGCGTTGTGATTATTTGGGTGGAGGCAGGAATGATATTTCATCTGTGAGCCCAATTGTATAATTCTCCCTGTGCACAGAACTCCTGTTAAAGGCATTTTAACATTCCGAATGGATGGATTAGGAAGGGTACTGGGATGTTGGCTCCTTCAGTTTTAGATTTACGAAATTCTGGTCCACATCTACAGGAATTTAGCAGGGAAAAAAAAAAAAATGCTCGGTGCTGCCCTGGCTGGAGATGCTTGAGAAGGAAAGTGCAGCTTGCCCTTGGAGCAGGAGTTGCTGAGGTCACTGGTAGGATTTGTGGGTGTTCATTGGTGTCCTTTGACTTCCATGACCCGTGTGGGAGGAGAGCTTCTTGGTCCTGGAGGGTGACAGCGGTGACCACAGTCCTCCTGCTGGAAATCAAAGAGTCTTCTGTTCACTCTCCCAACTGGTCTGGACCATGTTGTAAAAGTGATGATTTTGTAGAAGAGGTGATTTTGTAGAAATAGTGGTTAGTGTAAAAAGTGGTGATTTATTGTAGGAGTAGTGATTTAGGCATTGGAGATTTTGGCAGTTCATCCTAAGGCTGTACAGAGCATCAATGAATTTGCCTGGGGAAAGTGGTGCAGATACCAGTTATTTTCCATATTTCATGATTATACACCAGGATTATTTGGTCATTTCCTGAAGTGGGGTCTCCCAGTGAATTTGTGTTTTAAGAACTTGCGTGGCTTCAGTGACTGCTTCTGTTTTCCCAAGCAGATTTGGAGTATAACCAGCAGGATTTTTGACGTTAACTGTTGTTTTCCCATTTTCCCCGCAGTGTTTTGAGCAGCATCACTTACCTCTGATGGTTATAGTTCTCACCCCCACCTGGCCAGCCCTGTGCTGTAGTTTGCATTTATGCAGAGTGTCTCAGAGAGGAGCAGTGTTTGCTTTGGTCTGGAGACTGAATTCTCCACTCCACCTCGAGGTGGTCCTTTGGGTCACCAGGGAGGTATGTTGGCTGTGCTGCTTGAGAGATAAGCTCAGCCTCTTGCCTCAAGGCTTTATGCTCCGGGTTTCTCCTTGAATACCTCTTCCTTCCCTCTGAAAATTAGCAGGTGGAGACTTATTGATGAATCCCATTTGTATTATCCTCGAGTTTCTATAAAAATGCTTCTCGTAGCATTCCAGATATTCCTCTGCCTAAGCACTCCCCCTGATATTTTATCTGCTTTGAGATAAGCAGATTTTCCTGTGTAAGAGATGTCAATAGCACTAAGAGAAAATAGACTTAAATGCATATTTTCAGGTGGGTGATGCTGTGTTCTGTGGCCCTGCTCTGGATAATTATTAGGTTTAAAGAATAAAAGTCTTAGTTCATGTCTCAGCTCGATCAAACTAAGGGTCAGGAGCCTGGATGTTGGTAATATCTCAACATCAGAAGAGAGGGCTTAAAATAAAGACAGGAGAAGCAGCAGCAAGGGAATTAGTAAAATGAAAAGGGATGTGAAACGTGCAGTGTTTGATTAAGCAAAAGGGATAAAATACAAGGCAGGATACATACAAAATAGTAACAGCACACTTAGAAAAAGACAGGAAGAAGCAACATTTACTCATTTTTCTTTGAAAAGAAAACATGTAAAAATAAATACATTAAAAATGACAGGAAAAAACAGTGTCCTTATGTTTCAAATGTAAGCATAAGTATAAATAGTAAAAGCCAAACAAACAGTGTTCAGCCTGTGACATTCACAAATCGTCTCCTGAACGCAGCTGATGCTTTGTTATCACCCCGCATCCTTTCCTTGAGGATTTTCAGTGTTGTGTCTGTTTGACTTCTGAGGCCCATGGGCGGGAACCCTTTCTTGCAGAGCCTGGTGGTAAATAAGAAACATTGCTGTTTACATTTGTTGGCAAACACTTAAATGAGATCCTGTGGGGCTATTTTAAGCTCTGTTTTGACAATGCTGAAAAGTCTGGGCTGGGATGTTCGGTGGCAAAGGCGCTCCATGGAATTGCTCCGGCACTGGGAAGGCAGATGAGAGGAGTCCTTCCTGAGGAGGAACAGATCTCAGCACAGGTTTCTGTGCTTGGAATAATTCTGGTGTGATCTGTCTCATTGTCCTGTTAGTCCCTGGGATGCTGTCAGATGTCCTGCTGCAGCCAGTCCGTGTTCCTGGCAGGGGGGGCATGGTCACAAACATGTGCTGTTCTGGATGTGGCGCTCGGGGCTCAGTTCTTCCAAAAAATAAACCTTTTATGGGCAGGGAGCAGGGTTGTGTAAAAGTTGAACTGTGTGAATTAAGCAGCAGGGCCTCTCTAGGTGGTACAGAGAAGTTGAAATGTTGATGCTAAAAAACTAAGAGAGAATCTCCAGGTTCTGGCAGCTTTCGGTTGCTCTCACTTGGCACAAGAACTGTGGCTGCAAGGGCAAGACTTGAACTGGTTTTATTCCTGAGCTCTTGAAATACGTACTGGAAATCTCCAGGGATATTGGTGGAAATCTTAACTTTACTCAGGTGCTGTTCCTTATTTTAATCTGAGTAGCAGCACAATTTACTGTGTGAGAAGCTGATCCCAAATTTATTTGTAGGCTGTGCATCCTGGTTTGTGGTATCACAATGCAGTTGTTTTACCAAGGGCTTGGGTGGCCTCCTAAGTGGAATCAGTAACCTAAGAAGAGTTAAATACTCTCTTCTGGAGTCCTGAGTGGGCTGGAGAGGGGCTGGAAAGCTGAGGTGGGACCTGGATTGACCTGAGCAAGCATTTCCCAGTCTGGAGGAAAAGCCCCATGTGTTTAATAAAGCACCAGACTGACGTGAGACAGACACAGGACTGGGAGTCCACCACTCCCATAAACATACAAGCTTCAACCTGCAGGCTCACCTGAAGCATCTGATGGCTGCTTGAAAGTCTTTTTTAGCCTGTTATGATAGTGGCTGTTGGTGCAGCTTCTTGGCAGCACTTCAGACAAGGCGTCTCCTGTCAGTGCTCCGTGCCACAGAGGCACCGCTGCCTTTCTGCTGTGCCCAGATGCAAAAGAGGGTTCAAAGCTGCCAGAAAAGTGATGGAAAACGTGGAAAAGAAGAGAATTAAAAAAGAGGGAAGCCATAACAATCGAGCAGAGAAAGGAAATAGGAAAAAGCTGCAGTGTAAGACAGGAGAAATCAATAGGAAGTGAGTGAGGGGGAGAGAAATGGGAGAGCTGGTGGCAGCTGCCAGATAGGAGAGAGGTTTCCTGCCTGCCCCGTGCTCTGGAGGCACATGTCAGCCCTCGAGGGCCAGGACTTGCTGCTGGAAGGCAGAAAGCCCTGACAAGGCAGGGCTGCAGCTGAATGTGCTGTGCAGGACTGAAGGAACACGTTTGGTGTCTGGGAGTGCCTGCCTGGCTCTTGAGGAGGCTGCTCCGAGTGACAGCAGGTCCCATGTGGCAGCGTTTGAGCCATGATGGTAATAATTCCTGTTCTTCTGTTAAGTGCCTTTCAAAGCTGGTGCTTCCAAGCAAGAAAATAATGTGGTTTTCTGCTCTGTGTTGACTTCTGAAAAATTACAATTATGTGATGTCCTCAATTAGGCATTGACCTCAGCCAAAAGTGAGCTGCTGTTCTGGGATTTTGAAGGAGGGATTTTGCCTCTATCTTCACTGGGGCGGCAGCATCAACTCTGGCAAATACCCAGGGGGAACTGCAATGGAAGAGAGCGAATTTATATCATGAGGACTTCCTAAATGCAAGGATGGGGGGAATCCTCATGTGCCAAGGATAAAAGAGATCTCCTGGTGCTGAAGTGCAGCTCTCCAGCTGGCAATTTGTTGCTGCAGCCTGTCGGGAGGCACCAAATGATAGGTTGTGGTTTGCCCTGCGCAGGCCCTGCGGTCTGGGGAGCGGAAGTGGTTCCTGTGGGCGCAGATCTGATCTGAGCAAACCCAGCACCCTCGGTCGCTCTGGGGATCCTGCACAGAGAGCCCTCTGCAATTGTTGTGGGATTGGCTTTGTTGGGAGGATGTGTCAAAGTCTGTCGGGTGCCCAAAGGAGCACCTGTGTGCACTGCTGCTCTACCCTGAACCGTATCAGCAGTAAAAGCAAATACCTTGGAATAATTTGGAAATAATGATCTAAAAGAGCAAAGCTTTCTAGGTCATTATTCCCTAGATGTATCTGGAATATCTATCTAGATATCTAGATCTCTAGAGCGCAGGTTTAGATGCTTCAGTGCTGGGTGACTTGGTAGAAGAGTTTAATAATATTTAGAGTTGATAAATATGGTGTTGCCAAGCACCGCAGCCCTTGGAGTACCACTGAAAGCCCCAAGTTTTACTCTTGAAGTGGTGTAAAATGCTCAGCCTGCTCACGTTGTGAGAATGAAGTACTTAGGGAAAAAAAAAAAAAAGGCAAGCACATGTTTCTTCCAGTCTGGAAAGATGTAGGAATGTTGGTGCTGGCTGTAAATGCTGGAGTGGTGTTTACTTTGGATGTTAACCAGTGCAACTTCAGCTGTATGTATGGCACAGCAAACCCTGCCCTCCTCTCCCTTTCCCTTCTAGCAGGCTCATTATCAGCTTTCACACTCCTCAGTGACACTCCAGCAGTGTTTTTTGGTGTCTGCACCTGCTCACCCCATGCCTTGGCCTCCCCTCTGTCGCTGGGGCACCTGGCCCTGGTAATCCAGGCACAATCCCAGGTTTAGGCCAGGAAAACCGTTCTTTGCTGGCAGGGTGGATCTGATTGCCTGGCTGGGAGGTCAAAGGGCTCCAGCTGGAGGGGACAGTCCCCGGGTGCTGCTCTGGCACTTGGCATTCTGGAGGAGGCTCTTCCCTCTCCTGAGTCAGGCAGAAGCAGATAATTAAACTTAGCTGGGAGGGGGAGAGGAAACAGCTTTGCAGCAGGCTTGAGTTTTGGGCTGCCTGCAAAACTCTAAATCCTTTCCCTGGAATTCAGCCAGATGAAAAGAACCTGTCCCTTCCCACTCCCTTCTTTTTTTTTTTTTTAAATTAATATCTGTTTTTTTAATCAGCTTGGCCCTGCAGCTCCTGGGAGGCAGTTCTGCTGAGCCTCCTTGCTGGCTGCAATGACAGGAACATCACAGCAACTCAGAATGTGCTGAAAATTTTTGCTCCATCTGTCGCTCTCCATATACAGCGAAAATGGCTCCTTCATATCTCTAAATTGATACTTGGAATACTGATGCGATTTGATCAGCAAAGGTCTTAAGAAACTCGAAGTTTACACTTGAAATAAGTTGGTTTCTCTGGTTTTTTTATTGGGGAATCTGGCTCTGTTCTAGCCCTGGTAATCCAGGCACAATCCCTGGGAACATATATATAATTTTGGGGAGTATATTCCCCCAAAATAAGTGTTCCTATAAAGTATATAGAGGGATTTAGGATTTTCCTTTCTTTCTTTCTTTTTTTTTTTTTTTTAGTTAAATGCCTTTTAGATCAAAAGGTTGGCCCCAAAAGAGCATTTCAAAGAGGGGAAAAAATAACAAAGAGCATGCAAATAATGAGGTGGGGTTTGTTGTTCTTTTTTTCTTTTTGTTAAATAAAAAAGGTAGTTTGTAATTGGTTGTGGGGATGAGCACAAAGGGACACTTCAAACAAGAACTGTGACTTGTTTATTTAAATTGTAAATTTAAATGTGAAATCTCTTCATCTTCTCCTCTGAGTTGTATTTGGATCACTTTGGTGCGGCAGTAAATTAGAATAAATGTAAAATGCAAGGATGAGCTGTGTGGCAATGAGGAGCCCTCTCAAATGTCTGGGACCCCACCACGGGAAGCTCGTTCCCTGTGGGATTTTAGGGAATACTCTCTCAGTTGTGCTGAGGTTCGTGGCAGCCAATTCCATGATGATGTGCAGGGAGAAGTCTCAAAGTAGAAGTCCAGTAGCAAATGGATTTTGTCTTGTAGGATCAGGAACTGCCTGGGCTCTCCCCCTCTCTCTCTCTTTTCCATCACGTGGAGATGTTTGCTTTAGATTAAAGCATTTCTCTGGCATCCTGGTGGTTTCCCTGCTGCAGAAAATACCTTGGGAGGAGTTGTCTTACTGAACTGAGAGAAAACTGCATTTCCCTTTGCTTTAATGCACTCAGCACTGACATTCTGCTGCTGACCAGTGCCTAATTTTTACATTTACAGGTTTCTTGCATATGTGGTAGTGTGGATCATCTCACCTCCTTAAGCTCAGCTCTTGGTTCTGGTGATAACACAACATTTCGTTAGTCCTGCGAGATGTTTGACTGTGGACAGCTAACGGGTGATGAATGTATTCGGTTCATACAGAGGAAATTGGAAAGGGAGGGCCGTGTTTTGGCATTTGGAGTTTGCCAGGACAGCAGGGAGAGAGTTGTGGTTTCTTTCAGGCATGGGTGACTCCGATCTAGCTGATAGCAGCCAGCATATTCAAGTTTCTGTGGGCAAACTGTGTGCATGCTCTGCTTAAATAGAAATAATAACACTTCATGTTGTGTATTTGATGATCAATTTTACCTGGAAAGCAGTCACTGGGTTAAAATTTGCTTGGCTTCAGCCCTGCTGCCCCTCCAGAGAAGCAGGAAGCACCTTGTGTGCAGCACAGTACAAATATATTATGAGCAAATATTCAAAAATTCAGATGAATCAGCTGCCAGGCCCCACCGAGGAGGTGCAGCGAGCTGTGTGAACGTTCCTGCTTTGCAGCCTCAAACCAGAGGCAGATGCAGGGTTGGAGTTAAACCAGTAAAGCTTCCCGGCAAGGTTTGAAACCTTCCTTTCCTCCCTGTGTGTGCCTTCAGTGCTGGGCTGTAGGGGAAGGGGGTGATGGTTATCCTGGGAAGGGCTGGTGGTTATGCACTGGCTGGAGGGCGGAGGAGGAATTGTCTGTAGGACAGTCAGAAATAAAGTGAATTCTGGGGGAGATCAGCTGGTGTTTGGCTCATCAACAACGGAAACACTGGGAACTCTAAATTTGTGTGCTCCTTGTTGCACTGAAGCAGGGGGAGAATGAAAGTGTGTTTTAGTGCGTTGAAAAAAATGGATTTCTGCCTTTTCAGAGGCCGGGGCTGTGAGTACAGGTGTTGCTACCTTGCATTTTTACTTGGATTTTTCTTCCCTGCTTCTTGAATTTGGAACTGTGCTGCAGGTGTGGGATGGAATCATGATAAAGCCAGTCCTGACTTGCTTATGGGGTCAACATTTTCATGTTGATCATGTCCTTGAGTCAGTTTATGTTTTGTACTGTAAAACTGGGGTGGGATGAAGTTTATGATGAATTTAAAAGGACCTGCAAAATTCTTTGGAGAGAATAAATGAAGCTCTGCCCCTCCCTCGCTGGTTCTCAATGAATAGTGAGCAGTTCATAGAGATTTATAGGCCTGGAAGTATTTATTGCTGACAATTCCCAGCTCTGGAGTGAACCAGAACAAGGTATTGAGTGCTAAATCCATGGAATCGGTCTTGTGGTTTTTATCTCCCTGAATTACGACACAGTTTTAACAACTGTGTTCAGTTTGCTGGGAATGAAATAGATTTTGTCTTAGCAAATGGAGTTTCCCAGCTCTCACTGCTCTCTTTTCAAATTGTCAGCTATAGAATAATTACGTTTCTGTAATTTATGCTGTTTTGGCATGGACTCAAGTTTGCATTTAGTGGCTGGCATAAATATTATAATTTGGAGCTGCTTTGGGGGGGGCTTTTTTTTTTTTATCAGACTTACTGGAATTGGTTGAGCTTAATTCAATGACAGGATAAGCAAAAAATTGTTTAGATAGGCTGTTCTGAAATGTTTAATGCCTTCTAAAATTGTTCATGGTAAAAGATCAAGGAAGGAAACTCGGTGACCTTTTAAATGCAGCTCCATAGAACCCATTTTCCTATGCCAGAAGTCAGCCCAGACAATGAAACTGAAAGAGGGTTCCCTTTCATAAAGGATCTTTCATGTTTTGCTTTTGCAGATTTATTTTTTTTATCACAAATTTAGCAGACTTTACAGCTGTCTTTTAATCAGTTTCCATATTTGTACCAGAACTTTCTCATTTTAATTACTGTCTGTACAAACCATTCAGCTGCTTGTTGTGTGACACAGTAGAAAATGATAATTTTCTGTAATTCTTTTCTTGGCTTAGATCACTTCAGTAATATCTATTAGCAGCAAATGCACAGAGTCACAATTTTGTGCTGAAAGTTTTAATGATTCAGTGTTGTCTCTTTTTTTTGAGAGCTGATTTTTAAAGCACTTTGCTGAGGGTTAATGCAGCCGTGCATTAAAAGCAGACAGCTGTGGTTCAGCCTTGCAATGATTGACTCTAAAGTAGGTTGCCAGTCTAATCCTAACTTGTGCTGATCTGGGCTTTTTGCTCAGCTGCCTGCAGCCCGCGAGGTGGGTTTTGTTCAGGGCACAGGATTTGGGTGGTGAATCATCCTAAATAATAAACTGAGTTCTATCTCCAGCAATAAAGTTGATTTTCCCACCCACTCACTTTATCAGTTTCTCTCCTGTCTAAGTCACCTTTGCTTTTGTGGGTAGTACTTCTGCATGTGATTTCATCTTTTATTTCTTCTCTGCCAGTTTTCATTTGAATTTTCCCTGGCATCCTGCAGATGCTGTCCTCAGGTTTCACTCTGTGACTGCTGCAGCCGTGTCCATGATTGTACTTGAAAAGTTGAGGGTTTTTCTTAGGGCATTCTCATCTGCATCCTAAAAATATTTGCTTAACTCTTATGTGGCAAAATGCTCTGAAAATTGAAAGTTTGCAGGAATTCTGCCATGTGCATTGCCTTTCCAAATACGTTGTATATGCTAAATATCTGTGATATTTTCTGTACATCACAAGGTGCCACAGACTTCTGTCACCTCTCTTTAAAAAAAGGAATTATGCTACTGATATAAGGTAGAATGGCTGATCTGGACAGCATTTCCACTTCAGTTGTTGATCTCCTTTTTTTACTGCAAAAACAACTTCCTCAGTTGTTGTACCTCAGTTTTCTGTTTTTCCAGCTAATTGAAGGAGCTGAACTAATGAAGGGTTGTCTCTGTGAAGCAGTGGGTTTGGAAGATGATTACTTTATCTGCTGTAAGCTGTCCTTAAGTTGTCTCCTCTGACTTGCAGAAATTCCTAAGAGGAAGCTGCTGTGTCTTTAACTTCCACTGCCTCTTATGTAACCCAGCATAGCTGGGATACTCAAATGAAATATTAACTCATTTGCTCATCAGGTTGTCTCCTGCTTTCCATAAACAGACCCAGAGCAGCCAGAGAGAAGACTTCTTAGTCCTTTGCTGCTTGTGAGTGGCTGAGACCAATAAAAGGTTTTGAGACAACACACAGATCCCTTTTTGATGGAGAAAATACAAAATTCCCCATATTCGGTTAAAGTGCAGTTCTGTGCTTCTAACACCTTTATGACTTTTTGTAGGATGTACTGACAGAGCAGCCCATGATTTCTGTACTTGACAACACTCAGGTGTTTCTCAGATGTGTCTAAAAGATGCAGGTCATGAGTGGACTCTGATTCCCTGCTGAAATATGTCAGATTTCTCACATTTCTTCTTGTCTGTATTTTTATATTTACCCATTTTCTCTTATAAAACCTCCCATCGCAGTCTTTTGCTAGTTCCTGTTTATTTAGGACGTGTGGGATGGGTTTTGTTCCTTGATATAAAATAGGAGAAATGAACATTCTGAGCCCAGAGGAAAGGGAGAGAATGAGGGTCAGTGCTTATAATATAAAGCTCTGTGGAGTATTTGGGTACTCTGATGAGGGAACTGGGCAGCCATCCTCTCAGGGATGATTTTTGGAGCTAATAAAATGTGTTGGCAAGCTTTTTATTTATTGATGTGTTATAATGTTAGGGATTTACTGCTTAAAAATGCACGTGTCCATCTGTCCCATATCCTGGTAGTGTCTGTATGGAATTCTTTGTCCGTAAACGATTTTTTCATCCATGCCTGCTTGAACTTCCCGAAAAGTTGGCCTCTCCAGCTGAGCTGAAAATACCTCACTGTGGAATCCCAGACTGGGTTGGGTTGGAGGGACCTTAAAGACGATTTTGTCCCACGGGTAGGGACACCTTTCCCTATCCCAGGTTGCTCCAGCATGTCCTTGGACACTTCCAGGGATACGAGGCAGCCTGTGCCAGGGCCTCCCCACATCCCAAACAGGATCCCAGGAGTTTGGTGTGTTGGAGGCTGAGGATTTCCTGGCAGGACTCCCCCAGCAGCGGCAGGATGGGATGCTGAGCTCCTCCTGCTGCCGCTCTGTGGATTCTTTCCACAGGGGTGTGGACTCCGTTCCTTGGGGACCACTTGGCTTCCGCTCCGTGGAGCTCTGGGAAGCTCTGCTTTTCCCAGGCCTGGCTCCTTATTGGGGTAAAGGTCTGGAAATTCTGCGTAAATATTTACCATAGCCCGGCCTGACGGGTGGAGAGCTGGGATTGAACAAGGAGAGGAGCTTTGCCGATGGGCAAGGAGGAAGGAATTCCTTAATCAATACGGAATACGGGGGACCGAAATTGCTGTTCCTTGCAAAGAAGGATGGAGCACAGAGATTTCAAAGTTCTGGAAAGTGAAACCACGGATATTCAGGCTTGGGACTTGTGTGATGTTTTAGAAGCACTTATTTAACTTAATTTTCATGCATTTTATTATTCTTTATTCCAAACAGGCAAAGACAACTCTCTAAGTGAGTTGTTCACTACTGATTCCTGTCCCATCTTTCCTATGTTCTTAGGAGAGATTTCCTTCTAAATTATGGGGGGTTTTTTTCCATACTTTCTTTCCTTATCCTCCTTTCCTGCTGTTGTCCAGGACTGCAGAAATCCCCGTGGATTTAAAACAGTGATATTCCATTTACAGTCCTCACCATTTCTTGGCTATCTCTGATTTCTCCTAAAAACCTGATTGCATCAGACTTTCTTGCTTTTTATGGTCATTTTTTTTTCCTCCTCCAAATTGTTTTCTTATTATGTCCTGTGACTGAGCAGACTGGGGGAAGGAAATCTGGGAAATCAGAGTAGGAAGCGAGATAGATTCAGGAATGGAAGCTTCGTTCTTGTTTTTACACTGTTTCCTGGCAGCTGTGTTGGTTTGCAATTGAAGGGGATGTATTGTGTTGCTTTCTCCCAAAAAGTGTAGATAACATAGAAATAAAAATGAATTCTGTAATTTTTTTAAGTTAATTATTTCCATAAGCAAAAAAAAATTGCAGACAACAGTTAAGTCTTACATGACTGTGCCCTAAAGTCCTTTTTTTTATACTAAACGTTTTTCCTGATAGACTGAAATTTCATTTGGATTCTTCAAAGTCTGTTTGACTTCTTTATAATGAAGAGAAGCTGCAATATCCATTTCTGACCCTTTTAAGCTTGTTTTATGGTACAAATGCATTTATTTTCCCAAGTGCTGATGCCAGTAACAGAATTTTTATGTTTCAGGGAATTGAAAATGTCCCTTCTGAGTTAAAAGCCTTGAAACATATTCCTTTTGTGTTCCTGGTTCCTCCTCACTGACTTTAATGACTTCAAGTTAAATATTTTGCATGAAAATTTAAAATGGATGAATCTGAGGGGTTTTTTGCAAGGATAGTTAATATATATAAATATATAAAAGACACAAATGCGTATATAAAAGACATAAATATATAAAAGACATAAAGAAATCTATAAAATACAGAAATATATAAAAATAATACGTAATAATTTATAATGTTGTACGTATTTTATGATTGTAAAGCAACCTGCAACCTTAAATTGGTAGGATGGGTAAATTGAGGCAGGCAGCTGGGAAATGTGAATTTGCTCTGTACAGTGAAGGAAATAGGAAATATTAATGTTTTAACCCAAATATAGTTTAGTAAATTAAGGTTTATTGGCCTGTCAGATTGTCCCATCTGTGTTTCACTTGATGATTAGGAGCATTAGGGAGAAAAATTTGGAAATCCTTGATTTTCGAATGTAACCCAGGTTTAAAAATATCTCTGTTTTGACACCCTCAGCAGAGGCTGTTTGGTGCATGTGATTCTTACTCAGGCATGAATAAACTGGATATGAAGCCCCGCTCTGGGATTTGCAGCCCCTTTTCCCTGGCGTCCCTAACTCTGTGATTCCACATTGGTTAAAAAACCCAATAGTGATCATTTTTTTCCCTTGTGCTTCCCAAGGATTTTGTCAGGAAGGGGTGCTCCTGTGAGGATCTGAGCTGGCCTGGCCTGGCTTTTTCTTTCCCTCTGGTTACCATTTTCTTCTGGAGAGCTGACATTTTCTGCTTTGTGAAATTCCTAGAAAATTGAGGAGCTGGGCAAACGTTTCAAAATAGGAACCAATGAGACGGAGCTCTCTGCTATTTCGAAAATGATAATGCATGCCACTGGAAAAGGGAGAAGCATGGAAAATACAAGTTCTGGCTGGGAAATTATTGCATGGAGCAGGGAGATGGAAGGGTAGGAGTTGATTTCTTTGGTTTCCTGTCTTCTGGGTAATTGCAGCCTTGCTGCAGTTGTGGCTTGGAGATGATGTTTGGTACCAGCATGCATTGGACTGGGCAGGCTAAAAAATTCGGTCATGAGAACTGAGGAAATGCAAGAAGAAAATAACTCCTATTAATATATGAAAGTGGTTTGCTGCAGTTTCATTTTGTAATAGGCCCCTTGATTTGGGAGGAGAAAAAAAAAAAGGCGGAATTTAATGAGGAGTAGGGTAATTCAAGTCAAATCACCAAAAATTAGTTTGGTGGAGTTCTCTGGGGTTATGGCAAGGACTAAAATAGAGATCTTGGTTTTTCCCTGCTCTGTCTGTACGTGGCAGTTTGGCCGCTTGTTAATGGAGAGCCAGAGCCCGGGGCGTGCTTGGAGCCCTGGGAAGATTTACATTAATCAAACACAAACAGACAGTGTAGCGTGAAGAAATTTCTATCCCGCCAGCACTGCTCCCAAACTTCATTAGGTTATTGGGGCAGAAAAAGAAAACAACCCCTTCACCCTCCAGTCCTTCCCCAGGGCTTGACCACTCGGGGAAGCTCAGAAACCTCACGGCCCCGCTGTTTTGACCTCTGAGTTTGCCTCTGTGGATGGCAGAGAGGGGCAGTGCTTCGTTCTCACCCCGTTCCCTGCCTCCCCACGCCTGAAACAATCCAGAGGCTGTGTTTTGCTGGTGTGGGTGCTGCTTTTCCAGGTGCCACGCGTTGCCAAACGCCTGGAAACCCAAAGCGTGCCCAGCATGGCACAGCGTGACCCCGGGAAAGGCTGGAAGTGGATTGAGGGGAAAATCTCGGTGCCCTCTGCCAAGCCTTTGTTCCTGTGCCTCGTGATGCCAGCTCCTTGGATCAGTGTTGGGATTTACTGGCAGGAATGCACACAAATCTATATTTATATGTATATATTTATATACATTTATATGCACGCATAGAGATGCACACAGAACATGCACCTCCATCCATCACGCATACATAATCATACATATAGATATATCTTTCTCTGCATGCCCTCCAGGACAGCTGGAAATGCTGAATTTTGAAATCCCAGCTCTCTCTCCTGCTTCCCTGTTGCTGTGGGCTGGCCATGGATGCTGCTCTCCCCGAGTCCATGAGCAGCCCCGGCTGATGCTGCTTGGGAGGAGGTGGGAGAGAAGAGGTGGAGTTTCTTCCCTCCCCTCGAGTGGTCAGTGAACAATCAGGCAGATGCCTCCCAAGGATATCCGAGGAGAAGCGTGAAAACACCGGGAAGCTTCCAAAGAGGGCAGCTCAGGCTCCTTGGGGGCAATTTGGGATCAGAGCACTCCCCCTGGGAATGGGCCTTGGGGATCTCCCTGCTCAGCTGACTTTGGCATGTGAAACAGGTAATACAGAGCCTTTGTTCCTATTCCCTGAGACAGGAATACCTTCCTTGAATGCAGAGCAGAGAGAAAGGATTTTTCCTTTAATATCTACTGGAAAAAAAGGGTGGGAGGGGAGGTTTGTCTCCTTTTTTTTTTTTTTTTCCTTTCCTCTTTTAATAGCTGCTTTGTGAACCTGAGTTACTCCTTTGTATTTTCACTGTGAAAATGGCCAGTTTAAAATGTTTGCTGTGAAATCTGTGTCTTGGTGTCTGAGCTCAAGAACAAAGGTTTTGACAAGCTGGAAAGATGCTTTAGATGTAGATGCTGGCAGCTCTCCCTTCTTTCCATTTCCCAGTAATTCCATACCAGACCCTTCTCACCAGCCATAGGGAATGTGATTTTTGATAAGCTGATATTTTATGCATGTTGATATTAAATTAGCTGTTGCTGCTCAAGCAACCATCTCTGAGTGTTTTGGGTGGGGTTTTTCTTTTCTGAATATACTTTTCACAGATATGATATTTTTTTCCCTAATTTTATATTATTGTGTGTCCCAAAAGTGTTCTAAAAATTAAACAAATTGTATCAGTTGCAGTGATGGTGTGGACAGATTTGAGGCAGGGTTGATACAATGACAGCCATCCGATGAGCACTGAGAGAAGATGCAATGTTTTGTACTAATACATGAGGTTTTGATGTGGAAAGGCTGTGAGATGCTGGGGGGAATTGTTTCCTTTTAATATAAATACAAATACAGGCAGTGAGGGCTGGCAGTTCTCAGCATCCTGCCTGGCTGAGGGGGAGGCACCAAGAGCTGCTGTCACTGAACCCAGTGGGGAAACAACTCCAATCTGGCATTGCTGTTTCTTGGTTATCTCCATACCCCTTGCACACATCTTGGGGAATTTGCTGCAGTCACCTCTTAGCAGCTGGTAGCTTTCCTGAGTAAATATTTGGTTGGTTGGTTTTTTTTTTGTGTTTTTTTTTTCCTTTTGCTTGTATTTTTATTTATTTTATGAGACCCAAGAGGCAAATACTGATACAAACACGTTCAGAGGCCTATTAATAGCTCTGTATTTGACTCACAGGCTGTTCTTAGGATCTTGAGCCATTTTACAAGGAGCTTCACTCCTGGTTTTTTATCTTCCATTTTACAGTCGAAGAAACAGGGCTTGATGTTGCTGAGAAATCCTAATCCTGTGTTCTGCTCCAATCGGTCTTTCTGGATTTATGCTGTACTTTAGATGGAGGGGAGATGAAATGGGAAGGAGCAAAGCATGCCACGAATGCCTGTGTACATTTTTTCCCTCCTCCTGCAATGTGTGCTATGTGCATCTTTTCTCTGGTGTTTTATGGGCCAGAGCTGCATTTCAGGGCAGAAATAATAGGTTTGCATATCCCAGAAGCCTCTTTCTTTTTCTTGGGCCATTTAAACAACTGAGATAGCTTCAACTCCAGTATATAGCACTGCTGATCTCTTTATAGCTCAGCTGACATCACATTTTCTTTTTTTGGAAATCCTGACAAACTGCAATGTATGGTGGAGAAACTTTCCATGGATGCTTCTAAAATCTGAGCGAATGCTGGGACAAAAACCCTCCTGGGAGGTGTGGAAGCAAGCAAGGTGAAATGCTCCTTTAGTTGCATACTTTGAATTTAGGCTCAAATAGTTTGGTTGCCCTTGGTGTTTGTATCTACAGGAGTAAAACTTCACCAGAGTTAGCTGGGAAGGACTAAGAGCTAAAAATACACTGTACAGGTTAAGCAACACTGTGGTAATGATTTCTTGATTCTCTCCGTGCTGCAGCTTTCCTTTGTAAAATTGTGAATCCAGTTTTTCCCTTGGTGTAAATTAAGCCCCTGGGAGCACTTTGCCTTTGGGTGGTTTAAGACATATTAGCTGTAAATTAGTTTATGGCAGCTGGGAAATATTTAGAAGCTTTGCAGAGGTCAGAGGAGTGGATGTTGTCTGCACATCCCATGCAGAATGGGTGTAATTTGGCCAAAGGTTCATCACTCAGTGGGAGAAGGGAAGGCAGGGCTGGAAATGCTTTTGGGTTGAGTGTTTGCTTAGCTTTGAACACATAAACGGCTGGTTCTGATGAGCAGGCAAGTCTTGGCTTACATTTCCGAGCAGTAAACGCACATGAACCTTTAAAACAACCCAGCGAGGGCTGAAGGAAAATTTAAATTAAGACAAGGTGCCTGCTGACCTCGTTTGTCATAGAAGTAACTTAATGAAACTCCTGAGTTGTACAGTAGGTCAGACAAACTGATCATACCTTTGGAATGTGTAAATCCATGGGGGAAGGTGCTGCTGAGCTCCTGTGCTTCTGCTGATGTCAGGTTGTAGTGACATCTGTGTCAGGTAAATCACAGAATCCCAGGATGGTTTGGGTTGGAAGGGACCTTAAAGATCATCCAGTTCCATGGGCAGGGACACCTTCCACTATCCCAGGCTGCTCCAAGCCCCGTCCAGCCTGGCCTTGGACACTTCCAGGGATCCAGGGGCAGCCACAGCTGCTCTGGGCACCCTGTGCCAGGGCCTTACCACCCTCCCAGGGAACAATTCCTTCCTAATATCCCATCTAACCCTACCCTTGGTCAGTTTGAAGCCACTCTCCCTTGTCCTGTCACTCTGGGCCCTTGTCGAAAGTCTCTCCCCATCTTTCCTGCAGCTCCTGCAGGTCCTGGAAGGCCACAACGAGGTCACCCCAAAGCCTTTTCTTCTCCAGGCTGAACAATCCCAATTCTCCCAGCCTTTCCTCTGCTCACCTGACTGACCAGTGACACATTAAACCAGGCAAAGCTCGTAATACTGAGGAGCACAACAACAGCTTGGCCTTGTCTTTTCTTTAAAACATCTTTTGAAAGACACATTGGATGAATAATAAATGTCTTATTGCAGGTTCTTTAGTACACTCTCAGTAGTTCCAAGCCATGGAGGTGTGGTGTTCCTGTGCCAGGCAACTGTACTCACTCCCCAGAAATGTGAACTCTGGGCCAAATACTTCTCTGTGCCTCTGAACCTTGTACATATATTTGCAAAACTTAAAGCTGCCTAATTGGAGGCAGCGTTACGCTGCGTTGAAAGCTACATTTCCAGTTGTATTACGTGCACTGTGTGTTGGGGTTGGTGGTGGTTTTTTTTTTCTCTCCTCCCTTTCTAATTGCTGTCTTTTGCTGTTTTTAAGGCCTGTTTCCACACCAGGCTCATTGCTGGTTCATAACAACCACAAGCTGGGTATGGCATTAATAAGGAACTAGGCTTGGTGCCTAATGAAATGCACAAACTGCTCCCCACGCTGGGGCAGCACGAGTGATCCCAGCCCAGGGTGTTTGTGTGTGTGTGTGTCAGGTGGAAGCAAATCCCGTGCCACTCCACAGCTTTGGGTCTCTCTGGTCTGCTTAGGAAAAGAAAATTGTCTCATTGCTTTGATTTTTTGAGGCATTTCACTGGAAAGCTGTTGCAGACGCCGTGGAGGAGGAGCGGTGCTGCTGCCACCGAGCCAGCTCTGCATTGCAATTATTGGCAAGCAAAGCCAACATTTCATTTCCCCGTAATTAGCTGCAGTTTAGGGAGGGCAGGTTAATTTGGACTCCACGCCCTGTCTGCGCAAGAAACCCCGGTGCTTGATTTGATTCTTTCAGGCTGTGGGCAAAGGGGTTTAAAAGAATTTTTCAGAAGTGAAAGCTGGAGGAATGAATCACAACAAACGTGTTCTACCCCTCTTCCTTCCCTTCTTCCAAACAGCTGGAGCTCAGGATGCAAAGATGATGTGAAAATAAGGAGAAAATGGGATATTTTGAGGCTTTTCTAGTATGGCCAAACAGCATATTTCAGCTTTTTCTTGCTTCAGGGAAGCTTGAGCTCTCTAGGCCTGGGAATATTTGTCTATGGCCTACTTCAAAATAAATAAATGAGTGAGAAAACTGGGTCATAACTTCTGAAATCACAAGCTTGACCTTTCTCGTGTACCTGGGCACTTGTGTTAAATGGCTCATGCAGTAAAAGCTTGCAAAGGAACGAGTCATGAATGTTTCTTGTCTGCCGTGCGCTCGTTTTGTGTAAATTTTTGTGATGATAACATTTTCTGGAAGTCTTTTTAGAAAAACACTTGGCCTCTTCCAGCATTTGTGGTGGTTTTTTTTTCCATTTCAAAGCTGTCAATTTTTTTTTCCCAGAGGTGAAAACTGAGAGATTCAGTAATTTGTAACCAGTCATGTTGGGAAACCAGTAGGAAATCGCCTGGGATTTGGCAACCTCTGTTCCCCACCAATTTCTGAGCGGGGTTTGTGCTTGCTCTGAGCTACATTCAGTGGCCAAACCTCATCCCTGTTACTCAAATCTTGCTTTTAGGCCGAATCTAAAGGCAGCATTAAGGAAACATGAGCAACCTGGTTTATTTATGTTCCCCCCCCAGAGCCCTCTCCCCGGTTTTCATTTGTTTGGCTGTTTCCACCCTGTTGTAGGGATATTAAACAATAAATGGCCTTGTGTGACAACTTCAGGGCCTGGAGAGGGAAAGCTGCTGCTTCTGAGCCTTGGAAGTCAGTCAGGAGTGGAAGAACAGCACTGGCTGCTGAAAGTGTCTCCATCCCCTCCCCTTTGGAGAGTTTCTGTGGGGACTAAAAGTTCTTGAAGGGTCCTGGCCTGAGCAGCAGAGCAGCACAAAGGCCACATTGAGAATAGCTGCTGGGGAAGCCCTCCTTCCTTGCCTGCCCAGTAAATGCAGCTCTTTCTCCATGAAAAGCCCTGACATCAGCTCTTGGAAAAATCCAAGTGCTTGTGTCATGGAAAATAGCTGAGGCACTTGCTTGGGCTGGGGCTGAATGACTGAACTGTGGATGAAACTTCTCTGGAGATGCTTTTCTTCTCCCTTTTCCGAATGTTGCTGTTCACGGAGAGACTGAAACCCTTCCCATCTCAGGGTTTTACAGGGAAGGACACTGAGGAAAGAGCTACAGGTGGCTGTAGTAAACTCAGAGTACCCTGCTTGTCATTTTACAGGACATACTATGATGATACATTCCTGTATCATCAGGAAGTTCCATGTGTGGAGACAAATCTCCAAATTCTTGCTGTTTGTTTTGTGGAGCAGATTTGTCTTTGCATTCTGCTTTTCTTTCATCATTTAAGCTGGGGTTTTTTTTTTCCTCTTTTCTTGCTCCCTTCTGATGCTTCCACCTTCTCTTCACCCCTCTTGATGAAGCCCTCACCCAGAGCCAACCACAAGAATGAAAGAGAAATCTGTATATAGGTATTTAATTTTTTAAAGCTCAATGAGGAAGCATCCTGTGAAGGCAAGGCACCAGTGGAATTCTCTTTTCCTGCAGAAATACCTTCCTCTTGGAGCCCTGACCCCTCCCCATCTTGCAGATGGAACTTGCCAGCCTTCCAGACTTTGATTTTTATCAAATTCATCTTAACCTAGTTTAAGTGTTTTGCTCAGCACGTTGGTTGCCATAGCACCAGTCCCTTGCATCGATCCATATCGTGATCCATCAGGAAATATGCTGATGGGCTCTGTTGGCTACTCTGCATTTTCTCTCCTGAAAGGAAAATGGAATGGCGTATTCTGGTTATGGATAGGGACATTAGTGGTCTGAAAAATGATATAATATTGAATGGGAGGCATTTGCTGATGCTTTATTAAGGCAAATGCAACACTGAGGCTGCTGGGGATGTTCGGAGGGTTTGACACAGAAGGTCTTGGCTCTGTGGGCTCTCTGGTGACTTCCCTAAATTCCCCGTTCTCCAAAGGCAATGATTCCTGTTCACGGAGCTGTCAGCAGTGCAAGGTTAATAATGCCAGGAAGGATTCCTCCGTGAGTCACTGCGTCAGCTGTGCTGCCTGCCTCGGACTCCCACAAAAATAACATGGAGCTTGCAGTGCCTCCCTCCCTTCTCCTCCTTGCAAGTCCCTGAGATCCATCTGTAGGCTCTGACAGCTCCCAGGAATCCTCCCCATTTGGATCCCTGTTTCCCTGCTCCGTGTGTCCAATCTGTTGACATCGGTATGCAGTGGTTTTTGGGGTTTTTTATTTAGGAAAAAAACCTCAGTGGTTTCCTGAGCTTCTGTACTTTGATCCGTGGAAAAGATGACCCAGCAGAAAGCTGCTCTTTCCTGGGTTAATGCCGAGGTGAATGGACTGGATGTGTTGGATCAGGGCTGTCCCGGACTGGCTGGTGTGCTTCCAGCTGCAGTTGGTGGCTGTGTTTTCTCCTGCTTGCCAAGAGTTGCCCGCTTGCTGCATCTGTGTCTTCCCTGGATCTGCCTGTCAGTTGTTATCTCCTCAGCTCCTTCGGCTCTCCCACTGCCCTGTGCCCTTTTCCTTGGGACACAAAACTGCCTTTAGCTCCATGGAAAGGTCGTGTTGGTGCTGCTTCGTGTCAGCACCCTCCCCCTAATGCCTTTGTCAGGGCTTTTGAAAACCTGCTCTGGTGGATCTGTGCCTCTACAACCCTGGAGAACTCCTTGCCATGTTTTTCTTTTGTTCTGTCTCTTCCAAGATGAAATTCTGGGAATTATCTGCAGAATAGCGTTTATGACAATGCTTACTGTGCTTTCAGGGCACTTTAAACCTCCTAGATTTAGATAGAAAATTTCTCTGAGTGCTGTCAGTGAGGTCCAATCAAGGTGTTGAAAATGAAATTAAATAGGTATTAAAGGAGCTGGATGCACTAGGAGTAGTCCTGGAATTGTTCAGTGATTTTTACCTGTCACCCAGGTACAGACTTTGGTTTTTCCAGGATCTCTTTGGGGATGTTTGAACGAGAGGAGAGCACAGTCCAGCTCAGCCTTTCCGAAATCTTGAACACCCATCCCTGGGAGTGTCCAAGGCCAGGCTGGATAGGGTTTGGAGCAATCTGGGATAGTGGAAGGTGTCCCTGCCCATGGCAGGATGAGCTCTAAGGTCCTTCCAACCCAAACCTTTCTGGAATTCTAAGTGAGCTAAATTCACTTCTCACCAAAATCCGTGGAGCTGGTGCTGGCCAGAGGCTTCTCATTGACTCATGACTTGGTGGAAACCTCCTGAATTAGGATGAGATTTTAAAAAGCCATAGTTTAGGGTTTTTATTGGGGGGACTTTGAGTTAACCTCTGGTTTCCCTCTTCTCTTTCTAAATGTGTAAAAAAGACAAATGAAAATGATCAACCCTGGCGTATTTCTCCTCTCTCCTGAATTTGGCGTGATCAGCTGTGCTTTGCTGCTTTTCTTTCAGAGTTAGAATTCATTCTGAGGGTTTTTCTGCAACAAGCAACATCTTATTTAAATGAACCTAATAAAGCACTGAAGCAGCTTCTATTGCAGCTGTTCTTCTCCTAATTAAAGATTAGTTCTGTCAAGCCAGCAGTTTTTGGCTGTTCTCTCCTGCATGGGTTTCACAACATTTCTTACTCATCTGGGCACGAGTTGGAGTAATTTCTCCTTGCACGGTGCAAACACACACGAGCTTCATTTCAGGCATGTGAGCAGTCCTGGAACTAAAGTTAGGCACATGAATAAATATTTCCAAGGTTGAGGCCCTTGTCTGAATCTAAATATTTTTCTCTTTGATCAGCTTTTGAGATAGCAGATACTTGAATTCTGGTAATATTTTAGTAAGGGAGGAAAAAACCCCCAACATGGTTATCTGGATGCTATGCTATTTATGGTCAGCTATATTTTCAACCTCCCGGCCTAGAATGGAATGCTTTGTACTGCTGGAAGCTGGGAATCCTTCCTGCTCTCGTGTTTTTTGACACATTAAGTCTTAAAATTACCTTTTTCTGCTTGGCTTAGAGGTGGTTGTTAGGCTCTGGTGGTGCATATGTGTGAGCTAACCAGAAATACAATGTTTAATCTGCGGTGTAACTATTTGTAGGTGTATTTTCCTCATTTAAATAGATTTTCCTAATGCAACATGACCAAGAAGACACACTTTTAGTAATTTGATGCATTTAAATGACTTTCAAATTATTCGGACCCAGCATTTTAAAAACAAAATCTGACTTGGCTTTTAATTGGGAGAGTGGAACAACTCGTTTGAAAATGTGCTGATGTTCATCAGTTATCAGACAAAATGTCTACAGGGTTTTTATCGTGGAGCCTAAACTTGCCAGCTCCACTTGGAATTAAGGCTCCAGCTGTTCACCACACCCTGCTCTGCCTTCTTGCTGCTGTTTACAGTAGGAGGTGAAATATATTTTAATTTGAATTATGTTGTGCTGGGTGCTGTAACACAGGGAGGGGATTTTCAGGGCTGCTTTCAAATGTAATAATATTTCCAAGTGAAGATCAGTTGCCCTGAAACACAGATAAACTCACGGGAGCTCCTCTGTGATCTTTGGTTGGATTTTATCCACTTTTGCTCCGCTTCCTGCTGTAGTGGCACGGCGTTTGGGAAATGAGGAATGTCTTCCAGGTGGTATTCAGGCAGGGAGCTGGGAGAAGAGGCGGAATGTGGTGCTGAATGCTCCCAGCAAGGATCAGTGTGGTAGCCTCAGCCCAGCTGACTCTGCCAGCTGAAATTTCTGTGATTTCATAACTCCGTGCCCAGGAATGATTGCAGATCCAGGAGAGGAGGTTTTTTTGGGGGGGGTGGAGAGCTTCACCTTCAGCCTGGATGGACAAAGCCCATCCCTTTCCTACTCCGTTGATTTTAGGGAATACCTGTGAAGCAAAGGAAAGGCAGGAGAGGGTATGGAGTGGTGGATGTGCAGCATGCAGAGGCTTTGCTGGGGTGCCCTGCTGCCTCCATCCCTGCTCCCCCCGTGTCCCTGCCTCCATCCCTGCTCCCCCCGTGTCCCTGCCTCCTTCCCTGCTCCCCCCGTGTCCCTGCCTCCTTCCCTGCTCCTCTGTGTCTCTGCCTCCATCCCTGCTCCCCCCGTGTCCCTGCCTCCTTCCCTGCTCCCCCCGTGTCCCTGCCTCCTTCCCTGCTCCTCTGTGTCCCTGCCTCCTTCCTTGCTCCGTGTCCCTGCCTCCTTCCCTGCTTGCTTGGGAGCAGAAGGAAACTCAGGATGCTGGCAGGTGGCCAAGGGGCTCTGGCGTGGCCGCCTGGGATGGGGGACACAGCCCTGGGCTGGGGTCTCTTCCCAGGGAGGAGGATTCTCCAGAGCCAGCTGGATCCTGACTCTTTGTACCATCCAGCTGTGAGCACAGCTATGGATTAGGACCAAGGGGAGTTTGGCTCCCACCCCACAGTGACTTTAAATTCACCGGTAACATCAAAGCACTGAAAAAATTCCAGTGATTTCAGTGCTGCTTTGTTTACAAAAACTTTAAAGTTCCTTCCTAAATAATTAATCACCAGCCTAGGTACAATAAGCAGAAAAGTTTTACACAACTTCTGGACCTGGAAAATAGGACATTTGTGTTTCAGAGATAATAAAGAGCTCTGAACCAGCCCAAAAGGTACAAGAGTGAACTCACTTTGTGTTGTCCACAAACTCTGCCTCTTGCTGCAGGAGCAGCAGTTCTGGCTGCTGCTAAGAACCTCTATAGGATTAAGTTTGTCACTGAAATGCTTCATTAAAATACTTATCAGTGGTGTTAGGGCTTTTTATGCAGCTCAAAAGTTCAAATGCATCAGATGAAAAAACGGGGTGTAATTCATCCTAAGCATCTTTTCCTGTCTTTCCCTGGATTCCTTTTTGTTTTTCCTCTTTTCTGCTTTTCAGTGAAACACTTGATTGCTGCTGCGTCTGTTGACTGCTCAGGGTTAAATTGGCCTGAGATGACTTTTGTTTGCTTTGCTTTGTGATTCAAGCTGTCTGTCCTGCACCAAGTCCTCTGTCACTGGTTGAAACGTGTACATGGGAGGATGGGATGCTAAAGAGACGTGGCTTTGCAGGTAGAGCAGAATGAGGAGAGGATGTTTCTTATTTGAATCAGAGTGCATTTCCCAGACCTCTCAGATTAAAATAGAACTTTTGGGGGCTGGAAGAAAGAGGACTGCCACCTCTTGCCTTCAATTAATTAACTTTTTGCAGTTTATGCAATCACAGGCCCTACCTACCCCCTTAATTTGGAAGCTGCTGTTGTAGTTCAGCTAAATTCAATGCTGTTATCTGAAAGATGGCAAGTGCCTTGCTGTGTATAATTATTTTCAGGAACAGGCAGACAACATTTTAATTTCCCTTGCCTAATGTGTCATCAGATGCTCATTCTGGAGTTCCATATTAGTGCATGTTTGCACAGGGGATTGGCATGTAGGAGCTGGCCAGTTTTGGGTGTATCCACACTTTATGGCACAGCTCCTGCTCCAGGAGAGGGATTAGGCTGGCTCTGTGCAGCCAGTTATGGTTTTCAGGTAATGGGGAGGGAGTTACTGGAGCTTTAGGACTGGGCTTTTCCTGCCTGGGCCACTTGAGGTGGAGTTATTGAGGAAAGAAGAGGGGAGTAGGTGACAAGAGGAGCATTGGGGGCAGTTTTGTGGTGCCACAAGGAATCTTGGATGTAATGACCTGGGAAGCTCTGGGAGAATGGTTTGGTTCTGTGTGCTGGACCAGCTTCTGGGATGGGGCCATTGCTCAGCTCAGAGTCACAGAAATGCCACAGAAACGGACACCTCCAGGGATGGGGACTCCAAACCTCCCTGGGCAGCCCCTTCCAGTGTCTGACAGCCCTTCCCTGTGGATACGGAAAGCATGCAGCAGGGAGATATCTCAGCTTTCTGCCAGTGTCTGTGAGAAAGCAGGGCTTTCTCACGGACTGTGGCAGAACAGCTGGGAGAGTTTTGTAAACTATAGAATTGTTATTGATACAGAAAGAGAAAATATCTGAAGTAAGTGTTGTTGGGATTCGGCCAATCCCTTTGAGGGGTGGCTGGTCAGTGAACCAATGACCTTATGCCAGTCCAGCGTGCTAAGGTATATAAGTGAACCTGTAAGTGAATAAAGTGTCGGCTTTATATCATAACAAGTCATCCTGTCGTTCGTTCTCCGGTCCCTGCTCGCGAGCGACACTTCCCGTGGAGAAATTCCTCCCTCTGTCCAGCCCTCCTCTGGCACAGCCTGAGGCTGTCCCCTCTCATCCTTTCACTCATCGCCCAGGAGAAGATTCCAAACCCCCTCGGCTCCAACCTTTCAGCTGAGCCTGACTTTGGAGCTGCTCTTTGTCCCTCTCCTGTTGTCCTTTTCTGATCCAGACTTCCCATGGGACTGGTGATCGGTACCAAACTGGTGAAACATAAAATAAAAGTAATAAATGGTCATTTATTGCCCTGGTAACGTCTGTGGTGTTAGAATTGTGTGGGCTGGAATTTCTTGCCTCTAATCCCTCATCCCAGCACTCCTTGGAAAATGTATATAAATAGGAGAAAATGCATTAAGAATAACTATTGTATGTAGAGGGGGAAATGATCAGCTCTAAACCATCTGTAGAGTCTTCATTTAGAACAAAAAGTGATTTAAGTTACCTGGTCTTTCCTTACACA
The DNA here is from genome assembly GCA_013399195.1 of Dicrurus megarhynchus. Taxonomy (NCBI): domain Eukaryota; kingdom Metazoa; phylum Chordata; class Aves; order Passeriformes; family Dicruridae; genus Dicrurus; species Dicrurus megarhynchus. The sequence continues at coordinate 1,285,511 of VXAD01000591.1, forward strand.
GCTCTAAATGTGTGTTTTGCCTTCCAGCTGGAGGATCTAAAACACAAAACAAGTAGGAATGGAGCTGAACTTGTGAGTCTGAGAAGGAAATAGTTGTGTTTTAGGAGAGAAGAAGTTTTGGTGCCTTGAGCTGGATAGCACCACCTTGTTCTGTCAGTAGTTCAAGGGGAAAAAATCCTGGATTCGGAAATCCCATGTTTTCCTCAGTTACAAACACAAATAGACTTTTTTTCTCCCTTCAACTTTGTTGCTTTTGTTATCTGTGTGTGTAATACTACTTGGAGTAGGTAATATAGTTTCAACTTTGTTGCACTTGTCTCAAAGATGGCAAGTTCATGGAGTTCCGTAAAAATAGAGATTGTGAAGGTATCACAGAAGTGTGAAATAACTGTTGGTATTTAAGCATTAATGGTGCTATCAAACCGAATACTGAAAACCAAAAGTTCATTGAACTTCTGTTCTTTTTGCTTTTCAGGTTTCCTCTCAAAAAACCTTCGAGGTGAGTTCCTGAAATTTGGTTTTTTTATCTGCATTGTAAATTATGCTGCAGCATTTTTGCTGGGGGAATGCTTTTAAAAGTTTATTAAAAAAAAAAATATATATATATACAAACACAGCTTGTAGTACCCATTACAGATGTGAGGAAATCAATATCCAGATGGGGATAAGGTACCAAAAATAGATTTGTTGGTGGTGAACGTTTGCATTCTGTTCCATGGCTGGGGGCTCATCTTACCTGAGATTTGAGATGGTCAGGGAAGGGACACTGTTGGTACATCATGTACAGGTGCTTCCCTTCTGGGGCTATTCTAAATCTTTAATTCTGGCATGCTGAGATAGTGAAAGTTTGCTGGGAGAGTTAAGATTTCAGGAGGGTTTTTTCCATTAAATTTATTTTGCTTTTAAAATAAAATATGGGCTGATGCTGAGTGATAAAGAGAATGCACTTGCTGTTACCAATTCTGGAGGTTACCAAGACTGTTCCTGGAACCTTGGATACGCTCCCAGAGATTGCAGGGGAGATCATTTTCCCCTTTGAATTCAGCCTGGGAATAAATTTTTTAAGCGAACTCGATGCCTACATTTTAATCTGAATTTCTGGTGAGCAGGCAGAGCTGGGTGAGGTTTTTTCTGAGCAGTCAGGCAGCTCCTGTGGGCTCTGCAGTGAGGATTTTTTGCTTTTCTGTGCCCCAGACACGGCAGCATTCTGAGCAGAGAGTCTCCAGCTGACAAGAAGCAGAAGGTTGAACGCTGCAGCAGCACCCACGACTTCGATCCCACAGGTAAAGTCCTAAATTTCAAGAAAAAACCCCAACAAAAGCACTGGGAAGCAGAATAAAAATGATTTGAATGTGCCATAAATGTGGTTTTCAGAGCTGTGTTGTTCTGCAGAGGCAATGTGGGTATTGAAATGGATGTGGGCTTGATTTTAAACACCCTCATAATCAACCTGGATTAGTGTATCAGTAAATAATTATAACAACTTCCACTTTCAGGAAAGTCAGGAGGCAAAGGCTGTAATTAGCTGTGAGGAGTTCTTTAGTGAAGTCTGAAATTGGAGATGTGGTTGGCTCAGCCAGGGCTGGGTTTCCCAGTTGGGGTTTTTAGTTTTTGGAGGTTTGTTTTGTTCATTGGTAGATTTTGATCCCTCTCTGCCACTTGCAAAGTGAATTTGTGCTTCCCAACGTGACACATTTGAAGATGAACGCCTCATTTTAAAGGATTTTCTATCCTGCTTTTATTTAGCCTTCCCAAAGGTTAAATTAGGGAAATGAGGGTGAACACAGGATTCTTATTCTCTCTGAAACACTGCTCATGAAATGCCTGCTCCTGTCTGAACCCCCTGGCCCCATGCAAGGTGCATTTTTCCTGTCTGTGCATTCAGGCTTTTCCCTGGGGTTTGGGGAGCACGGGGGAGGTGAATGGAAGGGTGGCACAACTTGTAGGATGTGAGTTTTTTGTGCACAAGGCTGATGTTTATAAACCACCCTGGTAATGGTTTCTGCCACTGGCTGCATGAGTCCTTCAAGTGTGCACAAAATAAATGAAAATGGGCTTTAAATGCCAGTTAAAGATGTCCTGTAAGGGAAAAAAACCTGATTTAGTGCTCATCTTCTTTTTGTTTGTCATTTGGGATAGGTAATGTAAAGTCATTTCAGGTCAGGTGAACTCGTTTTGTAGAAGGAATTTAGTTTCTCCAGAAACAAACTTCAGGAATCCTCTAATCTTAATTTGCTGAGAGTCACTCCAATGTTGAGAGCTGTTACCTGGCTTGGGATTTGATAGGGGAACTCTGCATTGCAGCCTTCAGAAAATCCTTTTCTTTTTAAGGGGTGAATTCAGGATGCTGAACTGCTGTGCCTGTGCTGATTATTTACTCTGGGGAGAAACATTGCCAGAGTCCGTGTGCTTGGAGTGGTTTTTTATCTGTAGTTACTGCAGAGAGCTCCTTTGGTTGTGTCCTAGCTCCTGTAACAGATTCTGTGTGCTGTTACCTGTGTCTCCGTGTATTATTCACCCCTTATTCCAAGTGTTCCACCTATGTTTTGTTCACATCTTATTTGTGTTTTGCACGATTTAACCCAATAAATCCAAGTCTGTGTTTTTCATGGAGTTTGTTTTTTTGTTTTGTTCTGTTGGTTTTTTTTTCTCATGTTTGGTCTCCATATTTTCTATATCTCTCTCTCCTTTTCTCCTGCTCTCGTGCAGATAGCTCCTCCAAGAAGACAAAGTCTAGTTCTGAGGAGAGTAGATCCGAGACGTATGGTAAGCCAAAGCTGCAGCCTCCCCCTGGGCAGCTCCTGCTTTTCCTGTCTGTGCATCCCAGGCTTTTCCCCTTTCCCTGATCTGCATGGTTGGCTCTGCAGCAGGGACTGCCCTTCAATCCTGCTTCAGTTCTCAGCTTCTCGTGTGGTAGTGGCTGGGAAATGTTTGATGGCACCTGTGGGGAGTGGGGAGTGCCCCCCTGGTGTCTCTGGGTGCTCCTGGCAGTGAGGGCACAGCTCCCGAAGGGCTTTTTGTGCTTGTAGGAAAGTCTGTGCCATATTCTTACCGTGGAGGTTGGAGCAAAAAATTCATCTTCCTGCGTTATTTGTAGGTTGTGTCTGTCAGTGCCTTTGAACAGAAATGGAAAAACGTATCTGTAAATAATTGAAATGAATGTAAGGATGTGAATTTCCCCATTCTCTGCCTCAGAGGGACTGAGTGACCCTGCACTCCTGGGCTTGGAGGCTGGAATAAATGGCACATAACAAGTTTGGGATGGGAATATCCCCACGCGTCCTGGTGTCGTCCCTTCCCCAGGAGGGGCCTGTTTGCTCCCTCAGCTTTCCCAGGTGTATCAGTCTTCGGCTGTGACACTCCCCATCCTGTAATGACTTATTCCACTTCCAGTCTCTGTAGATATTTGCATTCAGATTTTAGAATTTAGAAGGTAATGAGTTCTCACAAGTTGTTTTTTTGGATCCTGTCAGCATCTCCAGCCCCTTGGATTTGGGCTGAATCTGTCTGCATTTCTTATTTCCAGGTGTGCATGTCTTGACTCCAGCCATGGGTTGCTCTCTTCCTTTCTTTTTTTTTTTTTTTTAAATTCATGTTTAAAACAGTCTGTGACACTTTCTGATTTTAATCTGTTCAGAAAATTGCTGCTGCTAAACCTGATGTACGATTTTAGATGCAGTGACTCTTCCAGAATCATCAGCTTTTTCTCTCCACTGGAATAAACTGCCAGGTGTTGTTCATGGCTGTGCTCCAGCTTCTTAACCCACCTCTGGAATACAAAATGATGCTGTCAGAGCAAGAAACACTAAAAAGTAACCAAACAACACCAACCTTGAAGAGTTTAAACCAACACAGGCATGTTAGGGAAAGCTGGTGCAGTTCAGGGAGGTGTGTCCTGTTCTTTCTGTGAGATCTCTTCACTTCCCCTGGAATTTTGAATCACACACTTCTTTTTTTAAAAAAAAAAAGAAAAGTAGCATGATAGTCATGTTCCCGAGGGTGTGAGAGTGTTCCTTCAGAGCTGTAAACAGCTTTGGAGGGTGCCTTGATGGAAACCTGTCTCGGAGAGAGCTGGCTTGCTGCAGCTTGTCATCCTTCTGCCACCCTCACAGGGAATGAGCAAGGAAAGGGCTGGAGCAGCAGGGATTTGGGGATGATTTTCTGGTGTTGAAGCCTTGTTGCTCCCCTGCCAGGTTAGTCAGGATAACCAGATCCCGGTGCTGCTTCCCCGCGCGGTGCCGGAGGTGCTGTGGCTAAATGACAGGAAACATTTGCTGGCTTTGCTGGAACATCTCCGTGTTTATCCCTCTGCCCCAGGCTGGGCAGTGGCCTGGCTTTCCCTGTGTGCCAGAAACAAACACAACTTCCTAACGTAAGCTGTGACTTCCCCCAAGCTTCCTGCAGATGCTGTCCCCGTGTCCAGGATCCGTGGGAGCAGCTTCCACTCATCCTTCCTTTCCAGCGGCCTTGGCTCTGTGGGGCCTTGCCCTGCCTTTTGTCTGCTTTTCCCAGCTTTCTCTGGAATGTGTGCACAACTCTGCTGTTTGCTTTGGAAGGGACCAAACTATTCCAAACCCTCCAAGTAGAAATACTGTACTGATATTTTCCTCCCTGCTGACTGGATGGTGGCTGGCCACTGGGAAGGGAATAATGGGGAAGGCTGGAATGACAACAGCAAAAGGAGGTGTGGCTTTGCTGGGTGCTTGTTCTCACCTCTTGACATTTTTAATTAAGGAGCCAGAATTTCTGGAAGTGTGGGAGTGGCTTGGAGGGGCAGAGTGGTCAGGGAGGGAAATTGTTCTAATGTACAGAAGTGAATTTATAGTGACACAAAGCTCTCAGGGAGATATTTTCATTCATAAATCCAACCACCCCATGTTTATATATTTAACAAAATTGAGATTATCAGGAGAGAGACACTGAGTGTAGTTTGTTATGCTGTAATTTGCTAATTAGTGCCATGATCTCCCACAATATTTAATATCTTTTTCTCAAAGTAGAATTTTCATCTCTTAAATGAACTTAAAACTGAAATTACCTTTCAGGGTGATAGGTGAGGTATCAGTTCCTCTTTCCTTTTCCTCACAACTTGGTTGCTCTCCAAAAATATCTTCCTTTATATTTAGCAATCATCAATTTCTGGCCTAAATATCAGCCTGGACTTGACACAAACTCTTTCACAGATTTTCTCCAATTTTGTGATAAGTTTTTGGTTTTTGTTTTGAAACCCCAGATTTGAGATTTTTTTAAATTGAAACTTATTCTCCCTGGGGTTTTTTTTTGCAGTTCTTACCAGCTTTGCATCTTTATGTTGTGGCCACCATTTTTCCAGAGAAATATGCCTTTATAAAAGTTGTATTTCTCTTTGTGGAGCGGCATTTCTGACAATAATTTATAGACAGAAAGCTTCCCAAATGAAGTGAAACATTTGGCCCCTCTCTAAACCCCAAGGAGTTTGTTTTTTGTTTATGGAATGATTCATTTCAAATCCCTCTATTAAACTGCATTTTCCTATGGTGGCCTCATGCCCCCAAGGGAGGTTTTAGTTCCCAAATCTCAGCTCCCATGCCGTGTCCTGCAGACTTGGGAGATGGAATTCATGTCCCATGGAATCCCAGGCTGGTTTGGGTTGGAAGAATCCTTAAAAATGATTTTGTTCCAACCGTTCCATGGGCAGGGACACCTTCCACTGGCCCACGTTGCTCCCAGCCCCACCCATCCTGGTCTCTCTATTCTCCCACTCAGGTTTTTAGAGTGAACTCCTGCTCTGTTTGTTGCTAAAGAAATTCCCTATTTTGTTAAATAACTTCCAAATAGGATGTAGAGAAGAGACAAATAAAAATGATCTTCCTAGAGCAGCTGTGTGACAGCCCAGATGTGTCTGACCAGGCTGTTTGGGACAATTCTTTTGGCCGTGGGGTGTCAATGACCTTGAGAAGTGCAGGCTTTGCCCTTCCACCATCCCAAAGGCACTCTTGGAGCAGGGCTGGAGAAGGGAGAGGGACGAGTGCCACCTACTGAGGAGCGACTCCTCTCAGCTTTCATTCTTCTCTCTGCTTTCACTTTGAATTTGAACCTCTGTAACTCCAGCGCACCTTTGGCAGCTTTGTTGTGCTCCTGGCTTGAGGCTACACCAGTGAGTTTGGGGCAATTTTCATCTCCATGAGGACAAAACAGATAAAGATTTATTATTTTTTTCCTCCAGAATTTTATGAATCCACTGAAGACACAAACAGAGATTTTAAAGCGTAGTTAAGTGATGTCCCCTCACTTCATAACATAAAGATAACTATTAAGAGAAAGCAAAAATGGGAGTAAGATGATGATTGATTTGATTTTGAGTACTGTCAGTGATGAATTCTGTTGACTTTGTAATACTTACTAAGTTTCAGCTGGAAAAAGTGAAATATGGTGAGATATTTCAAAGTGAGCAGAGCAGAAGAGAGCACGTGAAGGGGGGTTCAGGCAGGGAGTGGTATCAGAGCTGATCTAGTCCTGCAGGTCACAGTTATCTCCAGGAAACTTTCAGATAACTGCATTAAAATCACTATAAATTATCTCTCAGTCAAGCATGGTATCTCCTACACCTCATTCCAGCCTTTTATATTGGATTAGGAGAAGGGTTAAGTGTTTGCTCCTGATTGAAGGAATAAGCAATTAAGCAGTAATTTCAGGTCAAGTTGTCCTAATTTCAGCTGTCTCTCCATTCTAAATTTAAATTCTTGGGTGAAATTGAGCCTTGTGGAGTGAGAGAGTTTAACTTGAATAAACTTGAATTAAATTAAATTATACTCCGCCAGGTCAGTTTATGTTGCGCTGGCACTGCTTTGGCATCAGGCTCATCCAAGGAGGAAGCTTATCAGTAGATCCAAGGATTATTGCTTCTGGAGAAAAAGAAATCCAGTGGCAGAGCAGACTCAGGGCTCTCCTGTGTCTTTAAACCAGGACAGTCCTCGTGAGTCAAAAGCTGAGTTTAGTGCCTTACTCATCCAACCTGTGGGGCTGGCAGGGAGCTGGAAAGGAGCTGTTTCTCTGAAAGAGCACCAGTTCCCACACCCCAGCCCCAGGCATCATTCTTGGCAAGTGAGACTTCAAGAAGCTTGGTCATATAAAAGAAGGGGAGGTGCACGAGGGAGAGGCACGTTCCTTCACTCATCCCTGTGCAGAGGGGGTGAAAGGTGGGGGGGTTTTCCTTCCCATCCATTCCCCAGCCCTGCAGAGCACCAGGTATCCCATGCTTTGCCCTGCTTTCTTGGCAGGAGGGGAATTACTGGGATGTGACGGTGCTCCAGAAGGCCTGGAATACCTTTTCCACTGCTCCCACACCCATTTTCATCTGTGCCACACTGGAGGAGAACAGGACTGACTGGGCAGGCAGTGTTTGCTCTTGAGGCTCCTCATTTCCATGGGGAGTTGCTCCAGAGAAGTGAAAGGAGCCGTGGTGGTTTGGGAGCAGTGTGAGACACGGGAATGACTCCCTGCTCTGTTACCATTCATCCCTTAAAGCTCATTCCAGAAAAGCCAGTCTGGCTGGGACAGCATCTTCCCAACTCCTCGTGTTCCCTCCATACCAAACAAAACTGCTGCAGTTTTGGAATCTGGTTTGGGAGAGCTCTGATTTCTCTCTCAAGGTGCCAGTGTAGGAATTTTGCCTGCTGTGCCTTCAGAAATGGAAAAGCAAAGCAAGCTGTTAGAAGGAAGGATGATGTCAATAAAAGAACTTTGGGGGAACATTTTACAGAGTTCCTGAAGTGACTTTTCAGGATGAGGGCTCCGTTGTGGGAGGCTTTTTGCAGCTGCTTCTAGGAAAGTGCTTGGCAAGGAGTATGCCAGGGCTGCTGCTGCCTTTTGTTTTGTCTTTCCCTTATTTCATTTCCAGGTGAACAAAATACATCCCCAGCATTCCACCTGGTCCAAATGCTGCCCCTACTAAATGAATTTATCTCTGCACCAGCATTTGTGTTCACATTATACTGAGTTATACCAGGAAGCAAAACAAGTTGCCTTTGATGTCTCACAGCAGGTTAAAGGAGGGGCAGATTCAAACTCATCTCCTGGGATTTGGGCCCTGAACTGGTCTTTAATTCAGAAGTCCTGTTCAGGGCAGTTAAATGTGGCTTGTACTTGTTCACCTCGGCTGTTCTGGCTCTGTGCAATATTTCACCTGGAGCAGAAGGTGCCCCAGGAGGAGATTTTGGCTGAGAATTGGGAGAACTTTTCCTGATCAATAAATCCATTTTAGTCCAACCCCCTCATATTATTCTGAGGGACTTGTGCTTCTCTTTCAGAGCAGCTTGTAGAAGCTGTGAGGTGTTTTTGCTGGTGCGGTGCCACCTGACAGCCCTCTGAACTATTAATGCAGACAAAGGGAAATTCTGCTCATTGGTGTGGGTACTGCTGCTCTTCTTTAAAGGCTGCTTTTCCCTCAGGTTGTGTCTGATGTGCCAGAGCCGTCTGCATCTCTGCTGTAAGATTCCTGTTTTGTGTAGCTGGAGCAATAAGCTTGACCTGTCTTGACATCCCTCTCCATTTCTGGCCTGCTGCCCTCTTCCTGTCTCTCCTATATTTTCCTTGTGCTGTGTTGTCCTCATTCCACTGAGTGCTCTGTGATTATCTGGGAGATAAGGATTTGGACTGACGCCTGGCTTGTGTCTCTTTGTGTTCCTCTCCTCCCGTCCGTGCTGCCCTCTCCGCTGTCTCCTCAGGCCTGGTGCAGAGGTGTGTGGTGATCCAGCGGGATGAGAACGGCTTTGGGCTGACGGTCAGCGGGGACAACCCCGTCTTCGTGCAGTCTGTCAAGGAAGGTGAGAACACCCCCCAGACCTGCCAGCTTTCCTTGGGGATCCTGGAAATGTGTGTGAGCTGGAGCAGAAATCTCCCAAAGCCCTCGCCAGGTGGGGTGGCTGCAGCTTGGGAAGGGATGTGCAAGGCCAGGGTTGAGCTGTGGGGATGCAGTGAATCCCTTCCTCTGGAGCTTCTCCCACGCAACCACTGACAGAAAGAGAGGACACAGTCTGAAGCTGTGCCAGGGGAAGGTTAGGTTAGACATCAGGAGAAAATTCTTCACTGGAAAAGTGATTGGGCACTGGAATCACCTGCCCAGGGAGGTGGTGGAGTCCCCGTCCTGGACGTGGCACACAGTGCCCTGGTTTAGTTGATGAGGTGGTGTTAAGTCACAGCTTGGACTTGGTGATCTCAAAGATCTTTTCCAGCCTGGTTCCTTCTGTGATCTGGTGGATTTGGAGCTGACCTCTTGCATCCCAGGGGGAGGAAATGAGTGGGAGGGTGGCCTGGCGTATCCAGTGCCAGGTGAAAGCAAAACTGCTCCAGATACCTAGAGATTTTACTGATAGAGGAAGCTTGGCTGAGTGCAGGAGTATTTTGCATGTTTTACAAAAGTCTTAAAACCATTTTTGCTATAAATGATTATATTGAAACAGGAACTAAATTATTTCTTGCCTCTTCAGATGGAGCAGCCATGCGGGCTGGAGTGCAGACAGGTGATAGAATCATCAAGGTAAGGGCATTTAAATTGTGAGAGAAATGGGTCCTTTGTCTTAAATGAGCTCTTTCCCTGAAAAAAATGTCATTGATGTATCTGCTGTGGTGTTGGCATTAGGAATGGTCTAAGCTTCAGTGTTCCTCATGTCAGGATTTTATGGCCAAGTTCAGCATCCTGCCAGGTTCGAGTATCACAAATACAATAAAACCGGAAATGGCAGGGAAGAAAAGGAAAAGAGATGTTAATAATGACCTGTAAATAAATAGCCTGCTTGAATTACTGGTTTTCCCCTAACTGCCCCCAGATCCATGTTCTTTTTTAGTCCCAAGCAAGTAAGAAATCAAGTCGGTAACTTAAAAGAGTGTATAAACTATTGCTGCAAGATGCTGCAGCAGCTCCTGACAGAGATGGAGCTGGGATTTCAACCAGGCATTGAAATTATTGAATTAAATTAGCTACCCTGTTGTTTTTCTGCCCAGGCAGAGATGGATTGCTTTTTTTTTGTTGTTGTTTCCCTGCCTCCTTGGGTTCTTTTGGTGTGGGCAGTTTTCTTTCTGCAGAGCTCTGCTCACTGAGATAAACCGTTAGAAGGATAAATAATTTATCTGGTGATGTCTCGAAAGACGCAGTAACGGAGATGGGGGAGAAGAAAATACTGCTCCTCATCCTGGTGCTTGCTGTGGAATGTGTGGAACTGCTTGGAAATCAGGAGTTAAACACTGAATTTTCCCCTCTCCCTGCCCAGGTGAACGGGACTCTGGTGACACACTCGAACCATTTGGAGGTGGTCAAGCTGATCAAGTGTAAGTAGAGGCAGGTGGCTCTTCTGTCACCTCTAAAGCATGGCAGGCATCATTCCGAGGGCCCTGCTGAGTGACAAGGGTGAGGTCAGTGCTGAGAGATAAAGGGAGTGTGTGAAACAGGGAAGTGAAATTGGGGTTATTTTGACATGCTGAATTCAAGCTGATACATTCTCCTGCAGTTTCTCCTTAACTTAATGTTGGAATTACCACCAAGCCTTGCCTGGGTGCTTTCCCATCGTTTGTTTCCACCTGAAATACCACAGCTGGGCAGGCACTTAATGCACATTCCACAGCACTACAGGAAATACATTCCTGGTGGATTTTCTGCTACAAGGAAGGAGGTGGTGGTGGTTCCTGCCAGCCTAGCATGGTTTATTTTGCATGTGTGTGCTGTAAATGTAACCTGCTGGGCTGGAAATTGGACTGCTTGCTTTTGTAAGGGATGATTCTCATGAAGGTTTCTGGAATATCTGAAATTTAAACAGATTTCTAAAGCAGGCAGCGCTCTCAGGTACATTGGTTTGGAGGAGGAATGGTGTGAGTTGTGTCTGCAGGGTGAAATGCCAGTGAGGGAAACCAGAGAACCATGGAAATGTCCCCGTGTGTGTGACCTGTGCCTGTCCTTGTGTCCCCACAGCGGGTTCCTATGTAGCTCTCACTGTCCAGGGGCGCCCTCCAGGGTCGCCCCAGATTCCCTTGGCTGATTCCGACGTGGATCTGGCAGCTTTTGGGCATATGTCTCCCATCATGGCATCCCCCCACTCACCTGGCACGTCAGGGAATGCAGAAAGGATCACCAGCCCAGTGCTCATGGGGGTAAGGCTTCAAGCTCTGTTTCCAGGGGAGAAAGGGAGTCGGGTGGTTTTGGCCTGAATTTTTTTTGCACTTCAAATTGGCAATGGAATATTTGTCCTGTCAGTGGGTGTTCGTTCACTTCTTGAAAGACATTTGTGACTAAAAATATCTAGTATTATCTGAGATCATAGAAATACAGGTTGTTAAAGTGTCGATAGCTATGTTCAAAATTAAGAAAAGAATGCCTAGCTAGGGTTGGAAATTTGAGTTGCTTCTCATAGGGCTTTTCAGAGCCCATGTTTAGGAAGTAGGTGAAAAATGTGCATGTCTACTTTCCTTATCTGCCCAAAAATACCCCAACCCTTAATCTCTGTATTTCCTAGGAGGAGAATAACATTGTCCACAACCAGAAGGTGGAGATTCTGAGGAAGATGCTCCAGAAGGAGCAGGAGAGGCTGCAGGTACTGGAGTTGTGCAGGTTGGAGAGAAGTGATGCAGAAGAGGGGTTGTTAAATCACAATTTATCAGCAGAGCTGTGTGAAACACATGTTCTGTAGCAGCTCCTTGGGCGTGCAGATGTGCTGGTGATCATTTAAAAGAGACACACAATTCTGTTGCAGTTCCTCCAGGAGGAGTACAGCCGAACCTCCTCCACCCGCCTGCTCAAGGAGATCCAGGAGGCAAAGAAACACATTCCTCAGCTGCAGGAGCAGCTGTCCAAGGCCACGGGCTGCACGCAGGTAAAACGGGGTGCCAGGCTGCTCTGGGGAGAATTCTGGGGGGTTGATGGTGTTGTGGGCAAGCTGCAGTTCCCTGTGCTTGGCCAGGCAGGCTGCACCCTCTAGAGCTGACATTTGAAGTTGGTTGTCAGGCGCTGTGGTGTCAGTCAGGATGTGGAGTAGATTTTACAGTGGGCTCTCAGCTCATCTGTGAAAAAACTGCTTTTAAGAACAAGTGCAGGCAATGATGTGTTTATTATCTGTCAGTGCAACTTAAAATACACCCATGAAGTCATTCTTGGAAGCTTTAAACAATTTTGCTTTCGCTTTTGAAAAAAAATAAACGTAGGCTGTGTCATTTTTCCCTTTTCCCTGTGTTAAAAGTGCTGAAAACTTGGTGTGGATTTTGTTGTTTTCTTCTAGAAAAGCACTGCAGCCTTTTCTAGATAAATTAAGAAGGTTTTATGAGTAATGTGAGCTAACTGGCTTTTGAAGGAGTTGATGTTTGAGGATGGTCTCTTGAAATATTCTGCTGTCTCCCAACTCACTTTGATCTTTCCAGGATGGAGTCTTGTCCTCCAGGTCTGTGTCGGAGTCGCTGCAGATCAGTGAGGGGGAGGCAGAGAGTGGGGACAGTGGCAGCAAACTGGATTTCAGTGGTGACAGCCCCTCCAGACCCAGCAGTGACATTGCTGATGTGAGTCTGGGACAGCCCCGGGCTTTGCTTTGCTTCCCTCCCTCTTGCGTTTGGGTTTCCTTGGCAGGTTCTGTGTGTGTTGGCCTGGCTAACGCTGTGCAGTACTGGAACAGGCTCCTCAGTGCCCACCAAAACCTTTTCCCTGTGAAAACCTGCTGTATTGGACTGGGATTAGAGGCTGGGAGAGAACTAGGTTTTAGGGTTGTATCCAGGGTTGGATTGTCCTGGCATTAATCCCTGTAAGCAGACAAAGATAGATGGATGCCAGCATTCTTCTCCAAACTCATTTGTCAATTAGAGCATCTTTGAAGGGAATATTCCAACTGCAGCACTGTGACTCAGATCCAGGCAGTGGGCAGCTTGCCAGGAAAGTGGGAAAGAGCTTCCTTCTAGCAAATCAGCTTCAATTCTTGCTACCAGCAAAGGCTCTTAGTGACTTCAGTCATTAGTTATCAATCACTTAGTGCTCCTGTGCTCTCCCTTGGTGCCTAATCCTTAATTAAATCACTATCTGATTAGTGCAGGGGAATTGAGACTCTCTGCTTGGATTTGGCCTAAGTTTGTTGATTAACTTAAGGATGTGGGAGCTAGATTTGTCCTAGCAGTTGGAAGTGAAAGGGAGGGGGGTCAGATGGGAGCATCCACGACTCCGTTTTGAAACATTCCAACTCCAAATCTGACCAGCTCCCACTCAGTGTTTGTATATAATAAATGCACAACAAAATTCATAATTATCTTCCTAATAATCATAATCCTGTCAGTTTTGGGGATGGTATTTTATCAGTGCAGCTGCTTGGCACACCAAACATTCCAGCTTTTCAGTCCAGCTCTGAGAAACTTAAGGATCAGGGGCAAAAGAAACCTTTGGAAGTGGAAAAAATCCTGAAGCTGGGAAAAAGCCAGGCTGGAAAGCAACAGCCTGACTGGAAAAACCTTTGGCCATACTGAAGATGAGCCAGCAGCACGTGGTTTTTGCAAATAAGGCTCTGCTGGGCTTCCTGAGCAAGAGGATTGCTGGGAGATTGGAGAAGAGAGCTGAACTGTGAGAGAAGGTGGAGAGAGCAAGGAGAGAGCCAAGGGCTGGGGATTTTACAGCTCTGCTGTTGCTCACTGTCACCAGATTTCTGAGCAGCACTTCTGCATTCAGTTGTGTTTTGGGGTTTTTTTGTTTGTTAACTGTGCATGTAGGATGCAGATTTTAGTCTGGTGTTTCACACCTCTTTTTCTTGTGAGAAAGGAGAAGTTTTTTGGCTGTTTTGGCTGACAAACTGCACTGTGCAGTTCTCCCTTTCCTGGATTTGCTGGTACTTACCAGAACTGAACTTCCCTCTTTCCCAGAGTCCTCGCAGTGGCCTGAAGGAGAGGATTTACCCAGATGAGAGCCCAGAAAAGGTTGAGCTTCAAGATACTGTGAGTACAAAACATCAAGTGTCACAACAACATCTCCTCTAATGGACCCATTAAAATCTTGCTGCTTTCCCCCACTTTCTAAATGGAGCATGCCTGAACTTTGCTTTAGAAAATAAAATGCAATTAAAGTGGTGCAGGGAAAGTTAATTAGCTGAGTAAATGTTTATGGAGCTTAAGAGCAGGGCCATTTAGAGGCGAGAAATATCTAATCAGCAGTAAAACAGCTGGGCCTGGAATAAGCAGAGCAGTTGCACGTGTTTTGTTCCTTGAGTCCAGCCTTTTTTTAGGATATTCAGGCATTCGGAGGCTGGCATTCCCAGCAGGGCTACAAGTGGAACACAGCAGGAAGTGCAGACCTGTCTGAACACATCATCATCCTTGGGATGACTCCTGAATTCTCATTCCCCTCCTCTGCTTGTCTTCCCAAAGCCAGATTTCCCCATCTGAGCAGAGATGTCATTTGCCACGTGCCACATGCTTGGTGTGCTCCTGGCTGCAGGTGATGCAGCTGCTCTTGAACCACCTGATCTGATGTTTGGGAATGTTTGGATCCTGGGAGAAGCTTTTGGGAAGGGGAACCAAGGTTGAGTGGGGGCTTGTGGGTTTCCATGGAGTTTTTGAAGAATTAAAATGATGAGAATATCTCAAAGTTTTCCTGTGAAGGACAATCACAGCATTGTGCTTTCCTTCCTTCTCTTCCCCAGGATTCCCAGTCCAGTGTTGGCAGTCCCCTGTCCCGAGTGGGGACTCAGATCATTGGAGCAGAGGATGATGATTTTGACACGGAGCAGGAGCAGGTGGGAATGACTTTCAGCCTTTTTTCCCCAGCAACCCAAATTCTGTTCCCCTCTTCCTAAACCGCCAGTGCTCCATGATTGTACTGAGCAGTGGAATAAGAATTAGGGGATGGGATCTTGCCTAATAGAAACATTTGGGGAGTTTATATCCATCTTTGGGTCTTTGTTATTCTTCCTTCTCCCAACTTCAAGCTTTCTAGAAATTGATTTGCCTTATTTCATTTTCTTTGGTCTCTGTTAAATCCTGAATTATTGTCATGGCAGTGTGGGCTTTGGCATGCTTACTCTGAATTATTTTAGCTGTCCTTTCTCTTATTCCTCAATAATTCAGATGTAATTCCCTTGTATCCCTGCAGATCAATGGGCAATGCAGCTGCTTCCAGAACATCGAGCTCCTGAAATCCCGCCCAGCTCACCTGGCTGTTCTCCTGCACCACGTGGTGTCCCAGTTTGATCCTGCAGCGCTGGTGAGAAGCTCTGCAATTGTTTCCCTGGCTCACATTTGGGAACCTTCACCAGATCTCGTGTAGCGCTCAGTGCCGTGACTTGGCAAGGAGGGAATTGCAGACCCTGTGCAGGCCTGAGGGGTCATAAATCCTCATTTATCTCCTCAGATAAATGGAGAAACACAGAAAGAATTGTCTCCTTTATGTTTGGCTGCTTACAAATAATTACTTGTCTCTTGAAAGCCTCTCATTCCACCTTCAGGTGTGGAATTGTCTACAGGGAAGGCCTGACCTCTCTGTGCCTCTCTTCCAGCCCTTTCCCTCTCCCCCCATTGCCAGGGCACCTCCCTGAGGAGCTGGGAAAGGTTTCAACCCAGCACTGCTGAATTCCTTGAAATACTGGAAAGAAAACGTGCTTTTTTCATGGTTTTCACCTAATTTCTTGCCCTCCTGTTTCCCACAGCTGTGCTACCTTTACACAGACCTGTACAAGCAGACCAACTCCAAAGAGACCCGGCGTGTTTTCCTGGAGTTTTACCAGTTTTTCCTGGACAGAGCTGCAGTAGGTTCCACTTGTTTTCCTCATTTCCACCGACATCCAGCAAGTTGAATTTTGACCTTTCTCCACTCACCTGAACTGCGCAAAACTAAGGGGGTTAAAGCCCTCCCAAATAAATAGTTTTAAAAATAATAATTGGAATAATATTTAGGAAATAACTTCATAAAATTTAACAATGTAATAAAAGCTGGAAGTATTTTTGTTGAAATGTTACCAGGAAAATGAATGGCCTCAGATGCCTAGTAAGAAAATAAATCCCAGGGGGTTTGTTGTTGATAGGAGAAATAATTTAGTGGTAGGTAAGCAAGTTCTGGCTCTTCTGCATTGCATTTTAGTTAATAATTGCTGTGGGTATTGATGTGGCTGTTCCAAGGATTGGGAAATTTTATGGGTCTGTTGGAAAGCTGAGAAAATTCTTTGCTGTCATGAATTAAACTCCCAGAAACTAGCAGAGGTTTATATAGTGCATGTTCAGATGAAATAATCCCTGTGAATTACAATCTATTCATGGGAGTCTCCCCTTTTCAAACCAGCAGGTGCTCAGAGTGGATGGTTTTGGCTTTTGAGGGAGTTCAGGTCTGTGTGTTTCACTGGGGTGCTCTTTGCTCTGTTGGTTCTCCCAGCCTTTCTTTCCTTTTGCAGAACCTGAAAGTCCCAGTTCCAGATGAAATCTCCTTGGAATTAGGTAGGATGCTGTGTTTGTGGGAGTGGAAGGCAAAGGCTGGGTTAATTCAGGGAAATGACTTTATTGAAGGTGGGGACTGTTCTCAGAGGAATAATTGCTGCATTTTGTGCCTCACAGACAGGAGAAGGCCAGAACTGCTCCCTGAAGAGCTCCACCGCCAGTTCATCCAAACCATGCAGGACAAAGTCTGTCCAGAGGTTCAGAGGAACCTGGAGGATTTCAGGTACCAACAGCTCTCTGTGGAGTTTCCTTTTAATTCAAATTTGATGTCAGTCAGCATGTCCAGCACAGGGAAACCTGGGGGACACAATAATTCCTCTTGGGTTGGATAGGATATACCAGGAAAGGACCTCTAGGTCACCCTGTGACCAATCCTTAAATCAGGTCATCAATTGCAGTCCTAGAGCTTGGATTCTTCATTCCTTGCAGCTGTGTGAGGCAATGTCAGAGTATGTTTTCTTAGGTGTTGTTATATTAATCTCTCTTACTGGTTGTGTTTATAATCAGCTTGTATTTTTTTTCCTTTCCCTAGTTTCCTTCCCTCTCCCCTTTGGGCAGGGAATAATCCCCTTTACAGAGTTGTCATGGGCAGGGAGTAGAAGTTGATAATTAATTTGCTTTTTCATGTGGAGTCCTGAGAGCTCTGTGCCGAGCTCAGCAATGAACTATTTCATACCTAAAAATCTCTCAATTCACGCAGATGCTTTAAACATCCCAAAAGTCCTTCCATGACTTCCCCACTTTCGTAAGGAAACCTGTGGGACACCCTGAGTGCCACCAAGCTGCTGCTCCCTGTTCCAGGGCAATATCCAGCTCCAAGGGATGCTTCCTGTGCCCTTTTCCAGGCAGAAACGCAGCATGGGGCTGACCCTGGCCGAGGGGGAGCTGACCAGGCTGGACGCAGAGCGGCTCCGGGACCGCAACGCCGTGGAGAAGGAGAGGACCTGTGCAGAGCAGATCATTGCTAAGATCGAGGAAGTCCTGTAAGTGACAGCAAATAGAGTGGTGGGGGGAAAAAAAGAAATGATAAAGGTGCTGCCTCAGACTTGGAAAGAGCAGGATAAAGGAATTGGGGAGTGGAATTTGGCATCCCTGCGTTCATATTTGTGCCCCTGAGTGTTCGTGGGGTTAATGACAGCCAGGACTAAGCCAGGAGGGAAGTGAGGTCTGTTTTGTCCAGGAGGCTGCTGTTCAATAGTGCAGGCAGTGCTGCTGTTGTCAGCTTGTGCATTATTAGATCAGAGCCCTTCTCCTGTAGAAACACCAGCTTCACAACCCATTTTCTCCTTTAATGTGGGCTGAATCCAATTTCCGCAGCTGAACCTTCAGTTTTGATTTTTGATTTTATTCTTTTCCCCTGCTGGGACTGCTGAACATTCTAAAGGACACTTGAACACAACTACTGATGATCTGGGTGGATGGGACGGGGTGTTCATTGGGTTTTGAGTTTCATTTCAAAACCCTTTCTTGTTTTTAGGATGTCATCTCAGCCTCTGGAAGAAGACAAGAGGTAATGGAAGTTAGGGGAGCTTGGGCTGTGCCAGTGCTGCCATGTTGTGCTGATAGAACAAGACAGCCCTCTCCTGGCTGTGCCTCCAACACTCATCTCCTAAATCCCCTGGCATAAATCATTGGAATTCAGAGCATCAGCCTCTGCTTTGCTGATGTTTGTTGTCTGTGTTTCGCATTTTAAAAATTACTGATAGTTTGTGTTTATTTTTGTTTTGTGTTGTGGCTGCTTCAGTCTGCTCCAGCGTTTATTTTCTGTTTGTGCCTTGTCCTGCTCAGTTTTTATCTGAGCAGTTTTTCCTCCACTCTTTGCAGTAACCTTTTACTGCTGCTTATTTTTACCATAACTCAAAACTAGAATGTGACATCAAATGTGGTTTAAGTGTAGAATTTTAGGACCTTCTGTGTAATTCTCAAAATTGTGTTTTCAGCTCCTGGGCTTCTGTGCCTTTTATCATGGAATGATTTGGGTTGGAAAGGACCTTGAAGATGATTTAATTCCACTCCCTGCCGTGGGCAGGGACACCTTCCACTATCCCAGGCTGCTCCAAGCCCCGTCCAGCCTGGCCTTGGACACTTCCAGGGATGGGGCAGCCTGTGCCAGGGCCTCCCCATCCATATATTCCATCTTTATTTACTCCATAATTTACAAAAGGATAAATTCTGCTGTTGGCTGAGCCTTCCCATTACCTGTGAGAGTTTATTTCAGTTCATTTCATAGCTTACTTTAATTTAAAAATTAACTTTGCAGTAGAACCTTGGCACTTGACCTTAATTTTACTGACTAAATCTATTTTCCCAATATATTTCTCTTCAACCTCACTGGTTTTTATGCGTTTGGCAGCTCCACAATGCAGTATGTGATCCTCACCTACATGAAACACCTGGGAGTCAAAGTCAAAGAGCCTCGGAACCTGGAGCAGAAGCGTGGCCGGATTGGTTTCCTGCCAAAGATCAAGGTACTGCTGGCATGGCCACAGAGGATTTGTGTGCAGTTCAAACCCCAGTTTTTCAGGAAAAAGTTAAAAATTGCTGTGATTTTCCACCTGTGTCAAGAGGTTCTGGGATTACCGAGCTGCACAGCAAACCTAAGAGCTGAAATTGGCTTCTGCATCTGTTTGGTGGACACATGAATTAGAAACAAATAGAGTTATTTTCTTTATGTCTACCCCTGAATTCACCTTGTTTTTCACAGTTATTAAAACTTCGGGTGGGGAATGTTTCACCTTGAACCACGTGAGGGTCTCATGAAAGCTGTTGCCTTGTTTACTTCAGTTTTCTTCTGGAGAAACTTGCCTAAACCCTCCTGGTTTGGAATGCAGGAGAGCTCTTCTCCCTGCCACCCCCACTTTTCCAGTTACATAATGAAAATTTCCACCAAAACTTCATCTCTGTGGGTGTGATCCCTTGTCTCCCACAGCATGGGGGTGTATCTGGTCACAGTAGCTACTTATTTCCATCAGCATTTTGGCTTCCTTTGAAATATTAAGAGAGTTTCAAGCAGTTCTGCACTAACTGTGAGAAGGTGAAACAGTGTGAAACCCTTTGGAAGGTTTGTGTCCTCTCTCTTTTGCAGCTTTAAAGAATTAATTAAAACCTCAGTAAACAGCTGGATTTGAAGCAGTGAGTGATGAGTTTGCTTTTCATTACCTGCAGCAAAGCATCAAGAAGGAGAAGGAAGGAGAGGAGAAAGGAAAGAGGAGAGGCTTCCCCAACATTCTGGGCCCCCCAAGGAGACCGAGCCGACACGACAGCAGTGCAAGTATGTCAGCCCAGGAAACCCACGTGCCCTGGCGACCTGACAGCCACAGAGAGTCCCTGCTGCCTTTAAAAATTCATGCCAGGAAGATCCAGTAAACTTTTTGTTGTTAAAATACGGTTTTGAAGACGCACGAACCTGTTTTGGTCCTGAAATGCTGCTTCTCTCACCGCTGGGAACAGGCAAAAGTCGTTTCAGCAGTGTGATGATCCTTTTTGTTCAGTTGGCAGGGCCATGGAGATGCAGAAGCCCAGGCACCCCAAGCACTCACCCACAGCCTCTTCTGTGAGCCCAGAGCCCCCAGAGACCAGCAAGCTGCGCCAGAGCGGCTCCTCCAGCGATGGCACAGATGCTCCCTACCCCCCTGCCAACCCCATGTCCCCGCTGGCAGTGGGGCCCTTTGCCTCTCCGGAGGGCAACAAGGACAGTGACACAGGTAGGGTGGAATGCAGAATGATGAGAGGTTGTGCTGGGAACAGGATGTGCAGAGCACTGATGCAACAAGCTGGGCAAATCAGGAAATGCTTTGATGTCATTAGAGCTGTTCTTCCTCACCTCGGTCAGCTTTCCTCAATTAGGGAATCTTCCCGTGAGCAGAAATGATCGTTAGTGGGTTCTGCCCCTGTGGTGTTGGATCATCCAACAGGAAAAACCCCATCTCAGGTGCCAGCCTGTGTCACCTGCAAGCTTCTGTCACTGAGGCTCTTCTTCCCAGCCTGGGCATTGAGTTCCTCCATCTCTGAGCTGAAACGAAGCTGGAATCAAGAGGCTCTAGAGAGGCTGGGAATTCTCTAATGTCCTCTAATTTGGTTCCTCACCTTTCCCATTTATTTTGTGTGCAGGTTTGAAGCAGCCTGGGGAAGCCCCGCCTGCCGGTGACTCCATGGATGGCACTCCCCGCACACCCAACACCACCTTTGAGTTCCCATCTCCTTTGGAAAACCTGCAGGAGGAGGAGGGAGAATCTGAGAGGTAACTCTGGGTGCTTGAGAGAGAGTCAGGAAATCTTGGAATGGGTTGGAAAAGATCGTTGTAGTCCAGCTCTTGTGTCAGTGCGACTGTGGCTGTTGAAATTTAGTACATAAAATTATAGTGATGTCATTTGTGTTAAATCTTACTGGGAGAATTAGGAAACTTTGGTCTGTGTCTCTGCTGTGATAGAAAACTCTCAGGAGGGGAACAAAATACTCTGGTTTGGAGCTCAGAGCACTGCTCTGAGGTCATGCTGAGTGTGTGAGCAGGGAGAAATTCAGGCACGAGCTTCCCTAATGATTTCTTTCCTTCCTTGCAGGCTGGTTGACATGGGAACACCAAAGCCTTTCCGCAAGTGAGTGTGCTTAGAAATGTTTGAACTTCACTGAATTTGTTTGGATTTCAAGAGGTTATGAAGCAGAATGCAGCAGTGCTCATTGTTCCGAGCCAGCACAGTTGTCTGCATGATCTTTTTTCTTTAAGAACACACGAAATCAGACACTGGCAGCCATTTATAGGGCAGGTGGAGTGAGTCATATGCAAAAAAACCCCCTTTGATCTGTGAGTGAAGTAGAATGATTGCTGTATGCACTGATTTGAATGGATGGGAGTTAGGTTAGGGAGTAGAGATATCCCTCTTTTCCTTTTAAACCTGGCTGTTGCTGTTGGCTCTGTACCTGCAGATAGACAGAGGCAGGAAACTGTAACCCGCCCTTTTCTCTGACTTGATATTTGACTGCAAATGATTTGATCTGTGTCATTAAACGGAGGGTGATGAAAACACTGTCAAACAGGCAGGCTGTCTGGAAAGGGCAAAATTAGGGAATGTGCCCAGAGGTTCAGGCATCAAACAGCCTCCAGCTGGCAGGGACAGCGTGTTCATGATGCTGAGTTACGTACTCAGCTTTTCCCTGAAATGGGAATTATCTCACATTTTTCCTCCTCCCATCAGGATGGACAGTGTTGGCTTTGCAGATGTGCAGAGTGAGGATGAGCTCTATGACTTCGACATGGACATGGACCCTCCCAACTGGCAGCAGCTTGTGAGCAGGGAGGTGCTGATGGGGCTCAAACCCTACGAAATCAAGCGTCAAGAAGTGATAAATGGTGAGATGGAGGCTCTTTCTTACCTGGCCAAACTCAAGGTTGAAACCTTCCCCTGGAGCTTTGGAGTTCTAAAAATTTACAATTAGGTCTTATTGCGCCGATTTGTTTAAAGTAGGGGCTGGAAAATTGTAGAACTTTTGGGTTGAAGAGTTCTTAGGTGTGAAACTTGTGCTTGTTACTGGGAAATAACCTGAGGTGCGATTGATCCAGTCCCTGGTTATTAAACAATATGAAGGTACTGAAAGGTCAATTTTTAATATGTTCTGTAAAAGAAAGCAAGAAAAGCTTGGTTGTTTTTGGAAAGCAGGTGATGGAAATGCTAATCCCAAACTTCAGATTTTAGTTGCAGGTCCTGCAGAAGTCTCTGTGTGGGTTTGTGAGCTGCTCAGAGCTCACTGTTGGTTTGGGGTAAATGATGGAATTTTACAAACAATTCAAACAAGGAATTACAGCAGAGCCTGGAATATGGGCCAGGGAGGGAAGTGCTGCTGGGGGACCTGTTCTAAACTCATTCCTGGCTGCACAGCTGCAATCCTGCTTTCCCTGTCTCCCCAGAGCTGTTCTACACGGAGCGAGCCCACGTGCGCACGCTGAAGGTCCTGCACAACGTCTTCTACCAGAGGGTCACCAGGGAGGGCATCCTCAGCTCCAGTGACAAGCGGAAAATCTTCTCCAACCTGGAGGATATCCTTGGGCTGCACGGTAGGAGCAGCTGGATGCTGGAATTCTGGGTGCCAGTGGCTGCAAAATTAAAGCAAAGGGACCCTGGAACATGAGGCAGCTTCACCCAACGCTGGAGATAAAGCAGAATTCTTCAGGATGCTACCCTGGGCCTGCTTTTGCTCACACTTGTTCCAATTCTGATTTACAAAGATATTTTGATAAGGAATCATGTGTCCAATGCTCCTTTTCCTTATCTCTGTTGGTTCATGCTTGATAAAAGGAGCAGTGAGCCTTGTGGGCCAGCATTTGAGATGTTACAACTGCTCTTGGCTCTTGAAGAGAACATGAAAACAGATTTATAGAGATTGATGCCTTTTTGTTTCTGATGGGTGGCCCTTCCTCACTGTTCAGGGAAAGGACAGCTCACAGTAGGGATTTCAGCCACTGGATAATCAGTTGTGTGGTTTTATGGCTTAAGTTGTGTTCCACATTATCCCTGTTTGTGGAAAAGGGATATTGAGCCTCAGAAAAGATAAGTTTGGATTGGTTCTTAGGGGTCACTTGAAGACAGGTGAGACAGAAGAGCCAACGAGCTATGTAGCACTTCATTAGATATTCTGGATTTATTAAGTTGCAGGATATTGTTTATTAGCTAATTAAAATAATTTCAAATCTAATCTTCTCCTAGAATAGCATTTGTGTTAAATGCTGAAAATCAAGCCAGCCATTTGACCACTATTAATAAAATTTACTTTTTCTTCCTTATTTTTAAGTTGCACTGAACGATCAGATGAAAGCTGTCCGGAAAAGGAACGAGACTTCTGTCATCGGCCAAATCGGGGAAGATTTGCTCTCCTGGGTAAAATTCTTTTAATATTTCTTATATTTGAAAGTAATATTTCCTAGAATGACCAACAGAGCCAGAGGCTGGAGAAGTTAATTCCCAGGTAATGGGAACTGAAGGGCTGGGAGTTGTCATTTCTGTGGAGCCAAAACAGAGCTGGAGGATGAGGGTGGAAGGGAAAGCAGGAAGAACTCAGAGGATTTTCTTCTGACTGGAGATAAGAGTCATTTAAGGCACAGGAATAATTTCCTCGGGATGTGTGGGTAGAATAGAAAGGTACTTTTGGAGACATAAAGGTGAGAGTGGGATTTTGAGAAACGGAGTGGCACAATTTATTTCAGTCACACTGAAATGTGACCCTGGTGTTGCCTGCGGTGCAGTTAAAAGATGGTTAAAAATACTGATGTCTAATTTTAGAATTTATAAATTCGGAGTTGATAGTGCTGGTGCAGGCTTCGCTTTGAGATCTTTATGGAAAGATTTGGCTGCCACAGCCCTGGAAGTGTTCAAGGGGAGGTTGGAGCAGCCTGGGATAGTGGAAGTCCCTGCCCATGATGGAGTGGGACTGGATGGGCTTTAAAATCCCTTCCAACTCAAACCAATCTGGGATTCTTTAATGTGGGAGGGCTGGACTGGGGAGAACTGTGGAGTTTGAGATGTAAAGGGCTCCTCTGGGAAGACAAAGCCATAAACCAGGGCAGAAATTACTCCTCATTTTTTGTCAGTAATTCATTTCTTCCCTGGAGAGCCTGGTCCCGTGTGGCTCTGCCTGCTGAGGGTGGCATGTGCTGAACTCCAGCCTGTCTAAACTTGGCTTTTTTGGCTTTCTGGCACAGTTTAGTGGAGCAGCAGAGGAGAAGCTGAAACTTGCCACTGCCACCTTCTGCAGCAACCAGCCCTTCGCTCTCGAGGTCATCAAGTCCCGCCAGAAGAAGGACTCACGCTTCCAGACCTTCGTGCAGGCGAGTTTGCCACAGGGCTCTGAGTTTTCTCCACAGGGCTTTGAGTTCTCCACTAGGCTTTGAGTTGCCCCAGGGTGTGGCTGGGGGCCAGCACAGCCCAATGAATCCTCCTGGATAAAGTTCTGATAATTAATTACATTAATTAATGACATCATGGCTAACGCTGCCTTCAGCTCGGGATCATTTCCAGGATCTGTGTTCTGGGGAGCACAGAGTGTCCTGATGGAATGCAGGGCAGCACACGGTGTCCCAGGCAGGAGATGCCATCTCGCTCGAGGTCAAGGATGCCAAGCTGTGTGGGGCAGAGTGCTCAGAGTGCCATTTGCTGCGTGCCAGGGGCAGGAGGCAGATGCTGCACACCTGCTCTGCCTGCCAGGAGCGGGGTTGGTGTCCATGTGGCCTTTGCAGGAGAGAACATTATCTCCATTAGCACCGGCTGGAAGGAGCTCTGCTGGTACCAGGCGAGATTACCTTGACAAATGTCCCGTGTTTTGCTGCGGTGTGAAAGCCCAAACTGATGTGTTCCTGGCTGCTGCTGACTGAGATTGATTGGGGATGGGCCCGTGCCCATGGGGAGTAATGAGGGAAGGAAGGCACTGCCTTTGTGATGAGTTTTTCCTGCGGGTAATTGCAGATGGAGAGGGGATGTGTTGTCTGGGTGATAGATCTTGGCATCTCTTGTCTTGTATTTAATTACTGGAAAGTGAAGTAATAGATGTTTAAGTGATGAATAGATGTTGTGCATTCAGGTAATTATGGCCTTAATAAAAATGACAAATGCAGATATTGTGCTGTTGAAATTTAGGATGCTGAGAGCAATCCCCTGTGCCGGCGGCTGCAGCTGAAGGATATCATCCCCACGGAGATGCAGAGGTTGACTAAATACCCCCTTCTGCTGGATAACATTGCTAAATACACAGGTAAAGCATTTCCACTGGGGTTTGGGCACCCACCTCAGCAGGTTTTCTTGGTAAATGTGTTGAATAACACTTCAGTTTTATGTCTGTTTCTGTTTTCATTACGACCTCACTGCTGCCTTCTGCACAGGAAGTGTAAAAAAATAATAACAAAAAGGCAAATCCAGTGTTTCTTCCTCCTTAGTAAAATAAAAAGGAAATTTAGAGTGAAATAAGTGAATCTGTCAAACCTGTAAAGCAGCACAGAACATCCTCATGCTCTTGCAGAGGGTGGGATTTAATTAGGATGTGTTACACTGAAAGATACTTCCAGCACAGCAGGTAAAAAAGTGATAAATAATAGCACAAAATGCCTCTCCAGCTTTACTATCTGATACCTTCTGCAGTGTAATTTCATTACTCATAAAAATAGACTGCAGCTACAAGTTCCCTCTAATCCTAATTAGGAAAGCATGTGATACTCCATTATCTTTGATGTACTGGTTTATGTTCCTGTTAACTGAATTCTCAGTGTGGCTGCTGGTGCTAGTGAGAATTGATGGGTTCACCTGAGCCTGGACTCTTAGGGAGGATTTTAGGTTTCTCAGATTATTGTGAATAGTTGTCACATGGCCCTAAAAAAGAAAGAGTAACAGTTGTATTAGATGTAATGATCTGCAGGTCACAATGAATTCTCTCCTGTCACAAATCTTATTTTTATCACTTTTGCAGTGCAGAGCTTTTATTGATAGACTTCTCTGTGAATTTAACTCTTCCTTGTCCAGTTTGAGGTCAGCAAACTGCACTGGAGAGCTGACTGTTCAAACCTGTGCTGGGAAGCAGTGTCACACTTAGTTTCATTCTTGCAGAGCTGCCTGAGGAGAAGGAGAAAGTCAAGAAAGCAGCAGATCACTGTCGCCAGATCCTCAACCATGTGAACCAGGCTGTCAAAGAGTCAGAGAACAAGCAGGTGGGAGGGGCACAGTGAGCACCCAGGGCTGGGGACAACAATAAACCTGCACTCTGGGGAGTTTTGCTGCTCCCAGTGACCATTTCCTTGCGTTTCCTGCAGCATTTGGAGGATTATCAGCGGCGACTCGACCTGTCCTACTTGAAGCAGTCAGAGGACCCCATGATGGATGAGTTCAGGGTGAGTTGACAGCATTAAAATGCTCCCTGAGTAAATTCTGTTTGCAGCCCTGTCACTCACTTTGTGCTTCTTCTGATGCACAAGCAAGTGGTCTTTGGAGGTAAATATTTCTGTATGAAAATGAAAACAATTAGTCTCAGAAATGTGAGTTTTTCCACCTTCCTGAAGATTTCTGTGGCTACAACAGCCCAGTTCTGCACATAATGGTGCTGAGGAAGCTCGTCAGCTGTGTGGAACAAATCTTTATGGCCTGCAAGCTCAAGCACTGTATCACAGAAGAGATACCTGATGGATAATGAGATTATTGTGGATACTTATCTCATGTGAGTGCATGTCTTAGTGATGCTGTTGGAACTGGGGAGGCCTTGGAGAGCCCTGAGGTGTAAAAGGAGAGCTTGTACAAAAATGGGGGAGATCCATGCAACCAAATAAAGCCTGAAATCCAAAAAATTAAAATATTAAAAATACTTTGTTTCATGGCTCCTGTAAACCCCTGCAGTTTTGTTGGAAGCTGATTACCTGCTGCTTGCTTCCCCATCTTCCTCAATGTCACTGTGAATCAAAAAAAAATCTTCTCTGTAAAACTGTGTCATGTATCCTTCCCCAAATAAACTTGCAAGCGTTTGGTGAGGGAAGGAAGAACTTCCTGGCAGCTCTGAAATCTTGCTGTCATTGATTGTAGACTCTGAGACTTGGAAGGGAGGAATTGTGAAAATTGTCACTTGTGCTTGCCTGCAGATCTAAATGTCACAAGCACTGAAGTGCCTGAAGAATCCATTGACATTACAAATCCCGTCAGATCGTTGGGATGATTTGTAAATCATTTGTGAGCACACTTGACTTGCAAATCGAGTGCTGAAGCATTAACCAGTTGTAATTTGGAGCTGAATATGGGGTGTTGGAAAAAAACTCCTCCTGGGAAACGGGTGACATCCTAATGCCCCAGGAGGTTGATTTGGTGGGAGAATTCCCCACCCTGTGACATCCCTGGCCTGTGGAAAAGAGCAGTGGAAGAGGAAAAGTGATAACCAGCATCTCTCACAAGATTTTGGGCTCCCTGCTCCGTGTTTCTTTTCCCAGCCTGGGTTTAGCTGCTTATCTCCAGACTGGAGTCCCCTGGCATTCCTGTGTTTTATCTTGACTTGCTTCTGTAGAAATGTCATTTTTTTTTCCTTTCCCCTGGTGACAGAACCTGGATCTAACAAAGAGGAAAATGCTCCATGAAGGGCCCCTGACGTGGAAGGTGAATCGTGACAAAACCATCGGTGAGTCTGGGCCATCCCCTCGCTCCCCTGGCTCTGGGTGAGTTTGCTGGGGAGGAGAGGAGGGAAAAGCTCTGCTGCAGCTCCCAATTATGCTTGGTACTGCCACCTCTGATAATGCCTGTGTGCTTCTCCGACCTGATTATATTACTCTTGTCAATTCTGAAATGTGCTGGAGTACCATTAGGGCCATGCAGGGACACAGCAGTCACTCATGAGCTGATCCAATTCCATCTGTAGCTTTGTGCTGGAGTTTTCACGAGGAAGATTTGTAAGCTCTGCTTGGAATGGCACAGCACTGATTGCTGCCTCTGCATGAGTAATCAGAAATGCAGCTCTCTGCTTTCTGATAGAATCTTTTAACTCGTTCTGGGCTCTTCTGCTCCCTGGGCAGATCTGTACACTCTGCTGCTGGAGGACATCCTGGTGCTGCTGCAGAAACAAGATGACAAACTGGTGCTGAAGTGCCACAGCAAGATCCTGGCGTCCACAGCTGACAGCAAACACACCTTCAGCCCCATCATCAAACTCAACACCGTGCTGGTTCGCCAGGTGGCCACAGGTCGGTGCAGCCCACTGAGAAAGCACGAGGAGAAGCCAAAAATAAAGATTAGCTCAGTTGAGGAAGATGATTTTTGTGTAGATTTTCAGAGTAGAACGTGGAAAACTGCGTAGGCTTAATTCTTGGTTGTCCAACATCATGCTTAGTATGGATGAGCTGTTTAACTTCTTTGCATCAGTAATAGGCATTGCTTGAGTTTTAAATAGACTTCTAAATGAAAGTACTCTGATTGTGTTAGAGGAAAAGCACTTTGGAAATTATTAGAAGGGAAAAGAGGAGAAATGAAGCTTTTTCAAAATGGTTTGAAATGGGTTCTTTCCTTTGAGGGCAAATTTCTTTGCTAGGGCAAGGTCAGTGTTTCTGTGTTGGTGTTGGAGGGTTATCTCATGGACTCTTTCCTTGCTTTGGGCTGGGGTTAAGGCTTGTTCTAGGAGTTTTTGGGAAGCTGTGTGGGACCTGGCACCTATTTAAATCCTCCCTTCCCTGTGTTGGTGCAGATAACAAAGCTTTCTTCGTCATCTCCATGTCAGAGAAGGGGGCTCACATCTACGAGCTGGTGGCACAGACTGTCTCGGAGAAGAATGTGTAAGTGCTGGGTTCAGTTCCAGCTGCTGCTCTGTTTGTTCTACCTGAGAGACCTTCGCCCCATGAATTCCCCAAGTTCCTTCTCCAAACTCAGCTGCAAACCTGGGCTCTGGAGGAAGCATCCGAGGACAGTCCCTCCCAACTGCCTCACTCCAGACCCTTTTCTGACCTCTAAAATGCCTTTTTTTTTCCCCTTAAAATTCTGGGGTTTTGTGCCTGGCTGCCAGATCAGACACAGAAATAATCCTGCATCTTCATGCAGCACCAGAGATCTTTGCAGATTTACATTCTGGCATCATAAACACCCCACTGCAGGCATTGGATTCCAGGGCTAAAAGCTTCATTTTGTCTTTGGGAGAAACTCTTTTCTCCTAAAGTATAAGCAGGGATAGATTTGTTTATGGGATACATGACTACTGTTGCATGTATTACACTTCAGTAATGTGTGAAATAATGCTTCTGTGTGTATTTATATTTAAAATAAGTGGTTGATCTGACAAGTGATAAGGTCCTGTCTGTCTGAAGAGCACCCAGGTGAGCTGAGCTTTGTGCTGTGGTGATCGCAGGGCGTTCCTGGAGGGACTGAATGTAACAGAACTTTAAAAAAAGACATTTCTCCTGACAAAAAAAATCCCCTAGTAATAATATTAACTGGGTTTAAGAGGATTAAATAGAGAAATGCTCATTCTGCTTCACTTGCTGCATGGTTTTATTTGCTGTTTCTGCTGCAGCTGGCAGGACCTTATAGCTCAGATGGCAGGAACTGTGAAGATGGGGAGCAGCAGAAGAGTGATCCCATTGCCTCAGTCAGGCCCTGGCGAGTAAGTCAAAGCATCAGGAAGAAGAAAACCTGATTTTTCTGTCTCCAGCACCCCTTTTCCTGCTCAAAAATTGCCCTCCAAAGCATGGATCCTCCTGCCGATCAACGTGACTGAAACAATGTGTTTGCTCTCCCCTCCCTGCAGAGAGGAGCGTGAAGAAGAGGAGCAGCAGAAGCTCAAAGAGCAGCATGACATTCCTGCCAGCAGCCTGCAGAGTCCAGGTAAAACAGGGATTCAGGGAAATGGGATCAGATTTGCTCCACGGAGTGCAGGTGTGCCCAGCCATGTTCCTGGGGGCTTGGGGCTCCTAGGGCAGCTTTGAGATTTTTCTGGAAAGGGATGATTTCTTTACAAGTTATCCAGAGAAGTGATGTTGAATCTCTTGGAAATGCACCTTTTGCTGTTTCCCTCTGATTTATAAACTGCTGGGAGAGTCTTTTTTAACCCTGGAAAGAATTGGCTTTTTACCAAAGCCATGCTCAATAGTTTTAGTGGTTTCAAGAGGCGAATTTTCTGCAGTTTTATCATTGTTGTTTCACCTGAATTTCTGTTCTCTGTCCTCCAGATAAAGATTTGGGCCTGGAGTCTCCCTTAATACTGAACCCTCAGTCTTCTTCACCCATCATGTCTGAAAAGGCCAAGGTGGAAGGGCTGCTGGGGGCCGAGGGACAGTTTGAGAAGGTGCAGCAGGCAGAGCTGGCACTGAAAAACTCCTCTGCCTGCTATGAACACACAGCCACCAGCTCAGCCTCGGTGCCAGAGGGGCAGTGGGCACAGGATGCTCTGAGGAACTGTGAGTACCCATGGGCAGTGCCCAGGGGGTGGGATAGGGAGGTGGAAATTGTTAAAACAGCCCATTTGCATGAATTATCCGTTCCCCCTGTGCTGGGTTTCACACAGGATGGAGCTGACAGCAAGGAATTCTGAATTCATGCACTGCCCTTCCGTGGGATTTGGGCATCTCCTTGTTTTCCTGGGGTTTTATGTATCAAAGGAGGGTGATAACGAATTTTTACTGTCCGTGGAGTGCTTTGATGGCAAAATTATATTGCAGAACTTAGTGTCCGGTGTCATGGCTGGTCAGCAGTTTTTAAAGACAAGGCAGTCAGCCCTGCACTTATTTCCGTAGCACTGGAGCAGGAAGGAGAGGTTGCTTGTGTTGCAGAATACAGTTTTCCTTTTTTTTTTCTGTAAAATCTTGCAAATTGTTAAGCTCACATATATCCAAAGCCCAGGCTCAGATTTCCTGAGCACTTGGGAGGTGGTTGGGTCTAATGAGATCAACACTGGTGTGTGTTGAGAAGTTCTCCTGATGGACAGATCATTGTTAGAAATTGTTTTTGAGGTTTTTAATCACTCTGCTCTCCTTTCAGAGGAGGAATGCACGGCTCTGCAACCTGCTGCATCAGCTCTGGCAGTGCAGCTCCTAAATAGAACTTGCTAAAATTTGAATGAATTCATTAATCCACAGATCTCCCTTTGGCAGTTCTGGAAGGGACACGAAGTCCCTCAGTTGTGCTTGGAGAGAAGAGTCTGTGGAATATTTGCTTTGACCAAAATGCAGAGCTCTCACATCCTTGGCCCCAGTTGCCTCTTCCATCTCTCTGTCCAAGCAATGACAGTTCTCTGCAGTCTCCGAGTTATCTCGGATCTTTAAATCCATTTATTCTCCTTCTTAGAGGATTTAAAGTTCTTTTCTAGTTCTGAATGTTGTACCAATATTCTTGGTACTTGTTTTAAGAGACCAGGGCTAAAATAATCTTAGTTTGGGGCGTGTAAGGACAGTTTTAGTGACCCTACAGCATCTCCCGAGTGCTGAGAGTTAAAAGAGCAGCTCCCCAACAGCAGCAGTGGCTCCCTCACACTGTGACAGGAGCCTGAGCTGAGTGACAGTTCTGCTGTGTGACATCACAGCTTTTTTTGGGTGTTGCAGGAGCGCTTTCGGGTGAGGATGAACAATCTGAGGCTCTTGACAGCAGCACGTTTTTGTTTGGAACAATGTGTCCCTGTTATGAAGTGTTTGGTTGGGATAATTTGGGAACTAAAGGAATGTGGGTTGAAGTTCAACCAGGCATAAATTTGCATCAAATTTTAGGGAAAAGGTTTCTTCGATTTTTTCTTTTTTTCTTTTTTTTTTTGGCTCTGTCATTTCAAACCTGAGTGGAATATTCCCAATTTCCTTGAGGTGGGAATCCCCTGCTGCAGCCTCAGCTGTGAGCTCCTTTGCAGGGTAAAACCCAGGCACTCAGGGTAATTTCTGGAGGCAATTTCTTTCTTTTTCTCCAAGGAGATGCAGCTTGTCCTGACGTACTGTAAGGTGAAACAGCGGAGTGAGGCTGGAGCCCTTGATAGATTTTTTTTTATCCCTGTTTTTCCAACCAAGAGCAAGGAGAGGAGTCACACCTCTGTGAGAGGGTGACCTTTGTGTCTGCTTTAATCCCTGTTGTGCTCTGTGAGCGCTGCCTGAACGTTGCCTGTCCTTGCAGCTGGATTTGTCAGGTGCCATGGGTGCAAGAGCAGGAATTTCAGCCATTATCATGGAAACAGATTTTGGGCAAGCAGGAAGGGGGGTGATGAGCTCACAGAATATCTCCAGAGGTGGAGAGGAGCCAGAAGGATCATTGAGTTCAGGTCCTGTCCATCTCATTCTGGGGTTTTTGCCTGAACATTGCCTGTCCTTGCAGTGGGGTTGCTGAGGCAGCTCTTGGTGCAGCAGCTCGGCCTGGCTGAGAAGGGGACCCTGGAGGACAGACAGCGCTTGCCCAGGTTCAGGACCGTGTCCCAGGAAGCCCAGACAGACAGTGGCAATGATCTGCAGCCCTCTGGCAGCAAATTCCAGCAGCCTGGAGCGGACAGAACCCTTCCCAGAACTCGAGAGCCCGCGGCTGGGCACGGCCCCCGGACTGCAGCTGAGTGCCCGGCCTCAGGGGATGCCATGCAGCTGGTGGGCACAGAGCCCGGTGCCAGGGGCAGTTTGCCCATGGACAGCATGAACCTGGAGGGCTCCAGCTCGGAGCTGGAGGGGCTAGGGGCTGAGGAGAGTGGGGAGCATTTCTTCGATGCTCGGGAAGCTCACAGCGACGAGAACCCCGCGGAGAGCGAGCTGCTGGACAGGAAGGAGGACGAGGAGGTGCAGATTCGGATCTCAGGTGAGCCTGGGGCACTCACTCAGGGGGTGATGGCCTGGCCAGGTCCAGATTTAACACTTTATCTCTGCCTTATCTGGGATAGGATAGTCAACTCCCAGCTCTCAGCCCTGATGAGTCATTTTAGCCCTGTGCAAACACAGACCTGATGAATTCTTTATTTGATGGAGGAGAAGCTGAAATGCTGGGGGTGGCACTCTGGGACAGGCTGGAATTGCAGAGGCACCAGGCACAAGCCAAGCCCTTGATTGTGGCTGTCCTGGACCACTGTATCTCTCTACTGCCTACAGGGACCTGTCGGGAAAAGGTTTTCCCTGGAGGCAAAGCACTTTTTAAAGCCCTTTCCCTGATCAAACTTTAGAAAAGAAACTCTGTAATAGGCTCCTGTGATCTTAGCCCACTCTGAACCTCCTAAAAGCTCATTATTTTATTATTTTTATTATTATTATTGCTGCACCTGGCCTATTTGACAGCTACCTGAGCACGCCAAGCTCAGCAGAGAAGCTGAGGTTTATCTCTTGTGCATTTTGTAGTAGAAGCAGCTGCTATCAGGTGGATTCAACACTCACAGTCACACAGAAGTCTCTTATCTGTAAATATGCTTTTATTTAAAAATTGGATTATATCCACGTGGATAAGCCAATTTGTGACTGTCCCAAATGCTGCTTTCCAACTCCATATTGCAAACAATTTTTCTCACTGAGACATTTTAAATTATTAAAACTGAGCCAACAACTTGAAGCATCTAATTTATTTGTCACCTCTTCCACTGTTTACTTTTTTAACTGTACGGGGACATCAAAATGAGATTGATCTGTTTTTAGTCAATTCTGAGTCCCCTGTGCTGGCTTTGCTGGAGAGAAATTCATTAAATAGTCTCCTATTGCTGGGTGCAGGTTGTGAAAGCACTTTCTGCCTGTAATTACTTTATCTTTTAGCATATCAGCAAGCTCTATTTTAAACCTCACCCATCTAAAAGCATCCTCAGTGCCAGGGCTGGGGAGTGGGGTTTGGAAATCAGCAGCTGGATTTGTCAGGTGCCATGAGTGCAAGAGCAGGAATTTCAGCCATTATCATGGAAACAGAGATTTTGGGCAAGCAGGAAGGGTGAAGATGAGCTCACAGAATAGCCCGAGGTGGAGAGGAGCCAGAAGGATCATTGAGTCCAGGTCCTGTCCATCTCATTCTGGGGTTTTTTAATGTACAGTGTAAAAACCAGCCCTGATGTCTGAACCAACTCAGAACCAAGTGTGGTCTGATACTGATGCCTTAGGTTTTGACTTTTATATTTTTCAAATCCTGCACTGCTTGGTGTGTAACTCTGAGCTTTCTTGCAGCCTGTTCATTTCTGCTCTCTGTGCCAGGCAGACACAACAAAGCCTCTCCAGGCCTGCTCTCCAAGGACACCCAGACCGTCCTAGGCCCAAAATGTGTAAACCAAAGCCTCTAAAGGGGGGGCAAGCTTGGGAAAACTACATCATTAACTGAAGCTTTAATTGGAGAATTAACCCTGATATGCAAATGAACCAAACCTATAAAAGTGTGAAGAACTCGTGACCTGGGGTCCATCTTGGGGTCCATCTTGGCAGCAGCCTCTGGCTCCCCAGGGTGTACCTTAAAGGCCTTTCAAATAAATACCGACCTTTATTCCATTATTCTGTCTAGTCTCTGTTTCTAGGAGGCCTCTTAAGGCATCAGTTCCATCACTAATCTTTGGAGTTTTCACAAATGATTTTTCTCAGGGCAGTTTAAAATGTCTCAGGAGATGGGCTGTGGGACATCCCCACTTCTGTCTCTTCAAATCTGCTCCAACTCCCTCCAGCCCCGAAGCTTCTCTAGGATTCTCGAGTCAAACCCCATTGTCTCCGCAGGAAATTATTTGATCCTTGACGGATATGGAACGGTGCAGGAGAGCTCCACGGACGAGGAGGTGTCAGCCCTGGTCCTGCAGTGCACCTCCCACGGCCGGCCCTCCCTGGACAGTGCCCAGCAGCAGCAGCCCCTGTCCCCAAGGGACACCCAGTCGGACGGGGGCAGCTCCCCCTTCCCCGAGGAGCTGCTGGGCTCGCGCTGGGCAGGGCTGGAGGAGCCCTGCCCCTTCCTGGGCAGCCCTCAGCTCCCTCTGGAGACCCGGGTGCAGCTCATGCAGTACATCCAGAACATCGAAGATGCCCTGGAGAAGCTCAAGGTGCGCTGCCTTTTGTTAGTTTTTATTTTTATTATTGTTGTTATTATTATTATTGAGTATTATTGCTGCACGTGGAATGTTTGATGGTCACCCGAGCATTTGACCATTTCCATACCCAGTAAGTTTTGGGTCAGAAAAAAGCTTTAAAACAGTTTTGATGGGCAAGAACACTGCCATGTTTCTCTTTATCTCTGGCTCTCACTTCTGGGAGCCTTTAAAAGCAGAATCTTTTGCTTTTTTGTGTGCACTGAGTTGTGGATCACGACAGGCCAGTAGATCTGCCAGAGGGCTCATTATGGCTTTGATTTTGATCTGGAGAATTTGCTGAGGGACAGGACAAGTCTGGAGAAGTGGAGTTGTGAAAAAGACGGTGGCCTGAGCAATGTGGATTCCTGACATAAAGATTTAGGTTGGACATTAAGGAGAAGTTCTTCACAAAGGGGTGGGAGGGGCTGCCCAGGGAGGGTTGGAGTCCCCATCCCGGGAGGTACTGAAGGAAAGCGTGGATGTGGCACTTGGTGACAAGGTTATCTTAGGGCATAGGTTGGACTCAGAGATCTCAAAAGGTCTTTTCCAGCCTTGGTAATTCTGTGAAATCTCTTTTGTGCTGCTGCTCTTGGTGTCATGTGAAGGTGCTGAGTTGCACCGAGGATATCAGACCAATAACGAGGTTTTCAGGCTCCATATATTCCGAATTATTTTTGCATGGGACAGGGATTCTCTTTACAGAATAACTGTAGGAGGTTTGATGTGTGAAACATTCAGTAGCCAGCCTTCAATTTCACTGAAATCAGAGTATTTATTAGATGGAGGAGAAGCTGAAATGCTGGGGGTGGCACTCTGGGACAGGCTGGAATTGCAGAGGCACCACGAACAAGCCAAGCCCTTGTCAAATAGAGCTGCTGATAAAGGATTTGAGGGGGGTACTCTGTGCTTGCAGTAGTGAAACTTCTCTTCTCCTATTTGAAGCCCTCTTTGTCTTGCTCGGTAAATCGAGAGCCAGCTGAGTTTTGGGCTTCTTGTTGTTTTGCAGGAGGTGGAGGAGGACTACAGCATTCTGCGGCGCCAGGGGCTGGCTGGCTCAGCCTCCACAGGAGAGCCCTCAGGTAGGAGCAGCCGGGACCCCCCGTGCCCCAGAACCAAACTCGGAGCACAAAGTCGAGTGTTTGAGGTCCAGCTCACGTCTCTCACACACCCAAAGAAGCTTTCACCTCCTTGAGCAGCTCTGGCTGCTTGCAGGAAAGGTCAGCTCCATCCCTGGAGGCTCAGCTGAGCTTGTTCCTCCTCTGGAAAGGTTCTGCTCCAGCTGCCTCCCCCCAGACCTTCATCCCAGGGTGTGCAGCTTCTGCTCCAGGCAAGGCCAGAGCGATGGGAATTCCCACAGGGAGATTCCCACACACAGTGTGGAATGCTGAGCCTGGCTCTGCCTTCCCTGGCGTGGCTCTGAGGCCCTTCAGATTGGCCTCAGGCGCCCTCCAGATGGAATTGCTGAACTCCTGACAAAGGTTTGGGGGTGAAGTGGGTGTGAAGTCTCCCACTGAGCAGCTCTCTGCCTGTAGGAGTGGTCAGAAACGCTCATCCCCCCCATCCATCCCTCTCTCTCACCACCTTTTTTCCCTTTTTTTCCCCCCTTTTCCCCTCCTTCAGACAAAAGCTAGTCATGTTTCCAGGAGTGGCTGAAGATTGGATGAAGAGAATCGGGACACAGCACCCGCTGTCTCCCCTGTGGACTCTGGGCTGAGGGTTTGGAGCATCCAAACAGGAACCATTCTCTAGCAAAGTGGGCATGGGGTGCTTTTCCTGTGGGGCATCTGCACTATCTTGTCAGTGAGGGAGTCTGTTCTATTCTGCTCCTCTCCTTGCTACCAGAAATTCTTTTTTTTTTTTTTCAGAACAGGAAAAAAAAAAAAAAACCAAACCAAATGTACAGAGCTTTGGGGGTAGGATAAAAAAAAAAGAGTGTATTTAGACATTTAAAAGAAAAAAAAAAAATCAGTGTATTTATTTGACTTCATTCCGTGTATCAAAAGCACATTTTAATTTTTTAATCTGCCTTTTTTTTTTGTTTTGGTTCTATTTTTGGGTAGTGACAGTTCTGGCCCCCTGCACGTGGCCCACCCTGCCTGGTGAGGGGACAGGGGGGACCCATGTACAGGAGTTTCCTCACTGGACTGGACTCTGCACTCCCTGCTGGCACTCAAACTGCCAAGAGCTACTCATGAAGGTGTTAGGATGGAATTTATGGCTGGAATTTGTCTGTATCCAAGCAGCTGCATGGGAATTGCTCATGTCATCACGTGTGGAACAGGAATTTTCCGTGCACTAAACAGCCAGGCACTTGAGATGGGCAAATTTCCCTTTTCCCCTTTCCCATTCCTTTGCTGGGAGAGGAGAAAGAGGTTTAATTTTGGGGTTTTTTTTTTCTTGACTTTGTTGGCTTTGATCATTGTCTCCTTTGTAAAGTGATAAAAATACTTGGACCTGCAGCACTTTTGTAACTCTTCTCTGGATCGAAAAAAAAAAAAAAAGAAAAGAAAAAAGAAGAAAAAAAAAAGAAAAAATGCAAACCCAGAAGTGTTTCCAAGATGTGGGGCAGCTCTGCCCCTGCTTCACTACTGAATGAAAAAGGGCTGCCATTGAAGTTAGCCACAGGTACTGCTGATTCTAGGGCCAGTAAGTTTTAGTACCTGAGAGTATGTCTTGCTGAGGGCTTGGGGTGGGCTTTGGGGTTGGTTTTTTTTGGGGTGGGGTTGGTTTTTGTTTAATTTTTTTTTTTTCCAATCATTTGTGCCAATGAGTTCTCACCCAAACGGAGATTTGCAAATCCAGAAGGCTGAACCAGCTCTGTAGCGCTTCCTCAGGCCCGTCCTGGTGGGGTTTGCTGCTGGAATTCCTGCCAGGATGGGGACAGGGTGGGAATTGGGCTGTCCCAGGCTAACACTGGGCAGCCTGAGCTGTGCCTCTGCCCTGAGCTGGCCCTGCCTGGCACAGGGGGCTTCAGGCTGTCCCTAGTGTCGCTGGCTGGGTGTGTGAGGAACACACCCTATTCCCGAGCTTTAAGCTCTTTAAGGAAGCCAAACTGAGCATCCTGCACATCCCATGGATAAGTCAGAGCAGTCTGCCTTTGCTCAGCACCAGGATCCTCCTGCTCCTCTAAAGCAAATGTTTTCCCTTGAGCTGCTGGCAAGAAATCACCTCTGTCCCTCAGCAGAAAAATCCCAGCTCTCCTTCTTCCCCCAGAATGCTGTGAGGGATGAGTTTGGGTAAAAGCAAAGGGAGCAGAGGAGATTTTGGTGTGGGAGTTGGGAGCCAGGAGCCCTTGGAGGGTAGGGAGGAATTCCTGTTGTTTTAGGAGCATCATCTCCCAGCAGCACAGCATCACTACTGCCAGCACCAGCCAAAGCCTTCTCCTGCAGGCTGGCAGGAGCTCCCTTTTCTTTTTGGGATGCCCCAAGGCCTGTCCTGTTGTGTGAGATTATTGTCAGTATTAACCCAGCAGTTCATTCCTCATGGATGGGCTCTCCCCTCCTCACCTCAGCCACGCAATTCCCCAGGTTACAAACCTCCAAACTTCCTCTGAGAACCCCCCAGGCTGGAATGCTGCCGTGGATGCTGCCAGGAAGAGAACTCGGCAACAGCCAGACCTGGTGTTGGAGCCCTTTTCCCCCTCACACTCCAAAAACAGGAGCAGTTATTGTGGTCTCAGTGATCTAAAAGCTTCCCAGAGGCTTCCATGGTTGACAGGAAATGATCCCTGGATTCCAGAACAGGGAGAGCTCAGTCGGGCTTTAAAAGAATGTGCTGGAAGAGCAGCCAGGGTGGGGCTTGTGGAGGCCTGGGCGTTTCCTGCTCTGTCCTCGT
The DNA here is from genome assembly GCA_013399195.1 of Dicrurus megarhynchus. Lineage (NCBI taxonomy): Eukaryota > Metazoa > Chordata > Aves > Passeriformes > Dicruridae > Dicrurus > Dicrurus megarhynchus. Next base: position 1,324,211 of record VXAD01000591.1, read on the forward strand.
GTTTGAACACAAAACCCTCGGTGGTTCTCTCCCGGTTTTCGGAATTCCAAGGTCTGTGGTCGTTCCTGGTTCCACAGTTCCACCTCTGGTGGTTGTGGCAGCAGTGAAAAGCTGGGAGTGCAGCGTGTTTGTGAATTCACATTTTTGCCTGCCGGAGTGGATTTTCCCCCAGCTCCCTTCCCTCTGCCGTGGTGTGGCACAGGGTGAGGGGCAGCTGCGTCCCTGGCACCCCTCAGGGTGGGTGAGGGGAGAATCCCCGCTCGGTGCCAGGCTGAGGGTGGCACAGGAGCCTCTGGAGCGGCTGGCACGGCAGGGCATGGCAGAGGGGTTTCAGGAATGTTGGAGAGGCCCAGCTCGTCTGAACCCAGTTTTATGGGTGACAAATCCCGCTCTGGGCTCGGTCCTGGCTGTGCTGTCAGCTCTGGATCATCCTCACAAGTCAGGGATCCCTTCACCTGGAGCGACAGGGAATTCCTTCTTCCTCCCTGGCACATTGCTGCACCACAGACCTCGGGCTGGGAGGGAGGAGCTGCAGCTCAAATGCACTATTCAGGAGTCCCACGGTTTTTTCCTCCTTTAAGCCATAAGATTCCCCTTTTAAAGTGAAATTTTCACTGTAGGGAAGCATTTTAATTTGCCCCTGGTTGGTGATGGGTTGGACATTCCCTCATCCAGACGGTTCTCTGGGGTTTTTGTCCCAGCCACTCTTCCCAAAAATTAGTTTTTTCTCCCTTCCCCAAAGAGAAGAACAAGGATTTCTTATTTTGGGAACAAGGATGGGGTGTAACAACATCTCCTTCTGAGGGGTCCTTGCCCCTCTGCTGTCACACAGCTCATGGACAAGCCAAAAGCTCAGATGGATTAATTCTGGAATGGGAATTCCCTTCTCCTGTGGGAGATTCCTGAGCAGCGCTGCTCTGTGGGGAGGTGGGATCAGAAGGAAGGATGGGGAGTGCAAACCTCAGCAGCTCCGAGGGTTTGGCTCAGCCCTCAGGCAGCACTTGGCCTGTTCAGTGTTCTCCTAAAACCTGGCTATTCTGATTTATCCTCTCCCTGCTATTGGAAGATTCCAGTCTCCTGTTACCCGGTATTTTCTCCCTCTGTTCCCCAAAGGAATCCCTGGATTCCCTCCCCTTCCCCAAAGGTGCCAACTGACAAGCAGATGTACTGCAAAAGGGATACTGCAGCCAAAACACTGCTGTTTTATTTTGAATTAAGTCTTGTGGAGCTCTCTTCATACTAGAATATTTTTATTTTCTTTGTACAACATACAATCATGTACTCTTACAGAGATTTACTTTAAAGAGAAGAAGAAAAAAAAATCTGGATGTATTCTTTAAAAAAAAAAAAATACACAAAAATCTTTATTAATAATCCTGTATTTTTACTGATCATGTTTGAATGTCTAAAAAGACTTTATTGTTCTAATTATCCAGATGTATGTTTGTAAAATAGCTCTTTTATGACTTAGCTGATCGGGTTGTATGTTTCTGGAATTAAATATTGGTCACTTAAAAAAAACAAAAAAAACCAAGAAATCTGTTTTCAGGACCTGGGAAATACAAAATCGAAGCGTTTCAAATATCATTAAATAAGCTTAAAGGAAAATGAGTTTTGTCTGGCGGATTTCTTGGGGTGGTTGGGTTGTGATTGCCTGGAGTGTTTGGAGGGCAAATGATGGCAAAGAAAATTTTCCTTGGGGATGAATTTTTGCAGAGGTTGAAGTACCTTGAGCGTATTTTTGCTGGTCAGAGTTAATGAATAATTAATTAATTAATTAATTAATTGACAGAGCACCAACTACAGGAAAAGAAATCCCCCACTTGCTCCAAGCAGAGAGGATCCCTCAGGACATTCCCTGCAGGAATTGAAGCCTTGGGTGTGTCTTGCACACCTGGGGCCCTCCCGGGTGCTTCTGCAGCTGCCAGCTGAGATTTGGAAAGGGAATTTTTGCCCTTTTGGATGAGTTTCTGCTTGTCCTGGGCACTGACAGCAATTTACTGAATGCTGGGAGAGGTTCAGTGGAGCTGTCAGTGGCTCAGCTGATGCTCTGGGACAGTTCAGCCTGAGCAGGGATTCTGCTGTCAATCCCAAATCGGTTTTGGGTTCTCTCCCTGCTTTCAGAATTTCCAGCAGTGTCCTTTTAAATCCAACCAGAGCCATTGTTAAATTAAATGAATTGATTGAAATTAATTGATTTTATTAATTTATAAACTTATTTTTAAAAGGGAATTTGTTTTGAAGGGTGGGAATCCTTGCTGTCCCACCCTTCAATGTGACATTTCACCTCAGCATCTTGCGAATATTTATTTGCATTCCCATTCTTCTGCTGGATCTTTTTTCCTCCACTGGGAACAACCCAGAAATGTAAAAGAGAAGCGAAATTAAAACTCTGCTGTTGAGGGAACCTGTGAATTTTGGAACAGAGAACATCTGTGCCAAGAGTTTGGTGATGTCTGAGCAGAGGCTGCTTTCCCTGAATCCCCGGCATTATGACATTCCTGTCTTTAGCTTCCGTGGAAGGTGATGATTCCTGACAGACAAGCTGACAAAAATAAGTGAATTAACAACAACACCAGAATAGAAAACAAATCGGATTCATTTCTGAAAACTTGGGAGTTTTTTCCTTTTTTTTCCCTTCCCTGTGTGCATTATGTGCATGAAGCTCCTTGAGAGATTTCTTTATTACTTTATTATAATTGCTGATCTGAGCTCTATTGTGCTTTGCTAACGATGCTCTTTGTGTTTTGCCTATTTAAATGTTATTTTATATATCCCCTTTACTGCCTTGCTGTAAATAAATGATTCAAAAACTGAGCAGCTCAGAGAAATCCAAGCTCGGTGCCTCCTGCCCTGGAATCCCAGCTCAGGATGGGGGAGAGCTGCTTTGGGGCTGTTTCCCAGCCACAGTCCTGGAGTTCATCTCTCCACAGGCAGGGAAGACATGAGGGGATTCAAGGAGTCACTGCAGGTGGGTTTTGGGTCATTTTGAGTCATTTTTGGGTTATAGGAGGTTTAAGATCCCTTCCAACCCAACCATTCCATGATTCCAGGGGTTTTCTGAGCAATTAGGGTGGCATTCTGTCCATCCACCTCCCTAAATTACAAAACCCAACTGTTCATTCCGTTTGTTCTCTCAGCAAAGATCCCCTTGATATTTGGCAAAAAATATCCATCATTTCCCCTTTTTTTTGTCAACTCCTCAGTGGCTTTTTGGCTGTTCTTGTCCTTTCAAAATATTGACGGAGGTTGGTGTAGGATGGAAGTTGTCCAGTGCCTGGCACGAGTTCTTTGCCAGTTGGGCTGATCATTTTGGGGGGAAATGTTTCCCATGGGAGAGGGCCCAGCACTCCCAGAATGAAAAACAAACTTGGATGCGTTTCCTTCCAAGTGGGATCCAAAATTGAGCTGGGAAAGAGCCTGGGGTTATCAGCGAGCATATGCCTGGGTTAGAATGTTGGTGTAACAAATCCTCCAAAATTTGTAGACACCTGTTCTTAAAAATGGAGGCTCAGGGCAGTTTTTAAAGGAGCCAAAAGTTTTGCTCCCACTTGCAGCTCCACCGTGGCGAGGTCAGGCAGGGAGAGAGGAGCAGCCAAGCAGGAAAATAAAGCTGTGATTTGTGAGGGATTTCAGAGCCTTTCTGCAGAGCTGCAAGTTGGTTCCCAGCCCTGTTCACTGACTTCGTCACTTGTTGGAAAATAATCCTGGGAGAAGGAAACCAGGAAGGAGAGGAAATGGCCTTGAGCTGTGCCAGGGGATGTTTAGGTTGGATATTGGGAGATACTTCTCCATTGGAACAGGGCAGGGGTGGAGTCAGCATCCCTGGAAACATCCCAAAACCTGTGCATGTGGCACTCGACATGGTTTGGTGGTGACTTTGTGGTTGATGGGTTGATACCATCATTGAATGATCTTAAAGGGCTTTTCCAGCCTTGAAAATTCCATTATTCCAAGTGCATCTCTTGCTCGATCCCTCCTGAATTTCTCCATATCCCAAACCAAAAATCCACCAGTGTTTCCTTCAGTCAGGAAGCCTGAATAATTTTTTTTTCCCCTTCTTCCTCAGCAGCTGGGAGTTTACAGCTGCAAATCATTGAGTTGGGCTTTTGGCAGAATAAAACCCCCAAAATATCCCAGCCTCTTTCTTTCTTGCAGCAGTTTGTTTGTTTCCAGATGTCTGCAGCTCATTCAGCGTGGAGCATCTCCCCTGATCAATATTTTAACCTCCTTGTTGATATTTACTCAAAGCTGCTGAATAAACTCCATGGAGTGGAGCTCCAGAGTAAATCTCCATTTCTCTCAGCTCTCCAGAGGTTTGGCAATAATTCAGATTATCCAGGGTTATTGTTGTGCTGGGATATTAATGAGCACATCTCCCTTCCCTCTATCTCTCTGAGCTTCGATTCTGAGCCCACTTCTGGTGCTGAAACAACTTCCCAGCTCTGAATTAGCACAGAGAGGAGAGAGCTTTGTGCTGTTCTTTTGTCAGCTGGCTTTGAAAGAGCCCTTTTCTCTCGAGTCTTCTAAAGATGGGTTTGATGCAGCTCCAGCTGCTTGGGCCTTGTGATGAGCAGATTAAACCCTTCTCGGTGGCATTTTTAAATCCTCCTTCTACCATCTTCCAAAACTCTGGAGTTTAATCCCATTTCTCTGGCACTTCTCCTGTTTGCTCTTCACCACAAAAACTCCATGCCAGAACTGTTCCCTGTTGCCCTGTGCCTGCCCTTAACCTGTTCTTTCACTTCCAAATCCTGATTTTTGGGGTGGTTTTTTCTGCCTCTCTGGTTTTTTGGGAACTTCTCTCCTGGAACAAACGGGTTCACAACATTTCAGAAGCCCCCCTGAGCGATCCATCATCATCCTTTTGGGGCGTGCATGCAGCAGAAGTCAAATAGCCTCGATTGCAGCTTCTATTGAACTCATCTTTTCTCCTCTGCAATTTCTTTATTGTGCCATAATAAAGCTGCCCCTGTCACTGCTGAGCTCGGCCTCATCCGTCTCCCTCTGCCACATGGGAGCTGCTGCTGGGCTGGGAGAAAATGCTTTGCTGAGGTTGGACTGGATCAGTCCGCCTCAGAAACTGGAAGAATTCTCCCCAAAGTAGTTTTTCCCTGCTGAAAATGCTGTTACAGCCCCCCAGGCCCAGCAGTGGCTGTGGGTGCCCCTGCTCAGTCACAGAGGTGGGAGAGCTCAGAGCTCGACCAGGAATAGCAAAGGAGCAGGGAATGACTCCAGCCTTGGCTTCTCCTTCTCAGCAAACCCAGTTCTCTGATTTAGACACAAGTTCCTGCCCCAAAATCCACGGCTGCAGCGTGGTCCCTGCTCCAGCTGCTCCTCCACGGCTCTGTGCTTGGAATTTCCTGACAAAACTCGGGGTTTGGGCTCTCAGCAGATCCAAATCTCCCTGTTCAGGTGCTCGTTCCCCTGGGACTGAGTCCCTCCTTCTCTGCTTTCCTTTCCTAACTCTCCATGGAATTTCGAGAGCTGGAAAATGTCCTGCACAGTGCTGATGGGAGAGGTTAGAGCTGGAGTTCTGCCCTTCCTTGGGAGATGCAGGGATAAAAAGCAGCTCTGCACCTCTGAGCTCTCCTTGCCTGAAAAAGGAAGCTTTTATAAACTGCTGGAGATTTAAAGGCAGGCGAATTTGCCCCAAAATCACAGGCAGGGCTGGAATTCCCTGAACCTGTTGCAAAAATGAGAGGTCTCCTCCTGAGTCCTTGGCCCAACCTGCCCATGACTCATTTTGTTTTTGTTCCTCCCTTTTCTTAATCATTCATCTCTTGAGAGTCTCTTCATCTTTTGTCTCCTCATCTTTTGTTTTCCCCACATTTGAAAGAGAGGTTGAGTTTTGGTTGGATTTTCTTTTTTTGTTTTTTTGCTTAAATGACTGCTTTGCTTTCTCTTTGGGGTGTGAATGGGATGCACAGAGGAGAAAACATCCTTTGATGGCAGTAATTACAAGAAGGAGAACAAAAAGAAAAAGAGCAAGGAAAACTGTGATGGAAGGAGAGAGAGGCTGGAAATGATCAGTCCAATATTTCTGACTGTCTGAGGGGATGGATCTCATGACAGCTGAGATGTTCTGTGTGACCTCCCTGAGATCCTGTCACTGCTCCAAACCTCTGTTCCCCATCCCTGAAGTGGCAAAAATCCCCAAATCCTTAAATATTGCACCTTCTTTAAGCGCTCTGATCTCCCAGGGCTCTCTCATTGCATGTGCAGCACCTGAGAGGGGGCAGGATCCATTTTTGGGAAGCTCTAGGCACTAAAATCCCCAATCCCACAAGTGTTTCTGGGATTAGATGGCAGTTCAAGGCTTCCCAAATCGGGAACCAGGGTGTGGAGCAGCCTCCAGCTGGGACCAGGAATATTCTCCCAAACTCTGCAGCAGGATGGCAGATGCCACTCCCGACTCGTTGAAATTCACACACGTTTTCCTTTTGCATGGAAGAGAAGGCAAACAAACTGTTCCACAAAATGTTCCTTATTTATCTAACTCATCCTACCAACTTCTCGGAGCTATCTAAATATATATTTATAATTAGCTGGGCTTTTTTATGTAACTACCACGGGCTACTCGCTCCTCTGACTGCTTCCTTCAGAGCACTTCTTATCTATAAAATTACCTCATTTGAACGAGTTCTATTACCAATAAAAACTTGTTACAAACCTGGGTGAAAAAAAACCCCACCCATAATAGACTTATCCTTTGTGTCTCAGTCAAATCTTGCCTTTCCGTGCCTTTTATCCCCCGAAATCTCGCAGCTCTGCCTGAATTTGACTCCTTTTTTTTTTGCAGTGGGGCTGTTACTTACAGTTCTGCTGAAACACAGCCACCCATGAAGATAAATGTAGCAGGTTTTTTAAATGATTCACTGCTCACCTCCATGTCAGTTTGAGATCAGAGCCCCTCTTTGTGCAGCTGGGAGGGCAAAGAGAACTGAGTTGCTCAGATAAATAACCTGCCACGAGGGAAGCAGCGGGCACTGCTGGGGGCTCTTTCTCCCGGATGCTAGGAGCTGGAGGTGTGGGATTATTGCCCGGAACAAACAGCCTGGAGTTTGGGGAAATTGGGGCAGATCCAGCCAGGTGCAGTACCACGGGATCTCCCACACCCTCCTGGTAAAGCTGCTGCTGGGGAAAGAGTTTTGGGGCTGGATTGAGGCACCAAAATGTGTTTGGGTCTGGACTGAGGCCCTGGGTCTGGATTGAGACCCCCAAAGTGTGTTCGGGTCTATACTGAGGCCCCAAAATGTGTTTGGGTCTGGATTGAGGCCTTAAAATGTGTTTGAGACTGGACTGAGACCCCATAAAGTGTTTGGGTCTGGATTGAGATCCCAAAGCATGTTTGGGTCTGGGTTGAGACCCCATGAAGTATCTGGGTCTGGATTGAGGCCCTGGGTCTGGACTGACACCCTGAAGTGTATTTGAGACTGGATTGAGACCCCAAGAAGTGTTTGAGTCTGGACTGAGACCCCAAGGTTTGTTTGGGCCTGGATTAAGCCCCCGAAACACGTCTGGGTCAGGACTGAGCTGGACCTGCAGCGGTACCGTGGGTTTGTGCTGCTGTTTTGGACAATGAACTCCATTCCCCAGTCCCGCTGCTCTCCCCCTGTGCCTTGCTGACCTCGGGGAGCCTCTTGGCAGCGATTCCCCAGGAAGGAGCACCCAGGGCTGGCTGGGGAGGACCAGAGCTCTGCCCTGAGCACCCCCCAGGGCTTTTGGAAGCCTGAGCACCTCCTCCCTGTCTCCATGTGCCCCGAGAGTGAGCGAGATCCCACACCCTCCGTAACACTTGGATTTGCAGCCTCACATCAACAACAGCTCCTTCCCCAAACGGCATTTTCTAGGTCACCAAACCCTGCAGCTTTGGCAGGGAACTGTGTCACATCACCTCATTCATAAAATGACCAAACTATTTTAAACCTCGCTGGGTGCCTTCCCTCCCCCTCTTCTCCCCACGTAACACTTCCCAGCAGAAGGCACTTTGGAAACCTCTCTCCTGTGGTTAGAATCCTGGGTTTTTTCCCCCAAACCAAACCAGATCTCTTTGCAGGCAGTTTCTGGAGCTGTCTCTCCTGGATTCCTGCTTTCAGGTCACCCTGTTGGCTGCCAGGGTGCTTTAACTTCTGTGATTCTGCTCTGATTTTGGAGATTTTGGAGACATTTTAGTTTTCCAGCTCTTGAGTTGCCTTCTAAGTGTACAACAGCAGGACTGAGGCTCCAATAATTGCATGAAGGACTCAAGGCATTGCAGAGATGGACCTGAACCATGCAAAAAATACCTAAAAGAGAGTGGGGTGGTGGCACAAGGCAGGAGCCGTGAGGAGGATGCAGAATCCATGTGGATCAAAACGGATGGAGGAGCCCTGCCTGGCCCAGGTGTGGTCAGAGCCGAGGTAAGAGCTGGGATCTGTCCATGTCCCCCTCCTGGAGCTGGCACGGAGGCTGCTCTGGGTCCAGGAGAAATCCCAGCCCTGTCAGCCCAACCTCTGTTCATGCAGGGCTGAACCTGGACCTGCAGGGCCACAATCATTAATTAGAAGCAGATGCAGCCCAGATGAGGGGAAATGCTCATCAATTCCAGGAATAATAAATGCTGGGAATGGCCTGCTGGGCAGGGACACGGGGACAAAGGCCCGGGGATCTGTCACAAAGCCACTGACTTGGAGCTGTTGTCCTGAGGGAAATGAAGTGTAAAAGGGATGAGCTCCAACACCCCATGCCTGTTACCTGTGGATCTCATGAGTAATTTGTCTCTGAGGCAGAGGCGTTTTATTTTTCTCCTGCAAAGCTGATTCTTTTCCTCCAGCTTATTTCTTCTCAGCAGGAGGGGGAAGATGAATTTCTGTCAAATAATAGTTCATTGCTCTTAATGCAAGAGTCCAATTAATTGATGGTTTAAAAGCTTTGCTTTCCTCGCCGTTACAAACAAACAAAACCGGGAGGACAGGACTGCAGCACTGCAGGCAGGGCTGGAGCAGCGCAGGGACACCACGGCTCAGGATTCTGCCTGGCATTTCCCAGCCTCACACCATGGGATGGCTCTGTCCCACTCCTGCTTCCCAGTGCTGGAGGATGGCTTTTCCCAGCCTGTGTTGCAGTTCAGGGCACCAGGAGGAGATGAACCTTTAATATGAAGATTTCAGCAACTGGGAGCAAAATTATCTCGCCCTGTGTCCTTCTCAGGGAGGGGAGAAGGAGAGGACATGGAGGGAGACTCGGGGTGCTGGCAGAGAATCCCAAAGCAGTTGAGGATTTGGGATGTGTGGGGAGCAAGCACAGCTTTCCCAAACCCAACTGTCCCAGTCTGGGGCATTTAGTCTGGGCTTTGGGAAGCCGATCACTGTTGGAAGCAACAGTTTCAGTGCCACCCTGCTCCCTGCCCTCCCTCCTCAGCCCCCTGCATCCCAGATTCCTGTGCTCCCTCCATCCTTAGAATCATCAGACTATAGAACAGGCTGAGTGGGGAGGGACCCACAGGATCATCCAGTGCAGCCCCTGGCCCTGCACAGACACCCCCAAATCCCACTCTGGGCATCCCTGGCAGCGCTGTCCAAACGTTCCTGGAGCTCTGGCAGCCTCGGGGCCGTGCCCATTCCCTGGGAAGCCTGGGCAGTGCCCAGCACCCGCTGGGGGAAGAACCTTTCCTGATGTCCAACCTAACCCTCCCTGACACAGCTTAGTGCCCTGTCTTCCCTGCATCCCTCCATCCTGCCCTGTCCTCCTTCCATTCCTCCATCCTGCCTGGTCCTCTTTCCACCCTTAGCCTCCTCCTCTCCCTGCATCCCTCCATCCATCCCCTGTCCCCTGCTCTCCCCGCATCCCTCCATCCATCCCCCGCTTTCCCCGCACCCCGCTCGCTCCCTCGCCGCCCCTGCCCGCGGGGGGGCCCCGCGGCCGCTCCCGGTCCCGGTGCCCCGGCAGNCGGCGGCTGGCGGTGCCCCTGGCTGGCACTCGGTCCCTCCCTCCCCGGCCACATCCAGCCCTCCCCGGCCACCTTCAGCCCCCTCCCGGGCACAGCCGGTGCCCCCCGACCGCCTCCTGCACTCGCTGAAGGACTTTGGGACCAGCCCTTTGCGGTGTTTTAGCGCACCAAGAGTTGAAAAACGCCACGCTGGGGCTCTCAGCAGAGCCGAAGTTCAAAGAGCGCGGGGAGGGGGGCTCTCGGGGTGGCTGCAACTCCTGCGGATCAGCCGGGAGCTATTGCGGGGTGCGGGAGCGTGCGGCGGGCAGGGATGCTCCCCGCGCACCCGGGTGTTGCTGCGCTCGCAGCCTGCATGCCACGCTCCGAGGCAGCGAGGAAAATGCTCTTTAACTCGTATTTCGCTCAGGCTCTGGATGGGGAAGAAAAGGTTTCTTGTTCTGGGAGGCGTTTGTGCGGAGTTGCGCTCGGGAATAATTGGCGTTAGGATCTCTGAGGTGCTCGCTGTGTGCGCAGACGTGCGGGGCTGATGCTGACAGACTCCTCTGCCGAACCGGCAGCGCCGATCCCGGGCAGTGCGGGGGGAAAACTCCATGCAGAAACCTCTTCCTAGGCCCAACTTTATCCCGGGTGATTTACGCCCAAACTCCGGTTTAGCTGCGGCTCGGGCCGGGGCTCTGCGTAGGTGAGAGATGCTGCAAGTGCCGCTCGGCTCTCGCCATCCATCGGGCCGGATTCTCTCGCTTGGTAGGATTGAGAGCTCGAGGTCGTGGCCCTGGGGGAGTTAACTGGACCCCGCTGGGGCTGGCAGTGCCCCCCACACGCGTGTCCTTGGCGGGGAGGTGCTGCTGGCCGAGGATCCAGCACCGTGCCCGCCTCCCCGGGGACCTGCCGCTAGCGAGGGATGCTGAGGGACAGCGCAGCCCGCTCTGCCACCGAATCCCGGCCGCTCTGACGGGGCTCCGGCAGCCCCCACACCACGGGAGATCCCCCCCAGCAGGAGCCAGCCCTTTGTCTTGGCCAGGCAAGGCAGCCTTTCCTCCGGGCAGCGGCTCAGCAGCCACATCCCGGCTGGATGTGAGCGCTGCAGGCGGCCGGGAGCAGAGCCCTCGCCGCTTCCCTGGGCAGCGAGTCAGGAGTCTATGGCATCGGAGAGAGCCAGGAGCATCCCCCAGGAGCCTGTGGCTCTGCTGAGGAGCCGACAGAAACCGGCAGCTGCCTCTGCCGCCAGCTCCTGGGCGCTCAGACGTGTGTGCTCGCAGGTAGGAGGGAGCTGTGGCCGTGCCGGGGGCTTCCCTGCCGTGCTTTGCTTTAGTCTTGTTTCACAGAGGGGGAGAAACGATCTGCAGTGAGGCTCCCACCGCGCCAAGGCGTGTTTAAAGTGTCTCCATGCGAGCCCGCTTCAGTATTTATGGGTCTGGAGCTGTGGATTTGAAGGGAACCATCTGCGTGGAGAAATCGATGGTGAGAGGCAGAACCTTCCCCTCTCGGTTTCCATTTCAGGGCTGGGCCTGATGAGCAGAGACAGAAGTTGGGAAAGTTGCTTTGTGGCTCTCTGTGGTTTGCAGGTGGAGCTTTCTCCTGCACCTGGCAGGAATTAATACCCTGGGATGAGACACCTGGAATTTTGGGGAAAAGGGAGCTGCTGACGGTCTGTGCTGAGCAGAGAGTGGCAGCACAGGGAAGCAGAATGCTCTTTTTGTTTTTTCTTCCTTTAAATGGCCATTTCTCTTAAACCCTTCATGGTCTGGCTCCTGTGGGGTGGGAACAGGCTGCCTGAGGAAGGTGAACCCCGAAATGAAGGGCTTTATCCCAAAATCTTGGGATAAAGACATGAACATCTCCCTGACGTGAACATCTAAGTGGGCGATTTGGAACAGCTGCCTGCAGCTCTGAGAGGCACAGAGATGCTGCTGCTGCTGCAAGTTTCTTGCTGGAGGTTTCTTTTGCAAGCTGTGCAAGGAAAATTAGCCAAGGAGTCCTGTGGGCTGGCAAAGGTCTGGATACCTCGATGCCAAGGAGCACTCAGCAATCTGGGGATGAGTGGGGAAGGGTTTGAGGGACCTGGGCTTCCGAGAGCTCATCAAAGGAGCAGCGAGGCGAGGCAGGGGCAGTGCTGCCTCCAAACTGTCCCAAAAGCTTCAGTGTGCCAGGAAATCTCATCCCTGTGTGTGTGTGTGTGCTCACATCGATGTCTCTGCTTGATGAGTGAACTTCGAACTCACCCAGGAGCTGGGAGGATCCTCAGCTAAATCCAGGCTGATTGTATGGGAAATTCTGGTGAGAATTTTATGTGGGATTTTTGTGTTCTGCCACAAGAGCCACGTGGGATCAGATCCCTCTTCCTCCTGGAGGAACCTGCTGGTTTTCCATGTGAAACAGGGCCAGAGGAAAGGCTTGGCTGGAGGAGAAGCTGGGTGTTTTCACTGGGTGATGTTCAGGTGGGTGGAAGGGTCCTTAGGGTCAGGCATGGCTGGGCCAGACAGGAAGAGGACAACGCTCTCCTCCAAGAAACTTCATTTCTTTGAAGGTGATTTAAGCTTTCTTCTGGTTTTGCTCAGCACTGAGCATGTGCAGACAGTCGATGCCTTGCCCTTTTTAAAGGCTTGCTGATGTTCCTGAGGTGTGGATATTGATTTTCACTGACTTAGGGGAGAGATCTTCACGAGCAGCACTTGTTGAGGTCAGATTTTATTTATTTTTCACGCTTCTAGGCAGGCAGAAGGCAAGACAAAAGCTTTGCAAGCCTCCTCAGAAATGTTTTCTGTTCTGGGGCAAGAGGTTTCAAAGGCAGCTCATAAAAGCTGAGGAACCTGTTAAAACAAGGCACCTCTTGCTGTGTGTGAACAGGAGGAGCAGTGAAATTGTGGCTGAGCAGGATGAGAACAGCTTGGAGGGTGTTGCTTAGACCTGAGGGAGGAACCAGTGGGGTACCAGCAGCTCCACGAGGAAAGCTTTGTGCAGGGATGGAAAACTTTGTCCAGAAAGGAGGCTGTGGGATTACTGGAGCCATGCCTGTGCATAGGAGGCTGCCAACTCCACTTTGTCCCTTCAGGGCAGCCACTAACGCTGTCCTGGGCTCCCTGAGAGGGAAAATGGGCGACTGGGAGAGATAAAAAAAGGTATAAAACCTGTGAGGAGGTAATGGAGCAGTTTTTAGGATCCCCATCGTAACGTCATTTATGGGGTGGAGCTTGCCAGGACAGATTGTGCTGGTAACACACAGGGAATTTTGTGTTTGTCCTGGTGCCTCTGGAAGGTTTGGTTTGCTGATGGGTGTGGGACTTGGTTGTGATGAAGGAGGAGGAAAATGTAGTGAGGAGCAGATTGTAGAGCCCCAGAATGGTTTGGGTTGGAAAGGAACTTAAAACTCATCTCATTCCATGGGCAGGGACNAGGCAGGAAGCCCAGTGGGCAGAGGGACTTGATGGATGTAGCAGGAATTTTTGCCATGCTCTGCCTGTCCAGAACCCAAATCTGAGGAAGAGCTGGGATATCAGGCAGGTGAGTTTTGTATTCTGTGCCTGCTGGGAGGGCCTAATTATCCCTCAAATACTTGGATGGATCTATCCCTGGGGGGTCAAATCACCACGGTTGATATGCAGAGGACGGGTGCCCAGCAGGGAAGCTGACCTTCCTAAGGCTGAGGAAATAAGAGCTCAACGTCTTCCAATGGGCCTAATTTATTTGGATATTTCATTAAATCCACCCAAAGAGACTATTTTAGGAAATAAATATGTGGGCAATAAATAGCTGTGGGATAAGGGGCAGAGTTCAGTGCTGGCTTTCCTAGTTAAGCTGCAGAAAATAGAAGTGTAATGGCCGAGTGCTGATGGGAGCTTAGATATGTGATTATGTGAGAGTTCCTCACACTGAGGCTGAGCTTATTTATTATCTTTAATGATTTGGAGGTGGAAATGGATCAGGCTGGGTTAGGGAGAGTGAACATGCTCACAGAAACAGGGTTGCTTCTGTGAGAATTGAGAGGGAAAGCTGCTGGGTTGGAGCGTGCGGCAGCTCGGCCACCGCAGCAGCAGTTGGTGTAACTCAGATTTGAGCATGTGGAAAAAAAGGGAAAATCTGAGTGAATCCTTCCCTAATAACAGACCCTGGGTGATTCTGTGGGATTCTAGCAGGAGAATGTGCAGGGATGCCAAGAACTGGTGTGGTTTGTGTGCAGCTGATGAGGTCCTGGGGCTGTGTGGACGAGCCGCAGGTGCCGGGGAGCCCGAGGATGCTCTGCTGGGGCAAACAGTGCTCTCTCCATCTCTGTGTGGTTCAGAGAGGGCTCTGCAGTGGCGTCTGCTCTTCCCAAAGCCTCCTAGGTCAGGGATTTGCTGCTGCTGGAGCAGGGGCTGTGCGCGTCTGGACTGTGCCAGCATCCCACTGGACTTGCTGCCTTGGAATCAATCGAGGGGAACTTTGCCGAGTCCTGACCTCCTGGTGGGACCATCCCCTGGATTTTCCGAGGGAATAGATGATGGATCCAATAGATGAAGGAGCCAAGACAAGCTGTTTGTCTCCAGGGGTGATTTCCCCCCCAGATCCATGGTCCCTCCAACCCTTGGGGCTGTTCCGTGTTTGAAGCGCAGCCTTTGCAGAGCCCGTGGTCCCTCAGTGCTGGGATTGGAGAGCCCAGAGGGTTCTGTTCCTGCTGGACTGTGCCTCCCTGAACCAGCTCTCATCCAGATAACAACATTTATTCCCTACACCCTTCCACGGGAGCAGCTCTGTAGCACAGTCCCCACACTGTGCCTCACCTGCTGAGCCATCCAGCGCTGGGGGATTTGCAGCTCTGCTGAGATCTCCTGACTTCAAAGTCTGCAGAATTTATTTGCATCCTTCATGAGGGAGACAGCCAGGCACAGGGTTTTTGTGTTTTTTTTTTTTTTTTTTC